>JAQPZY010001525.1:2175000-2382500 GCA_029931535.1 Margaritifera margaritifera | reverse complement strand
TAAATTCAAACAAAATTATTCCTATTTCTAATATTACACCTGTTTGTCTCAGCAACTAGTGTTGGTAGAGAGTCAGCAAAATAACGAGAGACACCGTATACAAATTTATCAAAATAACACAGCTTATGAAATCTTTGTCTATCTGACAATGTAGGCCAACTAGTTTCCTCATACATTGTGCGAGAACATACACTTCTAGTAAAACCAGTCACAGTTATCCGTGTCTAACTGTACATTTTTCTAATTTAAGTGAATATTCATCCGAACAGCTATCCCAAACAACATAAGCGTAATCAAGTAAAGGACGGATGAATCCTTTCCAACGTTTTGATGGCTAAATATATATTTAACTATTTTCAGGGCATTTGACATTTTGAGGTCGACTGCCTAGATTACTATTAATGCCAAGATGTTTGTGGTAGTCAACAAAAGATACAATTTTCTTTTTGGATTATAGTTCAGGAAAAATATGAAATATGATAATAAATATCTCCGGAAGGATAATTGCTATTTTTCTTTAATTTCAAAAATGCAAACAATTATGAATAGACCGAGTGGGGAATTGATTAGCGAAAGGGACAAAGGACACTTATTAAAGCAAAACATAAATTTATATGCAAAAGGAAATAAGAAGAAACGGGAACACTTCCTGACACCTTCTATTTAGCATCTACGCAATCATAAGATTTCAAACATATCAAGTTTTTTAACTAGTACATAATTTAAGTCATAATAAAAGCTTTATAGTAAAGACTTACGTATACGCAATATTCTTATACCTGTCACAGAAGATATTGTTACTCATGTGACAAAATAATATTCCAAATACAGTGCCGAGAAAGTATCGACATGCGATTGCTAAATCTATTCTGTAAATATAACAGAGATGGTTGCACGTTGCCCATTCAACAATACAATGAAACACGCTAGTCATATATGCAGGGTGTCAAGCGATCCTGCCCATAGAACAAGAAATTTCCTATCTACATAGTAGATGTAACGTTATCCTGCCCACACAACAGAGGTAAAACTATCCTGTCAACATAATAAGAGTAAGTAAATGTACTATTTTCATTGGGGAAGCCGCGGTAGCGCAGTTGTATATCATCGGATTGGTAATCCATGGGTAGCGGATTCGAAACCCGTCCAAGCCAGCCTTGGTCTGCTGCCTAGGTGTGACCTTGGGGAAGGAACTTAGCTCACATTTCCTCGGCATGATATAGTCAATATTGTGTTTAAAGTGCTGTTAATACGCAACCAAACAAGCATCATTTTATTAGAATGTGGAAACGAAGAATGATCCCAAATACAACATTCCTTCTAGTCGGCCGAAGTACCCCGATGGATGCGCGCAGACAAACGCTAAGGTTATGTCCTTGAAGTGGTGACCCATCAATCCACTAGGTGTTGAACTGCATACAAAACATGGCCCTCACACACACAGTCATCATATATTGACTACCCACGCATCATTAGCCGGCCACACATCCCAGATTAGCTGAAATATCACTGAACCGTAAAATACATGGTCTGCAGTATTTATCACATTATGGTCCATATACAAATATGTGTAGAAAACACAATACGTAGTTTAAACATTACGATAAAAATATATGAAAAAGGATTACATGAAAATACAATGCAATATCAACTCGATGCACACCAGCTCGTGACATTGCACCCCACATGCACCCCAATTCAAAAGCGGATACACTTTTAGAAATCACAGACGGTGAGCAGACTTTGCTTGGTTGTCCTTTTCTTGTCAAATTGGTCACTGAGTCATACGTCTACATTCCCCAACACTGTCATCCCATATTCCCATAGAACACTCTAAAGGGATTTATGTAATATCGTCCTGTTTCAACTCATTAAAAGATTCATCTACCATCACTGCGGCACTAACTATATTCAACACCCCTCCATCTACGTTAGCTCGAGTTCTTTCAACATAGCGTTTCACGTGTAATGTGTTGGTTTTCACTCAATCTCGATTGTATAGTTCATTCCAGCTTTGACCTCCTTAATTTTCTCCGGACCTTTCAATTGAACCAACAACTTATTCTGACCGGTAGGGAGAAGTACCAACACCCTATCTCATATTTCAAACTATATATTTATGTCCTACGATTGTATTACTTCATATATCGTTTAACTGACTTCTGGAGCACGTCATGCGTTATCCAACACTATTTAATAGCTTCTCGCACAAATCCAGGACATATTGATATTTCTACCTTACTTCATTGTCCTTTAAATCGCCTGACCACAGACCGAGTAGGATAGAATAGAATTGACCTTCCGTACGACAACTCGAACAGAGAAAACCCCAAATTTTCTTGCGGTTTTTTTGCAGTATACGAAAAGAATTGAGTTCAATTACCTATTCTAATCTTGCTGTTTCTCCACGATACATTTGTTACAGCATGCCGTTAAACGGTAGGGTGGTACGGTGTCGTGCTAAAGAGTCTACTAACTTTGGAAATTACATCCGAGGTTACTTGCACTCCACTATCGATGAGAATTTCTTCCTGCACCCCTAAACTACCGAAACTACAAGTGCCTCGGTCACACCTTCGGCTTAGATACTCGGTAGAGCAACAACCTCTGGGTATCTAGTGGCGCAATCCACTAAGGTTAGAATGTAACGGTTATTCCAGTCAGAAACAGGAGAGATGATACCAGCAATACTTATAGACACTTGCATTTTATTTCCGACCTGAGCATATCAAATTCAAGAGGTCAGCTTTAGACCCTATATATTTATAAAACAATTTACTGATTTTTTTATAGGTTAAATTCACTTCTAAAATGCTAAACTTTATGAAATGTCAATGCCTAACTTCTAAATGACCAAGCAAGTTACATGTTTTAGGTCATAGATTTATTCGTGAATTAAAGCAACCTGGTATTGCTCTTTTTCAAAACGTCCTTTGATTCCCCATGAGGAATTGATAAGTTTTATATTTCATAAGAATACAGGTATTTCATAAGGATATTTGCTACTTAAACATTGATCTGGGGCTTACCTTATCTCTATGTGACCACAGGGTTAAGATTGCAGTCCTAGGATATTTACATCACCAATGGAGGAGATACAGTATGACAAAACATGATGTTATGTTTACAGTTCAAAGTCAATATATTTGTGGATTTGAAACTTACATCAATTCAAGCCATGTAGTAGTCTAACAGGCGACCACTTACCCTTGGATAAAGCTTTTCAGGAAATCCAAGAGTCAGAATAATAACTTCATAAATAGCATTGCAAAAGACAATCACCGCATCATTTTGTGTTGGCATAAACGTATATCAATATGTGTGTGTGTCTATGTCCGTCTATATGTCTGCCTATATGTATGTATGCATGTATGTATGAAAAAGTCTTTAGTGCAAACGAATGCGAACAGGTGGATAGATCGATAGATTCCCGACTTGTTCTGAAGGAATAGACTGGTGAGAATCTTCAACTTACCAACACATTTAAACTGACAACTTTCCTATTTGTGTTCAAACCTTATCCAAGGTAAGGAGATATTAGGAATCTTTGTCTAAAAATTACAATATGTGCTTGCATATCAAGGTCAACAGTAAGGGAACGTAGTTTTATTTTCAAATGATGGTAACAATTACTGTAAGTTTCGACATCGCTATTGTCGTGAATGAAGAGCGGTCTAAGAAAGATTGGTGGTTCGCCTGTTCTGACTCGATTTACCGTAAGTTACTTGTATCATGTTACCGTCACATGCATTTTACACAGCATAAAAGATTTGTCAATGCCAAGGACAGTCTGTCCGCAGCAACAAAGATTCTTAATGTCTGTTATCTGTTCGTCTGTGTACAAAATTACACAAAGGGGTTTACCGCTGGTCCTGATAACTGATCGTACAAAAGGGTCATTTTTAGTTACCAAATTTTCGAGATGTCTGATTTGGTCAGCAGTATTGTTCTCGTGTCCTGGACCTTTTCTGTCCTTTGATTTTTGATAATTTTGTTTGTCATAAATTTGATGAAGTAATGTCGATTGGGACAATTCACCATATATTGAAGTCAGTTTAGTTAATATTTGATGCGGTTTCATTGTTCCAGTCATTTCTGTTATGTCATCTAAAACATGGCCAGGAGTCCCCTAATAGTCTGTCGTCTGTCACGATGCGGCGTTAAACCAGGAAATTTCCCGACATATTCAACCAGTGACAAATTACTTGCCAGACCCCCTCCCCTAGCCATGTGACCCTCTTTTTGTACATAGTCCTTTTTCAACCGAGTATAGTACCTGTGTATCACGACAACTTGATCTTTGCCAGGTTGCAGATCCAAAGGTCTATACTCAGTTTTCCGCTACACTTGTCTTTTTAAAGAATACTTCCCATTTTTTAAAAAAATCATGGTCAGTTTCCCGTTGTCAGACAGCAAATAGTAGGATTTAGGGGATGCACCAGCAGATGTATCCCATACACCACAGTCGTCTGAAAAAGAACTTTTGCCATTTTCTAAACCTCTTTTCGAGGTATTTCGCATTATTCACAATGAAGTATACATTTTTTTTCAAACCACATGGAATGCATTCGACGCTCGAGTCTGATTTTAACAATTCCATAGCTTTTACTGTGTCAAGGAAATTACCCTGGTCTAATTTACCTTTTGCTGGATGTTTGTACGTGTTATTTCCGTCTTTTATCTCGTTTTGTATGCCAGTTACGTCGTCGATTATATATCAGTATGTGACTAGTTACTAACGTGTCTTGCCGTCATGTCAGAATTAACAGAAATACCACCGAGTCATCTACATTTATAATGACCATATGCTCCTTGTTTTGATATAACAGAGGCACAAAGTGATTGGGTATAAACCCATTTGTTCTTTCTGGGACAGACAGTTGTGTCCACATTAAGCATGCTGCGGGAGATGCGGATTTGTTTACTGCCCTTCCAACAACCTTACGATTAAAAGGTTCTGATGCAAATTCGGCTTGTAACTGTGGCGGATACTAAGAACGAATGGGCTATGAAGATGCTGGCACTTAGTGCATAAATGTGGGCCATTTCTGAGTAGGAACCAGCCTGAATAGCGTCTTTCACAAGCTTTGAATAGTCACTAACAACAATGCGATTATCACAGATCAAATCTACAAAACTGTTGGGATTTTTCATCATAGTAAATAGGATTCAGTATCAGTTCTATTGCGGTTCGTAGTCGCAGAAGTTCGTGAAAGCTTTCTGTACCGGTGAGTGCTCTAGAAACTGCTCTATATAAACAGTTCCCATCACCACCAACTGACATTGGTACAAGTTCCCTTAAAATAGCTGGATGATACAGTTTTAAAATTTCCACATAAACTGCCTCTTTCTCTCCATTGTTAGTCATGCGCCCCGATTCTGGAATCGAAATCACTGTCCGTTCCGAGTTAAGCGACTTAAGAAAATATTGTTTTCTTAACTTGAATAAGAAATGGGATCAAACAGAGGACAATAAAGGTGTGTGCTGTCAATTAGAACATGAATTAGGCGACTTAAGACAATATGAATTAAACCGACTTACACAGTCCGTTCCGGAGATTACCTCCATTCCGGAACGATTAGTCGTTTACCATACCACCTCCGTTCCGGAATGATGACACATTTATGATACCTGTCCAATAAAGTACGACCGAGTGACGAGTGCTATAACTTGGAAAAAAAGTAAATAATTCGTATCAAAATCCCTCCAATCATATTTTATTTGGTTTTATATTGCTATTCAAACAAAAACAAATTATAACTCCTGTGTGTACACCGATATATACACCGAGAACATGTAAATACATGTGTATTTCGCTGCGTATTTCGTTTTTTCAGTGTATTTAGATGTTTCTAGTAACCGGAGCCAGAGCGTTTTCATCTACGCAAACAATGCTCGCTATGATTGAAAAATAAATGTAACTAAAATTATGTATTTGTAAAATACATCCCAGCCACTCCCTGTTTTGACCCCATTCCTAACATTTAGCATATTCGCCAAAACCCGGAAGGCAAGGAAAAGCCCTGTGACCAATGCCAGATGGATATCTGCATTTCTCTGAACATGCCTAGTAAGTGCATACAATTATAGGGTTGTGATACATTCCAAGTTATGAAAGGGGTAAGGATGTACGCTGGGACCAATGCTTGTTGCATGTTTAAATTTGTATTTTCATGCCCAGTAAGTGAAAATATGGTTATAGCGTGGAAATCCTACCAGTTTCTAATTTATGAATGGAGCTAAATCTCTGAGAATAAAAATCGACTAGAGGTCAATCTCAGTTGCATACATAAATTTGTATGTTCATGCCATGTAAGTATATATATGGTTATAGGGTGGGGATATCAATAGTGAATATATTATGATCCAGGAGCTAAACCCGGCGTGTGGGCTCGGACACAAACGAGTGATCTGTAGGTCCCGGTTTGACACATATTGCCACATGCCAATTTTCAGAAAATATAAGACAAACAACTCTGGAGTCATGTGAATTTTATGCAAAATCACCCCTAGTTCCATAACTTCACCCCCATGGACGAGATCACGTTTAAAAAAAAGGAACAATCTACTCTCATGGGACTAACATTGATGCTGTTTCAAGTGTCTCTTTAATGGTGTAGGCGAGTTCAAATAATACGAACTCACTATCGCAATTTCACCACCCCTTTTAGAAAGCATGGGAGATAAAACTGTACATGTTCACTGCATTTACTTATAATTCTAAAAAATAGTCCTGCTGAATGATACAAGAGATCATACGACATAAGGGGTTTATGGGGCATTTTCAAAAGGATAAAACTATATGGCTGTGGAAGTGCCTCGCATATTGCAGAAGCTTAAAGTGATCATTTCTAACATAAATATGTTTAGTGAAGAATACAACTTTTTGCCATGGATCTCTGTTTTCTTTTTCTAAGACTCGTAGCAGTATATTGTTTGCAAATTTAAGCAAAAATTATCAGAACAAAAGAGCCAAGATTAAGTTATTTGAATCTAAACATTCTCACAAATATCAACTATATAATGTTTATAAGTCAAATTTTAAAAGTTTACACTTTTCTTTCGTGTTTTCAGATTTGTCTAATTTCACTTTAGTACGTTCTAAATGGCATTTCACTAACTGCATGCACATCCGACAATTTATTCTGCCAGTGCAATAAAAATATGGTTGATATTGGTCTATGTAAGACAGTAGATATATATCAAATTTTGACAGATAGGGGATGGTAATTGATGCACCCGGGGCCATACTATGAACTTACATAGTCTTACGATCAGACCCTGATATTACAAATAATTCTCACACATAAACTCAGACTCAACCCCAAGTTTTGATGCATGATTGTTAAATGAACTAACATGTGTTAGTTCAAAAACGTTAAAAAGTGCTGATATGATGGACAAAATAATCTTTTGGTGTGATAAGGATAGGTTTGTCGGCTGGCAGAGTTTTTGTGTTATGACACGGTAGTATTCTATTTTTTTGGTAACAAGGTTAGCCCGGTCATGTAAAACAGACTGTAACTGGGCAAATTAATATCGGCCCTGGTGCATTCATTTGATGTTTATTTTACCTGGTTAATCCTATCATAAAAATAACATTAAATCGTTAATACTAGTGTTTATTAAATTTGTCTACAATCGAGCAATTACCGTAATACAAGGTTATGCTTCCACTTCACAAATCAGTCAAGAAGTCTGTTCTGTACTGTACATGTTCAGCACTGGATTGCAAATGTCTCAGTGTTTTTGTAAGCCAATCAGATATAAATCATTGGATAAACTACTGTCTTTCTTGTTTTTAGTTATATAAAGTCTGATATACCTTGCAAATTACGAGATGATTTCAAATGAAGCTTTCCATTCATTTTTCGAGATAAATGTGAAATCGAGTAAACAAAATAAATCATCCTTACTTGCTTCTTCCTCTGAATCCAATATAAATTTGGTAACAAGGCATTTATTTATAATTTTTACAAAAATAGAAACAATGTCTGTAAATTTTGACTTTTAAAACTTGTGCCTCCTGGTCAAGTAAATTTTGTTATTCAGTCATATTATTGTGTTTACAATCCAAATACAGATTTTAAGTAAACATGAATATAAAATTATTTATAATATTGGGGGGAGGGAAAGCTGACCCTAAAATCAGCTTTCCGACTAACAGAACTGATACATACATGTGAGCCAAGCTTGGATAATCTATTCTTAATTTCTTTTAATTAATGCTTTATACATTTGTTCATCAATCATAATGAGCTAGTCAATGTAAGATTTTGTTCAAATCAAGATTGGATATATCATGAGATATCTAGCAGAAAATAAACACTAAGCATGTATATTTTATATGGACTCATACAGTGGTGGCCCATGAATTGATGGACATACAGGTCTACTGGGTGACTGACTTCACACAGGGTACTCCCAAAACCTCCCACAATTTTTGAGTGATGCCTACCGTGGAGGATCTCATTAAAATAAATGAACCAATTAAAACTAACAACTAGAAAAATGCATGCCAGTTTAATTTTATGTACTTTAGTATAAATGTTTATATATGAATTCATATATCATGCATGTATTCATATACATCTTTCTGTAACCACAACTGGATGGATTGATGGAGGGATGTGTATGAACATATGACTTGATTTACAAATTGTTGGAACGTTTTACTTTTCAGCTATGGATTCCAAAATCTTTTACATTTTAAGTTGAAATTCTCATGTAAGTATGTGCATGATTTAATGCCATATCATCATAATCATGGCTATGTAATGCTGAGTAAGCATGTGTGTATGTGTAGCATTTAATGACACATAAGCAAACTTCTGGCTATATAGTGCTGAGTAAGTTTAGGCATTCCAAATGTGACAAACAAGCCAAAGACAAACAAAAGTAAAATCATTAAGATAAAAAGAAGTTTAAAATAAAAAATAATATATATATATATATATAGATAGATAATGTACTCTTTTTAAATGTCAAAGACTTTCTCAGCTGAAACCTCATTAGCGGGATTCATCCCTGAACAAAAAGGTTACCTCCATTAGTCTCTTCTTACGACATACAAGAGGTGGTGCAGGAGGCCAATTCTACAAATCCTCTGGCCGCAGGGAAAAAAGTTTCATTATTCATGCGCAGCACCATTTCATTTCATTCAGTGTGCAGGGTGAGCTTGCTAATTTCACGAAGTTTGCATTGTTTCAGCTCGATTCATACTTATTTCTTTTATATATGAACCCTGACAAAATTGCTCAAGTTGTGAATTTAAAATTTCTACGACATTATTTCATTGTTCTAAGTGGTCTGCAAATATTGCAGTTTATACAAGCTTCAGATAGACATATAAATAGAGAACTAATTGACATATAAAAGGTTTAGCATAATTTCTCATGAAATCCTACGAGTCATCCACGAAGGCATTAATATTCTTTAACTTTCTCTCTGAGTATGCATGCTGTGTCCTTTGAATTAAAATGGACCATGCGTTTACCTGGTTCTAAAAGATACGTATGGAATGCCTTTACTCATGCAATTATCTTCTGTGACCCATAACAGTATTCTACTAGAATGGCTTTCATTGAAGCCAATCCCATCTGCTAGCCCAATGTCCTCAACCACCGAAAATGAACAAAAATGCATATTTTATGTTCCAACTGTTCTCATCTATACCAGAATACTTTAAACGAAACTTCCAGTTATGAAACACACATTTTTAAAACACCAGTACACAGAACTGGACAAATTGCATTAGTCCCTCCTTGAAATGAACCTCACCATTACCCAGATGTAACTAATACCAACTACAGATCCACGTAATTACAATAGTAACAGAATACCTAGTTATAAAGAACACCTCACTCAAAGAAACATTTTGTATGGACACAAAGCTATCAGTAATTGTACCACTGCATATTTCTATCAAGAACCCACTGTATCAGGGTCGAACATTAAAGGTGGTATTACCAAATAAATTTGTGTTTTCTGCAATAGTGACATAAACCTAACAATTTTCAGGAGCGCCATGGCCAGTGTTAAGCACTCTAGTCTCATCATCGAGTGATTTAAATTCGAAATATTCTCTAAACACTCTGATGTTAATATTCAGAATCATTTTAACTTGATCATCCGCTCCAGTCTACTTACACTCTCTTGAGTGACGTGGAATGTGCTGGCATCTCATCCAAGGGAGACCCATAGTTTGCCTCACTGCAGTACTGGAAAAAAAGTCTCCTCAATTCACTGCTAAAGGAAGCTTGTGATCTTTTGCAATATTTGAGAATAACATGAAATATACAACATCCATTGCTGAATGAAGGCACAAATTACGATCAGATGTGCAGATATCAATTTATTTATAAATTCATTCAGACAGAGAGACACAATAGCCATCAACAAGAAAGGAGTACAAAGAATTGCTGTTTAAAAAGCATCAACAGGAATTCTACATGAAGTAGGGCATTTAAGTTTCTTAGACTTTGATTGGATTCATCTTTGTCTTTCACATGAAGTAGGGCTTTTTATTTACTTTGTGTGCATCTCTTTACATAATTTGTATGATCCTTTCTCTGTTAAAAGCAAAATAAATCATTTACATACATTGTTATCCAATATAAGAATCCGCTGAGAAAAATATAGCTTTGTGCCCATATTCCATTTGATATTGACTTAATTGACTTAATGTGTAAATATATTCACATGGAGCATTCTTCCATAGCGAGACTGTCTTGTTACTTTCCAAACTACAAAAAGATAGATGAGAACAACGTGATGTTATTACACCAGATATATGTGTAGTATTAAAACTAAGGAACTGTGATGGGAAACTGAATAAAAAACTTTTTTTTATCCAGAAAACAACTAACTGATATTCTCATAAGTGTTTTACCAAACATTGGGTGCACGAAAAATGTACAGGGTCATTCACGGCCTACTATTGTGATATTAACCTGCATTCACGAACTTTCCTTTTCAATTGGCGGGTTAACCTCTGTGATGTTACTGTAACCTCATTAAACCAACTTTTTCACAGATGTTCAGAATCTATTGAAGATCAACTTAACTCAAACTCAGTGTTAATGTTTCAATGTATTTCCATAAATTCTTTTCTTAAATTGGACACACGTCTTTAGAAGAACTGAAGCAGCATCTAAATAATGAACCAATTAACCATTATCTAACCAACCATCCAACAAACTTTTGCATACTTGCAACAACAGCAACATTTTTTGTTAAAAATACCAACTATAAAGCACGATGACAACAATTAAAATCTAATTAATGACCCATAAGTTCATCTACAACAATTCTTCTTAAATGTGCTTTCTGAAAGTCTGTCAGTTGATCATATGCACTGATAAAACGAGAAAGCCGATTCAAGGCAGACAACTCGCGCTGCCTTGTCACAGACGCCAGATCTTCATTGTACAATTTTGCTGAATCTAGTTGCCTGGAGTTCTGATCTCTCACATAGAAAATGACTATTCTTCCTGAAAATAAAAATATTTATGCTAGTAAAGACATCAACACTTTCAAAACAAGTAATATAAGTGAACACTATGGTAGCTTTAAATATTCGTTCTCTACTTTGAAAGAGTTATTATTTATCTTGGATATTTTTAATAAGTAAATAATTTCCGTATTGCTTTGATAAACAATGAAAGTGGAAAGAAAATAATTTGTTATATGTATTTCAATAATGATTTTTGTATTTGATTTGTTATAATTTTTATTCAATCCTTTAAAAGTTTTTCTTCCAGTAACATATCAGGTACAACTCTGTTGTTTATGGAGTGATATTGTACATGGTCTAAGTCTGTCCCCATCATATTAATTCTCTGTGATAGCCATATTATTTTCTTAAGTGGAGTAATTGCTAAATTTATCTGAATTAAGATATCATATTTTTATTATAATAAAAAGCATGCTTTAATACTGAAATCTGTGTCTTTCGTTACTGTTTTGGAGAAGTTACTCTTGAAATTGGGGAACCTTCTACGGAATCGACCCATTTTAATGCATATCGCTGCTCTACAGGAAAAATGAAGGCAGTGATATTTGCAACTCTCAAATACACTGTATCTGTACTATGTTTTAAGATTTGCTCATTTATGTCGCTAGTTATAATATCGCAAATTTAGTTTATTGGCAACATGTTCACAGAGTCAATAAAAAGTTAATTTTGAAACAGTACAACTATAAATATATGTCAGTAGGCTTAAAAACATGATACAGTTAACAGTCTTCTGACATAATGCACTTTTTCCTACAAGCTAAAAGAAAGTCAAAAATGTAACAGTCCACGGAAAGTCATGATGTCAGAATAAGTTTAATACTTCTGACTGTATACAGTAGATTTTACTGCCAGGAACTTTCACTCAGAGCAAATCAGAAAGCAAGTTAAATTCACAAATGTGTCAGAATTTTCCAATGCACAAATATAGCTGTGAATTGTATGGCTGAAAGCTTATGTTTATTCTAGTTAGTTTGTTTTTAACTGCACTTTCAGCACTTTATCTGGCTACATCATGGCGTGGAAATGGGAGCTTAATACCTATCCCAATATCACACAGAAGTAGCTGGGCTGAAAGCTTTTTTTAACCTGTCAAGTTTGGTAACATTTAAACTGTATTTGATTTAAAGCTTATGATATTGTATTTTACAAATTAGCTTAGTCTTCCTCAAATGATGCTTCTATTAATGAACATGTTCCTTTTGTATGCAAATTTAAAGTTAATTCACACAAGGCAGTTGTAAAAATTCCTTAAGTTTTGAATGTCAAAGTCCTAGCACACCCAAAGTTCCAAAGTATAACGTAAAAGCTTTTAAGAAAGCAAGATGGTATGGTTTCTTTGAGAAAAGAAATAATAATATTACAAAAGACATAAAGGAAGAAGGGATGAAAGAAAGATCAAGAAAGAATGGAAGGAAGGAGGAAAACAAAGGAGGAGGAGAAAAAAAGTTCATCAAACAAGAAGACCAAGACCTTCATATCAAGGACAAGATAAAAACACTGCTGTAAAATGTTTGACCTTGACCTTAAGGTGAAAAGGTTGAGCATGCATGTCACAAAATTAATTTTCTTAGGTTGATATTGATGCATCCAAAGAATGAAGAAAATCCATCAAGTGTTTTAGAAAATATACACAAATGAAAACACTTGAATCAAAACCATTATGCAGATTTTCTATGACTTGTGTTGGGGGTTATAAGAGGAAAAGAGTGTGCAGCATAATGAACTGTGTTAGTTTCGGAATGATTTATGCCATGTATGATGAGAATCTATCAAAGAGTTTAGGAAACATTAGCAAATGTAAAACTTTAACCAAAACCATAATGCAAATTTTCTATGACTGGGACCGTCTTGACAACAAGGTAAAATGGGCGAACAAGCATGTTAAATAATAAATTATCCTAGCTTGATAATGCTTTATGCCAAGTGTGACGAGAATCTATCAAGGAGTTGAAAAAATATATACAAATGAAAAACTTTAACCATAACCTTAACAAACTGTTGACACCTTAGGAAAACATAACTGCTACCTCTTATTTCCCACTAAGCTGGGCTGGAGAAAAATTACACCTACCGCCCATTCTCTCTACTGCTTGAACTGTGGTCAGCCGGAGGTCACCAAGCCCTAAAGTAGGCTCCTCAAGGATCACATTTCTAAGGAGGAAAATTGAATGAATCAATCTTACTTATGCGTTACTACCAAGAATGAGCATATCGTGAAATATCCCACAAATGTGTCCATTTATTTCACGTTTAGATATTTATTTTAATATTAGTTTTCTAAAAACAATTATCAATCCCAAATATATTAGCATGCTAAAGAAGTGAGTTTTGAGAAGTCAACAGAGAGAAAGAATCAGCATGGAACGAATGTGTATAGAAGATACATGGTGCATTTATTATACATCCACTTTGAGAAGTAGGCGTTAATTGGGCTGACTTTGTATTTCCACCCTTCTGTTCTGATTGTCCCCGCTAAAACTCCTATGCGTCAAACTTGAAAGAAAGGTGCATCGTGGGATGAACACTTTCCAGGATTTATTATAAACTGGTTAACTTGCTCAGGATCTTACTTCAGTAACTTTTCAATTATATAGTCTTCTGCCACCATACATACAAAAATGGTGCATATAAGGATGGACTTCTGTCCCACACCAAACCTGTGTCACTTTGACCTTTTTCTATGATTCATTCAGAATTGCTTAAAACTTGTGTACATCCTCCCTTTCTGAGCTGCAACTTCTATACTAATACATTGACGAGCAGGAGTCCTGCCATAATCGAGATACTGTAACCTACATCTTGAGATAAAAAGTGGTTACAATTATTTCTGTGCTCCCATGACCTCTTTTATGGGATTGTGAACATTACTTGAAGATTGTGTTTCTGCTCCAACTGGAACACATTTTAATCAGTTGGCAACAAATGTGGATTATTTATGCATCTGTAGACTGAGTTGTGTCACACATGAAAACTAAGCTCGTGTTACTTACTTTCTATGGTTATTTGAACACTCTCATGCCACAGAAACATAAACATTTCAGCTCATTTGCATTCTCATCATTATTGTTGTTGTTCTTATTCTTATTATTATTATTATTACTATTGCCATCATCATCATCATCTTCATGAACAAAATCAACAAAAACGATCCTGTGTTTTATAGATGTCAAAAAAAGGCCCAAGTGTGCCTGAATCGGTCACCTGAATGGTATCTGCTTAACAGCCAAATGTGAAAGCAGTTTGTTAAGAAATCTGATCAGTAAGATGCTTTCTATAGATATTTTTTTTAATGCTGTTGATTGCATTTTTTATGGAAACAGTTGTTTTAAGGTTTTTCTATGTTTGTATCTTCATCCATATTTGATGGCACATCAGTATGTGCAGTATTAAACAGCCTTTATGCCAGGATGCTTTCTTTCATAATTTGTCAAATTCTTTTGAGCAATTTTTTTATAGATAATTTTCTTTCAATTTGTTTCTATTGTTAGTAGTGGCAGCCATATTTGATGGTGGCATGGCATCAGTTATATAAATTTGACAGGCCTTCAAGACAGTATGCATTTTGTTAAATTTTGACAAACTCTGTTGAGCAGTTTACGAAAAGAGGTTGATTAAGGTTTTTCTCCATCTGTTTAGTAAACAGCAGGCATGTCTTATTGTGGATTGGCATGATTTGTAAATATTTGAAAACCCTTTATACCAGGTTGCTTTCTGTGAAAGTTAGTCAAGTTCAGGTAAATGGTATACAAGAACTCATTTAATTGTTTTAATGTTTAGTAGTGGTGGCAAATTTGATTGCATTATTTGTTCATACAATAAAGTATACCAGAAAGGATTCTTATTTTTTTTTAAAAACTGAACATCATTAAAACCCTTATTTTCTTTTAACTGAATATCATTAGAACCCTTATTTTCATACCGCTCATTGAAGTCTACAAACAGAAAGTAGAGGGAGACTGGCGGTATGTTTAATATGTCCTCATGTCTCCGTGTGATGAATTCCACAGGCTCAAGGTTTAGCTGTTGAGTAACAGACTGGGTCATGCGCATGTGTAGTGGGTGAGTCTCCTCATAGAAACTAATGATACAGAGATTCCTTTCTAAATGAGGATGGGATCGAACTTGGCTCAAGATTCTTCCAGCTGTCTGAAAGGGCAAAATAATCAAGATTTATTGAGTAAAAGTGTGGATGTGTACTATACCTTCTTAGAGAAATAGAAGAACTGACCGTGTGAGATTATGAGAATCATAGCAGAAATCGATGTTCTTCTCATTATATTTTATTTTTTGAGCAAAAGCTGGAAAAGAAAAAACATATTTATATAAACTGCTGACATATAAGACCACTACTACTACCATTATTATTATTTGCTGCAGTAGTACTAGTACCATTACCAACACTTATATTATCATGATTATAAGTATTATCCATTATTATTATTATTATTATTATTATTATTATTGTTGTTGTTGTTGTTGTTGAAGTTGGTAATATTAGTTAGTATTAGTATAAAGCATTCATCATGCATTGAAAATAAAGAAAGGTATCCGTGGTGTGCTGAATAATCCACAGAACCTAAAATCTGTATTCATAAGATATGAAATTTATGAAACAAGTCAATGATAGGAGATATGAAAGCTACTTCTATCGCTCGTCATGGCAAATACCTCACTTCACACCAAGACCTTGACCAGAGAATCATAAACCAAATTCATTATATATACATTATGTGAGATCGTACTAGGACTGCATGTTTAATCTGTGGTCAAGATTTTTTATATCTGAATTTTACTTTTCATCCTCTTCCTGGGACCATAAAAGAGAAGAGTAAAAGCCCGTACAGAAAAATCTCACCAATTCACATGAGCTTCTCATAAGCTGCACATGAGAACCTTGTTAGAAACGTATGCAAATTGGGTAGATTTTGCAAGCTGATGTGTGCAGTTTGTTAGATCTTTTGAGCCATTGAAAAACTAACCAATTTTCTCATGTGCAGATTTTGCTCACGTGAGAATTTGAATGTTCTCATGAGAAAGTATAACTTAGAAAATATTCTTTCCCCTTACATCTGACTATGTTTGAAAATAAGGCGGAGTTCTAAATTCTCACGTGAGAAAAATGGACTTCGATTCTGATCAGACACATTTTAGATTTGTTCTAAGTTGGTTTTTCTCATGTGAGTTAGAGACCCATCCCATTCTGCCAGCATTCTATAAAGAATTATGCTTCAAGAATTTTGCTATCAAAAACCAAATCAAATAATAAAATAAAATCACATCAGATTAAATGTAGTTTTTCGCGTAATCCGTTATCGAGACAATGACGCGGGTTATTTCCCTTGTTTACAGTCAGGAGACTGGTTTACTGACCGCAAAATATACACATAACTTTTTGAAGGTACTACAACACACAACTACCATGGTAGCCTCGCTTTCAAATAGGCGCCGTTTAATTTTAAAAAGAATTGAAGCTGGAACTGTCACAATTTAGCTCAATAGTTCGGGAAATTTCATTGCAAGCCCAATACATGTGCAGCAACTGACCATAGAAACCAGGAGATAATTTAAAATCATGGAATTATCATGTTGGTGAGTAAAATCAAGATGCACTGTTGTCAGTTATTGACAATAGGGTGACGAGATTAGAATCCTCAAAGTACTATGGTTCGTGCCCTCAACGTTAATTTTAACGTTAATATTATAATATTGGGAGAAACTATTGAAATTGCCATTGAAAGTGTTCAACTATATCTGCTTCATTTATTCATCGTTATAAAGTCTCCAAATTCTTTGCGAGCTACTGTTTTTCCGAGCGTGTCTAAATTTGTCTATTGCCGGAATTATATCTATGGTTCATGCACATGAAATAAAGGCCACGTGACGTAAGATTGGAACGTGATAATTAGGTCAATGTTTACTTTAGAAATCGATCGTGTATGATGTCCCCATATTATTAATATTTGCATATGCAATACAAATCATTTCTTTCAAACACATATCGACTGCAATAAAACACTCATAAATAATGATGGCAAAAATATACAAGAAAAAAAAAAAAACATGATGCATTTTTAATTTTTTTTCTTCTTCAAGTTGTCTAACAAAATTATCATATTTAAAGATACTGTAAAGTTTTACAAGATTTTTTTTCATGCTATTTCATAGCAAAGATTTTTTTTTCCCTTAGGCCCAAAAATAAAATAAAAATATGTTTCCGGTCGGCCGACCGTCCCTGTTTCTCATTGCCGACCCTAGCACTTTTCTCCCACCCCCACACAATTTTTGTTTTTAAAATTTGTTTTTTCATTTAAAAAAAATCACATTAATGCATCTAATTGAGCCGGTTTTCATGCCCAGTACTTTGAAGTGCTTTAAATATTTTTGCTTTATATGTAATTACAAAAAAAAAAAAAAAAAATACTGCCTACCCTAATTTTAAAACCAGTGCAATAGGAAACACACATATTTATTTTTTTGGGCCTTATATTTAAAAATATTTCAATGAAAAATTTCATACTATATAGTTTTTCATTGGATTTATTTTTTCTAACATGTTATAAGAAGTGCATGTTATAATGACCAAATTTTTACATTGCCTTTGTGGTCTAAAAAATCTCTGTCTTGCGTTTAACGCTAATCAAAAGGTAAAGAAAACCAACATGTGAACAGCGGCCCTTCAATTTGATTTGTATTAAGTATTCAAATATGTCTTAATCAGCACTTACTGTTACTATCAACGAATGCTAGTGATGCAGTTGATTACATCAGGATCTCAAAACAAGCGTGTGAGGTCACGAGAAACATGGCGCACGAATCAAGGATAAGCATGAAGTTCGGATGGTTGACGATAAATTACATACAAGCTTGTTAATCTCATTTATTTTTTTTGTTAGGGACTGTTTTTCTTCAAGCATATAAAATTCTACAATTGTCTTCATGCAGTGAAGTTTGAACTTTAAATGAGGCAAGTTCAGAAGTCGTATACATGTAGGTATGCTTCTAATTTTTATACTTTTAATTTTTCAAAGAATATGGCAGTGGATCTATTTTAAAGGTTTTAAGGTGTGAAGTGAGTTTATTTCATATTGCTTTTTTTGTGTTTAAAGACGTAAAGTACCAAACGTTTGAAAGATATGATGTTGCAGCTTTCAAACTAAATGGTCATGAATAACACTTACAGATGTTTCTAAGACTAGTGAAGTGATTTTAGAATGTTGAATTTTTAAAAAAAATGCCATTGCCAAACAGGTATATAGTCACATTTGTTGTCCAGGTTACATAGTACATGTTGCTGCATGTATAATCTATTTCAGTGTACCTGAATCGTACAAGAAGCAGGGAAGGATTTAGGATTTTATTCTGAGAGGATTTGTTGGTGGTTCAGTGCAATTCAAATGGCTAACATTCTTGTTTTTCACCTAATAGTGTACGATTTTAACAGATGGGGAGAGGGAACCTTTAACCATCTGACAACATCCCCCTCCCCAAAATGGATTTCTATATGGAAGTGAAGTAAAAAGTGCCTAAACCCACCAGAAAAAATTGAAGATTTCCCACATATTCAAGAAAGCAGCTGCGAGAGGTGCCTTTGACTGAAGAACTTGCCTTTCTGTGTAGCACATATTTGAGAAAGCGGCTGTGAGAGATTCCTTAGACTGAAGAGCTTGCCTTTCTGTGCATCAGCCTGAATTTTCTGGAATCTTTCTTTAATAATACATTGTATTTGATCTAGATCATACATCCGCTGTCTCCTTAATTTGCTCCGCGTGCAACAATTTTGCAAAGAATGCAGTATGCTTAATTTAAAAAGACATTGTAACAGCTAATGAAATATATTTTGTGTTCAGAGTGTTTTACAAAAGAAATTGGACAGAATATCAGTACATCATGGTACTCTATTGAGAAGTTTCATTTTAACAAACTTTTAAATATTATGATAGAAACTACTGATATATTGCACAAGCTTGTACAAAATAATGTTTAACTTTGATAAATACAGTTTTAAGCAATTATGATAAATATTGTTTCAAACAATTATGAATTTGTATTCATTCATTCTAATGTCATTTCCTCTGATTTATTCAGATTTTAGGGGTCCCTAGTGAAACTGTATGATTAACAGCAAACAAGCTGGAGTATGTGTAATGAGTTCTAGAAAGTTTGCATATGTAAAACAAGATACATGGCTCAAAATTAGGATTTTTTTTCACTAACCCACAGGATCACCAAAATAATATTTTCATTGATCCTGTCTAAATTTCACTGATTTGGCTAAAACCAAACAGAAGCCAGTTCAGTTTCTAATTCAACATTTATTATTCATTAACATCAACTCAAAACAATAACTGTATTTCACCAACAACACAGTCTCTCCTGTGTCACACTTTAGCCATTAGTGTCCATTTTCCCAGCATTTCTGGTACTTTCTTAGTCTCTTATGTTCATCATATATATGATTACGCTCCCTTGTCATCTAATTTTTGCCATTTCGGTGGCAGCTGCACACCTTGCAAATACTTCTACATGTTTACAATTGTCAGTGCATAATGCACTGAATGTTTATCAACAATAATGTAAATATTAAAACATTGTTTGGTATAATTTTGGATTATTCATTGAGTCAATAAAAGCAACCTTTTCTGGTTGGTCAATGCTAGCCTGAGACCGTATACCTTTTGTTATCATCAGTAATGAAATCAGTGATTGGATGTAGTACACCTAGCTGGTTTCATGTGTGTGAAGACCATTGCTTTCACAATAATCATACTAATTTGCTTGACGAGTGAACAAGCGTTTTACACCTGCCTACTTGTGCTGCGATCATTTACTGTTACAGAATGCATACAATATAATAATTACAATAATTGAAAATCATTTTTATCACATATTTATGAGTTGTCTTTTTTCTCATGTGAGAAACCTCACAAAAACATGCATAATTGAACTTGAATATGCTCATCTTCTAGATTTTAATATCACTTTGAAATGAAAATCTCTTTATTGCTGCTAAATAAGTTTTATTATATGAACTTGGTTCTTTTTCATTCTTGTCAGAAATATTTATCAAATGCAAATCAAATCCTAGTCATTTTTTTTTCCTATTGCTCACGTGAGCAAGCTCTTGCTTACATTAACCATTCCTGCTCATGTGATTTTCACATGAGCAGACTTGCTCATGTGAGGAAATGCTTGCTCACGTGAGCAAAATCTTGCTCATGTGATTTTCAGATTTTGTTAGATTCGATTGCTCATGTGAGTTCTACCTAATTTGCATGTTAAAATGCACATGAAACTAACATGAGTTAGATCTCACGTGAGAATCTTGTGTGCAAAAGGTTAGCCAAATTTGGTGTGGGAGATTACCCATTTCACAGATAGCTATCACATGAGCAACTTACATATAAAGTCTGGAAAATTATTTCAACCCAGCTGTTTAGGAGGAGATACAAGTTCAGACTGACAGACTGACGGAGGGTATCAGCAATTTTATCATACACCCCGTTCAAGCGTGGCGATAAGATTAATTTTTGTACCTAATTAGATATATCCTTTGTATTAAATATATAGATAATACTCTTACTGAATACAGCGCTGGACTGTGATTTACTCCACCATTTCCTTGCTGCACTTCTATGTCAATATTTCGATTGACATGTCTGTTGTTGTCCCTATTCGCAACAAGGTAGACAAGTATCAGGACAAGTAGAATTGTATCGATCATAATTACCAGAATCAAGGACCCTGTAAAAAAATATCAAAGCTGTTACACTGGAATTGATAAGTTAAAGAGTTTGACAAACTTTTTGAGTTTTCTTCACTGAAAACAGTGGGGAGTTTTATTTGTCAAAGTGAACTCGGCGCTTTACGAAAATCGAAATTAGCGTCTTGGGGGTACCATTAAAAATATTGCCACGTATTCTTCTGACAAATTTTGTTTGAGAACAGACTTAAACTGGTTTCATTCAAATTGAACATAAGAAATGTTGAACATTGATCTTGCTGAGCTCGTTTCTCTCTCTCTCTCTCTCTCTCTGTCTCTCTTTCAGCAATATATACACGCATGTGTCAATACGTTTTCTAAAATGACAGAGTAGTAGCGCATATATTCCTTGTTTGCTTAGCAACATTTATATGAGTCATAAGATAATTCACATTCAATATATATATACCTTTATCAAATATATTCTCCTTTATATCCTCAGTCCTCCTGTCCAACACAAGGGTCTCAATAGAAACTCCCTTTATCTTCTCAGCTAGATGTGTCACATTACTGACAAGGTTTCCTACAGATACGTTCAGACCACGTTGAGTTTCTTTATGTTGGGATATCTGCTTCGCCATCTCATCATTTTTCTTTTCTACAGAATGTGACTGTTCCCCTAATTTCTCTTCTAAAGTCACCACATCTGCCTTCAGTTCTTTTTGCTCTTTTTGTATATCCATAACTTTCACACCTACTTCATCTTTAAACTTCAGAAACTCATCCTTTAACACCCTAACCTCCTCAACTATTGCAGATATTTGATTCAAGAAATCATGTTCACTTTCTCTAACTAGATCCTCTAATTCCTTTTTCTCAACAAGGTTAGCAATGTCATCTTTATACACTATTGCTTTTAAGTTCTTGAAACTTTTTTCAAAGCCTTCGATACGAGCTATGATTTGTTCAACACTAGACAAACGTGTCGAAAAATCTGTTATGAATTCCTGTACTTCAGAAAAATGTTCAGGATCAATTATCAAAGGTTTTCTCTGCTTAGAATATGGTATAGAAATAAATTGGGTATAGAATGCTACGGCAATGGCAATAACAGCAATAATAAGTGCAAGTACATGAGGACGGCTGCAAATAGAGAAAAGAGAAAAAAGTAACAACATATGGAACAAGGTTATCTGTATTTTCAAACATCATCTACATACATTCTTTTGAACATCGATTCATTTATCTACCTACATGCATCATGCATACCTATATATACCTATATAAATATATATATATATATATATATGGCAAGAACATACTAGTGTGTGTGCGTATGTAACATGTGTGAATAGAGCACACATATATTGTTATCAATTATCGAACATCTGAATGCCATATTTAAAATCTATATTAGAATAAAGATCTAGTTAGAAATGTTCTCTGCAATAGAGTTGCCAAGTGGTATTTTCTGAACCTGAAACCAAAGACTAAGGGTTTGAAAACAAATTTTCAGAATCACATGAACACAGCCCAACTCCCCACCCCACTAACCCTCCAATAAACCTCAATGGATTTTATTAAAATGAAAACTGCACAAAAGTATGTTCATCAAAAATGTGTGCTAGGACGAAATTGAAACCTACTGAAGAAAAAGTTATTTATGTAATTGTCTTCCTCAAAGACACGCCGAGGCAGCCAAACAGGGCTGGCCTGGGCCGGTACTGAACCCACTACCCTTGCATTACGAGTCTGGCAATCTATCAACTGATCTACAGCGGCTCCCCTATGATGTAGAACTAATGTTGTTCTGTGGAAACTATGTTCTTCTTTTTCAGTCACAGTGGCCTGGACTTTTCATTATCTGATCCCAAAATTGATAGGCATTTTTGGAACATACATGTAAAGTGTTGCAAAGATAGGTACTGTAGAACTTAAATTATCGTGCGGAATGTTAAAGATAACAGGCAGACTGTCACATACAGACTGGGTCACAGCATAATACGTTGCGCCAAAAAGAGGGCGTATTAAAGGTATTATACCCATGACATGCATGTCATAACCATTAGTGCATTACATATGGTACAATAGCAACCACGAATGTACCGTCAATATGAGTTACCTTCCTTTGATGCCACGTCATGTGCATCAGCCAGTATTTTCCAAGTCTCATAATGACGGTCAGACTAGGCTATAGTAGGCTGCGATTTAGTACTGGGTACGATTCAGAATCCATCGGGACCATACTATGGGATTGGATTTATCAATCAGAATTAATGGATTTTATTCTGATGTTACTGATATTTTTATAAGTAAACATCTATATTTCTAAAGATAAAGATAAAGATAGACATTTCGCATGGATGCTGTGCATCTTAACTGGGAAAGACTATTCGCACATCCCCCATGTATCTCATCCAGAAAGACTATTCTCATGGCCATCTGATCGAAACATCTCGGCTTTTTCCGTCAGGTTGTGAAGTAATCTCTGAAGTAGTTGTAGGAATACTCATGAATTTGATGTGTTTGATTTTTTTGCCTCTGGTGGAGTGCACCACACATGTTAAGACAGCAAATGCTGAAAATGTTCCGATTGTGACTTTGTCTCCTTGCGCCGCCATATTGTTTCATGTAACCAAAAGTAGTTCTGAATACAGTTCTCAATGGCGACGAATTACATCCGAGGTTCCTTTCTCAAATTGACGGAAAAGGCCGAGAATGTTCCGATTGACAGCCACAGAGTACATAATTTCCGTAAATCTATTCGTACGGCTGTGTGTACCTGATATGAGAAGAGTATTCGCATGGCTGTGTAGCAATCGTGGGAACAACTAACCTAATTCACAGTGGAGTCACGTGTTTTGTGTTATGGACGTTAAGTTTTCGAATTTTACAAATGAAATTGTGATATTAAGTCTTTTCTTTCATAACAAAAAAAAGATATCCATTTTCGCGCCCGAGTACCTTTCATGCCACATTTACAAGTCATCATCTTTACAAACTGGTACACTGTTACACTCCGTCATTTCACAGGAGCTCATTACAAATGCAGCTAAGAGAATCCTGTGGCGGATCCTGAAATTTCTTTTAGGGGGGCCCAATAAAGTAGGCAAGGGGTCTGTAGGACAGAACTACTGGCGGGGACCCCGGGGTTAAAGCCCCCATATACACCTGCATTTAAAGCGTTACCTGAAAACTAACTCTAGGAAATGTTCCAGTTGTTTCGCACTCATTTTATAACGGAAGGGTAGAGGAGACGGCGCCAGCTCTACCCACCAACCTCCTCCCCGATCTGCCCCAGGCATCAGTTAATGAATGGTGGATGGGGGGTCCAAACGTGTAACAATGTATATCTATTAACCGATCCATTTAATTTCATTGTAATGAGTTCATGTGTTCACTGGATGATTTGATACAAGATGATTCAGAGTAATTCGGACTCGTCCTTAATGTATTCACCAGTCACCGTGTGGACAGTCTTTACAACAGTGGATACATGACGGCCGTGCGAATAGTCTTTGTAAACTTCAGTACATGGCCACCGTACGAATTGACACTTCCTTGGGATAAATATATTAATATAGACAGTAATACAAAACCAATAACCCAATCTCTCAAGTGACCACTAAAGTCAATGTTGCCTACACCGGAAATACGCTTATAATTTTTAATTTTGTCCCATTTACGAATATCCATAAATCTAGTGGTATTTCCTAATCACTGTCTGCACACATCTATAAAATCTGTGTATGCAGAATTTGAAAATATGCGTATCTTGTAACATTTACACCTCGATCAATATATATTCGTCGACATGATGCTCAAAGTGAACTAATAATTGATTTTTCAATAGCAGCGTAGGGTAATGACTATCTTAGACATGGAGGATCTGCTGAACACCGAGTTTCTGATTTACATCAACATACACATCAATAACAAAATAGAGCATATACGGGTTTGGAGGAACATGATTAGTTGATTTAAAAAAAGTAAAATTTTGAGTAAAAAGAGTCTTTGAGAGCTTATCCTGTTTGTAACTGAAAAAAATATACAGACAATGTTCTACTGATGGAATTTCAGTCCTCTTACAAACTTAACCTTGGATCATTCATTACTGAAATTAGCACCAGATTCTTTAGGTGCGGAATTGGAAACATGTTTCAAACATATGTAGATCAAAATAATGCCTCGGCTCATGGTTTTCACTACACAGAAGCTTGCATCAAGGAGGAATCTATACTGAAAAATATAGGATTGATCACGAACATTTAGAAATGTAAAGTTATTGAGTTTTTAATATCATGGTGTTTCCATAGGTTTACAATGGGAGCTGAGTTAGCACCGTAAGTCCTACAGTGATTGTACATGGTCATGTGACAGTGTGAATTGAAAGAAGAGACCCTCTAAAGCAGTGGTTCCCGAACCCCGGGTCGCGACCTGGTACTGTATTTTGGGTCGCAAAAGATGGTATTTTGGGTCGCGATAAAAAACATTTGGGAACCACTGCTCTAAAGAATAGCCCGCCTCATTTTGGAAAGCAGTGAGTTTGATTAAAAAAGAAAACATGGGCAAGCATTGAAAGACTCCTTAAACGAAGTCCATGTTAAACCTAGTATCATACATTAAAAAAAAACATAAAGAGGAATCATTTATTATACAAGATACCTGTTTTAGACCGGTAATGTTTATTTGAGGTTTGGAATGCTTGTATATATTTTTGGTGCCGGAACACAAATATTCTGCTTCAACACTCTACATTTTAGAAAATGGTGTACATGCACTTGTTCTCTAAAAAGCAGCCATATTTCAACCTTAAACCACGGTCAAAATGCTGTTACATCTTCTGAATAATATTTATTTACGATAATTAGATCTACCTACATAACTGTGTTTGCATTTTATTGTGTGGAGAGGGAAGGAGAGAGAGAGGGGGGGGGGGGGAGAAAGAGAGCAAGGTAGATAACTCTTCTGACCTTATGTCATCGCCCGTTCCCTTAGCCGTGCCACCAAACCCAATTTCAAAAGAATGCCCATTATATATATTACTTTGTGTTCAGCTGAAAGTCTACAACATTTTTTTTTTCTTCTCAATATTACAATTTCTATATAGCTACGATAGCCAATGACGCGGTCTAACTGATGTTGTGTCTCACGAACATAACGCAAATAATGAAACACTTTAAGTAAATCAACTTTATGATGACCAGATTTATAGGCATAGCAACCAACATATACAATTAAAAATCACTTAGTAAAATAATAATAATAAAAACAAATAACTCTTGCACAAAAAAAGGCATCATAATAAAATCGTTTAAGGTTGATTGCTAATTCTGTAGTTTCTCCGAGATTTTCGGAAACTTTTGTATCCTGGTTTTGCATTGTTTGTTGTTGTTGTTGTTGTTTCTTTTTCTTCATGTTTGTTTTGTTTGTTTGTTTTCATGGTACTTTTAGCACATAACGAGCTGTATCATACTGAGGAAAAGCTAAGAAAGTGCTTTTCTGAAAGACAGAGAGGCAGCCCACTAGGACTGACCCTGGCGTGTATCGAAACCTGTGACCCTCGATGATCCAGCCGAGTTACCGTAACTCTCAAAATGCTAACCTAACTTTGTCTTTTACCGAGTATTTATCCAGCATTAACATATCTCGTCACCGTGAGCTCAGAGCCTGGTACCAGCTTGGTTCTCAATTCCAAAGATAAAACTGACTCGACTTGAACTTTTGATCTAATGCTAATTGATGATTTCCAGAATTTACCTTTGTTCAAAACGAATGGATACTGGCAGTAAAAGTTATGTTTTTTTTAAAGACTAACCAATGACGCATCACCTTGTTATATAGCGCCACAGTAGCCACAAGAATATGTATTTCAACAACAACTTACAAATGGTGAATTTGCTACCATCAGGAGCAAGAGTTGAATAATTTTATTTGTCGCAGAGATAATAAATACGTTTAAAAGAGTTTGACCTATTCGGAAAAAATAATAACCTCTTAGTTGAAAACAAAATGGACTTTGAAAAAAAGACAGAAATTCGCACGTCAAAGGTACTGCCAATGAAAGAAACTTTTTATACAACGGAATTGAGTTTACTATGCTTGTTAGATTAGAGATCGACGTTTAATTTCCACAGGGAAAGGGATTTTTGAAGGGAAAAAAAATCCGGCGCTCAAATAACTTTAATAAATATTCTTGCTCCGATTTATAGCAACAAAAAAATCCTTATTATACCCATCATATTAATTAAGTTGAGAAAAAAAAAATTATCTAGAGGGGAAAACAAAATAACACTGCTCAAAAGAAATCCCCCGCCAACAAAAAAATTCGGATCTCGGTCCTTTAAACATTTGAACACTACAGATACTCTACTTAGCCCTGTAAGATTCCTTTCTGTTTGCTTCATGTGTATCCTTATCTTTATCCCAAGTATTGTTATCTTCCACATTTCCTTCGTCACCATCTACACTTTTATTAGTTTTGTCTTTCGGTCTTTCCGATTGGGTTCTTTCATTTACTTTTCTTGTTGTATTTTCTGGCGTTGCATCAGGTGTGAATTTACTACTCGAAGCACTTGTTGTATTTCCACCACGTGCTCTAGCCAAAGGTTTTCTGCCTGCACCACGTGTAGCAGACCCGCCTTGTGTATGAATCATACCAGCCGAAGTGTTTGTGCCTGCACCACGTGTAGCAGTCCCGCCTTGTGTATGAGTCATACCAGCCGAAGTTTTTGTGCCTGCACCACGTGTAGCAGTCCCGCCTTGTGTACGAGTCATACCAGCCGAAGTTTTTGTGCCTGCACCACGTGTAGCAGTCCCGACATGTATATCAATCATATCCTCGTTATCGCTAAACTCCATATCGAACTCCTAATTTGGCCTTGATTTTGCACTACTTTAGCTGATATTGCTCTAGCGAGAATCCAGGAATGACTTGCTTGAATAAAATTTTTATGCAATAAAACCAACACTATATTTTGATTCAAGTCAATTATCACTTCCGTCGTAGAAATGCACAACGTACGACTGGTGTGAGTTCAACATAAAAGGAAAGTAGAATTTGAATTTCCAAGTAACCGTCATGAGTTAAAAATAGGAACAAACTTCCCACTCAGTCAAGGTCATGCCATTGTCTAAGTACAGCAACGCAAGATAAATTGACTTAACCTTAAACCTGTAATGCAATGTACATGTTGAAACTGGGAAATCCAGCTATTTTAGTCACGTGTGCATACCGATGACGAAGAACATAATTCACATATCAATGCAATCCGAATATCCTTGGCCTTTTTTCCTTCAGGTCGAGAAAGTTATTTCACGATCTGTCAGAAATGTCTGAAATATGTTCCGATCGATATCAATGAGTACTTGATAATAACAACTGGTCCATTAAAGAGACATGTGCATATTCTAAACTGAGCTGCATAACTAGTATATTCAAGGGCATAGTACCGCATTTTCCTGAAAGATATAAATAGCCCTCCAAATTGGAATGAAACTAGACGAAGCAAGGTTCATTTTGTAATTGTGCCACAGGTTCATTACTTACCGTGCGTGCCCTCACTTAGCAGCCATTGTGGACTTAATACTATAAGGGACAGACCATTTCATTTTCGGGGGGGGGGGGGGGCGGGACTTTTTTTTTTTTTTTTGCTATAAATCACGACAAGATTTTTTAAAAAAATTTTAAAACTATTTGAGAGCCGGCAATTTTTGTTCTTCTTAAAAAATGTATGCCCCCGCCCCCAACAAAAAGTAATTGGTCGGTCCCTAACTGGAAATTGCTTTTATTCACCAAGTTTTCTGTACATTCATAATATGAATTTTCATCAGTTTCCATTAAATGTTAATGCATACCTAATAATCGTCTGTCTTCGATGTCAACTTTTCTAATAGCAAAGAAGAAATGTGAAAATCTTTTGTTGCATGTTCTGTACATGTATCCCTTTTCCGTTACATCTTCTTGATGGGGTAAACTGATTCACACCAGTGGTGGCAGGATAGATGATACATTTTGACCGCTCTGACCTAAAGAGGTGCACAAGCAAGGCGAAGGAGTTTTTTTAAAAGGGGGGGGGGGGCTGCCTACTTAAAATGTCTATGACATGATGGTATCCAAGCATTACAAATTTAGTCTTGCAATGTTACAGTGTTACATGGTGCTAGATAAACTGGCAAAATGTCAGATGGAAGCGGCAGCAAGATCTACTTCGTAATGAGCTATAGCAAGCAAATTGCAAACATCAACTTAGTAAAAGGATGTCATATCATTTTTTTTTTTTAAAGAATGGTAAGACGATGAAATTGGTATGCAATACAAAAAAAAAATTAATAAAAATACCGGTAACTTTAGCCACGGTAGTGTTGTTAGGTCAGCTCCTTGTTACATTTTGTACATAACTCTCTGTGTGTATATAACTTGATAAAATACAATTGGGGAATCTCTCTCTCTCTCTCTCTCTCTCTCTCTATATATATATATACATACATATATATATATATATATATATATATATATATATATATATATATATATATATATATATATATATATATATATATATATGCGCGCGTGTGTGTGTTTCTTTGCCAAAGATCTATCGATTGTTTACTAACGGCAATATTCATTAGTAAACCTTTTATCCTATTCGTATAGTTTAAACATAAAGTGGGGGGGGGGAGGGGGAGGGAGCATGCGAAGATTGGCAATAGACTTCTTTGTGTCTTCTTCTTCTTTTTTTTTTTTTTTTTTGTAATACTTCCCAATCGTGCAAAGTGTCCATCAATATTCACTTTGGCATAACTAGTTTGTCTAGTCTTGGTCGTTTGTGTTTGATGACCAAGTCCAAATTCACTCGATTTAGACAAAATACACACACAAGCTTGCACGCGCCGAAATATATTAAGATTCGAGCGTTTTTAGTCTTTAAAATGTTTTCCTGTATGACAAATGCTAAACAAGAACACTGTCAATGCTAAACAAGAACACTGTCAATGCTAAACAAGAACACTGTCAATATACAATCGTTTGTATTGTTACGTATGATTATATAATATTATAGATATTTTAGGAAATTATAAATGTTTCTTGACTTTAATATTTGTCTAAGCTTTGGTCTTGTTTACCAGAAAAACATGTTTAACTAGTGTCCTTGAATTAGGTTGTTTACTTCAGATTTGAGCTCAAGGATAGTTTTGATAAACATAATGTATACTAAAGTTGAGGTCAAAATTGATTTTGTTTACAGATAAAACTGGAAAAAACTTAGGAGTTACCTGTCAATGGTCACACGTACAATTATTATTCTAGAACATTCTGTCATGTGACCAATCTTTATATATATCATGTTTAGTGGACAGTTTTTCAGTTTCGACATTACTATCAGTCTTGTAAAGAGCTATTACAGTTGTGGAAAGTCAGTCCAAATTCTAAGAGAGGAATTATTTTAAATATTTATTGGATTATAACAGTGCTCATAAACTGTTGGATTTTGGATTTTTAATTGATGATTTTGGAATTTTTATGTGAACTTATTCAGAGATATTTTCGAGTATTTAATTTTTACATCAGCACATTAAAGACTACTAGTACATCAGGACTTTGGAGACCATTGGCACATCATAACATTCAAGGATACAGCCGTGAATTCGGAACATTCTATATTTAGGACTTGTGATTAGAACAATCATTCTTATTGGATTATTTGGATATTAATACACATTACTGTAAGTGACCTTTTTGATTTTTCATTTTAATTATCTAGAAATAAATTGCTTGTTGATTTTTACTTGATTTGTTGGTTTCACTTTCTTTCCGTTACATTTTTCTTAGACCATAGAGTCGTAACAGTATTCTCTCAAACAATGTGTTATGAATCTCCACGAACAAACTTCAGAACATCAAACGAAGCATCGGAGAGTGGCATCCCTCGTAAAGAACAGATCGCAGAGATGAGGTGGTACCGTGACGAAACGACCAATCGCGTATTGGACACAGCTATCTGACTCATGCATAGCTCCTAAAGGGTGAACTTCGACTAGAGTGAATATCCTGCCAGTGTCCGTTGACAGTGGAATATATTCCTGTCGAGTTTTGTCGACTTCCACCCTATGAGACTGATGTGAACTCAATGACGACTCTTTATGATCATGTTCCGCCAGAGAAAATCTTTAACATTTTCAGCTGCGGTTTATAAACAAACTTTGACCATCTATTTTATGATCTTATATGTTTTTTCTTGACATTTTTTGGTCTTATACATTGTACATAATATTAAAATCTTTACTTTAATCATTTGTCATGTAGTACTTATTTTCACATTTATTTGGAAGGGTTTGCCTTTCTAAAGTTTTTGTGCTGAGGCGACGTTAAACAATAACACTTACATACATTATGCACTACCTTGAGTCGCACAAAAAAAAACAACTCATTTTCATCAGCAAGATATAGTGAACCTCGCTTACTCACAAAACGGTTGTCTCATACATTTACGATCGCTCGAAACGGTGTGCGAGTCGTGACAAATCACTGTTATACAAAATCGTTCTCTCAAACAATAAATAGCTCAAACTAATTAAGCTGGAACCTTGCAGTTCGAAAATACATACATACATACAAATATATATACATATCAAAATTGTGATGTGAAAGGATTGATTTAATGAGAAAACTGTTGTGAAACACAATCTCTCTCTCTCTTATTGCCTTTCATATAACTAATATGTATGGCAAAATCTGTCCATAGCCTGGCCTGGAAACCATAAGCTGTTTCAGTTTGGGTTTGAGTGAGCTTTTTTTTAAATTTTAAATTTGGCAATCAAAAGGAGATTTAATTTTGCAACATCACTTTTGATTGGTTGAGAATGAAAACTCATTTTCACATATGGAACTCTCCGGGCATGTGGATGTTATGTATGATGTTTATATAATATTATAAATATTTTAGGAAATTATAAATGTTTCTTCACTTTAATATTTGCTTAAATCTTTATGTTTGTTAGGAAAAACATGTTTAACTAGTGTCCTTGAATTAGGTTGTTTTGATTAATATGTTTTCTCAATTTGAAGGTCAAGGTTGATTTTTGTTTAGAAGTAAAAATTCCATTAAGATGACTCATGTTCTAGAACATTCTGTCATGTGACCAATCTTTATATATGCCATGTTTGGTGGACATTTATTCAGTTTTGACATTACCATCAGTCTTGTAAAGAGCTATTACAGTTGTGGAAAGTCAGTCCAAATTCTAAGAGAGGAATTATTTTAAATATTCATTGGATTATAACAGTGCTCATAAACTTTTGGATTTTGGATTTTTAATTGATGATTTTGGAATTTATGTGAACTTATTCAGAGATTTTGGAATACTTCATTTTGACATCAGCACATCAAGATTTCTAGTACATCAGGACTTTGGAGACCATTAGAAAATCATAACATTCAAGGACACAGCTGTGAATTCGGAACATTCTATATTTAGGACTTGTGATTAGAACAATCATTCTTATTGGATTATTAGGATTTCAAAACACATTACTGTAAGTGACTTTTTAATTTTTCATTTTAATTATCTAGTAATAAATTGCTTGTTGATTTTTACTTGATTTGTTGGTTTCACTTTCTTTCTGTTACATTTTTCTTAGACCATAGAGTCGTAACAGAAATTGGGGGCTCGTCCGGGATCTGAATTTCTTTAAAGCATATTAGAGATATTAAATTTATCTTTGAAATTCATATTGATTTTGTCTCAAAGAATTTGTTTTTCTCTTTGGCAAAGATTTTTAATAGAGAAATTTGTTTTGTGTGAAACCAACAAGCATTTACAATGGCATCTAATGTTCAGAATTTCATTTCAAAACCTACCCAGGAGGGGTTAGAGTGCATTAGAAAGGATGAGTTGCTCGAGCTTGCCAGAAAATACAGTCTATCTGAGGCAAAAGTATCATTGACAAAACAGGAGATACAGATTTTTTTGATTCAGTATTTAGTAGGAAAGGGAATTTTTGAAAATAGTGCTTTAAGTTTGAAGAGAAAGCCTGTATCTGGTTCTGACAGGAAATTAAGGGAATTAGAGTTAAAGAACCAGATTGATTTAGAATTGGCAAAGCTTCAGATTCAGAGAGAGAGAGAGAGAAAGAAGAGAGGCAGATACAGATGGAGAGAGAGAAGGAAGAGAGGCAGATACAAATGCAGAAAGAAGAGAAGCAGATACAGATGGAGAGAGAGAAGGAAGAGAGGCAGATACAAATGCAGAAAGAAGAGAGGCAGATACAGATGGAGAGAGAGAAGGAAGAGAGGCAGATACAAATGCAGAAAGAAGAGAGGCAGATACAAATGCAGATGCAAAGAGAAGAAAGGGAAATGCAATTTAAATTAAGAGAATTAGAACTGGCAAACAGAGCACACTCCACTCCTTTAAACACAAGTCCAGGTTTTGATGTTACCAGATATATTAGGTTAGTACCCCCTTTTCAGGAAAAAGAAGTAGATAAATACTTTCTTCATTTCGAGAAAATAGCTGAAAACTTGAAATGGCCCAGAGAGCATTGGACTTTGTTATTACAAAGTGTACTAATTGGCAAAGCTCGTGAAGTCTACATTTCACTGTCAGTACAACAAAGCACTGATTATGATGTGGTTAAGGAGTACATCTTGAAAGCTTATGAGTTGGTACCAGAGGCATATCGACAAAGGTTTAGGAATTGTAGAAAAGAAACTGGACAAACTCATGTCGAATTTGCAAGGGATAAAGAACAACTATTTGATAGGTGGTGCTCAGCCAAGAAAGTTGATCAATCTTATGATAACCTCAGACAGCTCGTATTAATTGAAGAATTCAAGAGGTGTATCCATAGTGATGTTAAAACCTATCTTGACGAACAGAATGTGGAAACTTTGGAAAATGCTGCTCGTATGGCTGATGATTATTCCTTGACTCACAAAATTTCATTTGGCAATAAGTCGTCCTCTCAGAAGTTTTCTGGTAAAAAACCATTTCAATCTCATTCGAGTACTTCCAAATTTCACAACAGCACAACTGTTAGGAATCAAACATCTGATGAGACTGATCAGAAATCCTTATCTCTTCCTACGTGCACTTATTGTAAAAAGAAAGGGCACGTTATTTCTGATTGCTTCAAGTTGAAAAATAAGCAACAGAGTAAAGACAGAGCTTTTCCAAATGCTCTTATTTCTACGAGGTCAAGGTCACGGTCTTGTATTGAAAGCAATACATTTGTTGGGTCAAACAAACCCCAGTCTGATTCTATTTTGGAGGCTTATGAACCATTCATGTCAGAAGGTTCTATATCACTTATTGGTGATTCTGCCAAACCTATCCCAATTAAAATATTAAGGGACACTGGAGCTTCTCAGAGTCTTTTATTATCAGGTACTTTGCCTTTGTCTGAGGAGTCTTCTTCAAGTGAAAGTGTTCTTGTTCAGGGAGTAGAGTGCGGCTTTGTAAATATTCCTCTTCATTGTGTAAATTTGGCATCAGACTTAGTTTCTGGACCTGTGATTGTTGGGGCAGTGACTTCTTTACCCATAGAGGGTGTTCATTTATTACTAGGCAATGACCTAGCTAGAGATAAGGTTGTGGTTAATCCACTTGTAACTGACAAGCCTTGTTTGGATCAGAAAGTTGATCCTGTCGAAACTGAAATCCCTGATTTGTACCCTGCTTGTGCAGTTACTAGAGCTATGATAAAAAGAGCTCTTGAGAGTGATGTTGATCAGGATATTATTCCTTTAGCTGACACATGTATTGGTCAGTCTTTTGATGAGGTCACTTGTTCCTCAGGTATTGATCAATCAAACGGTATTGATCACAGTGATCCTCTTTTGGCAACTCATTCTCTTTGTCCTAATCAGGATGACAAACGACAATCTCTTGTCGTTGAACATGAGCAAGATCCCGAGATATCTTGTTTGTTTCAGAGGGCTATTAGTGAAACTGAAGCCACACAAGTTCCAGTGTGTTACTTTGTGAGAAATGGGGTCCTTATTAGGAAATGGAGACCATCTGATGTACCCGCTGGTGACGAGTGGTCAGTGAGCTATCAAATTGTTGTTCCTAAGTCATATCGACAGGAAATTCTTAATTTAGCCCATGAAACTCCTTTGGCTGGTCATTTAGGAGTCCGTAAGACTTATCACAAGATCTTGAATCATTTTTATTGGCCGAAACTCAAAAGTGATGTTTCTAAATACTGCAGATCTTGTCACTCACACTTGTCAAATGGTAGGAAAACCCAATCAGAAGATACCTAAGGCTCATCTGCAACCTATTCCTGCATTTGATGAACCATTTAGTAGAATAATAGTAGACTGTGTTGGTCCTTTACCTAAAACCAAGTCAGGCAACCAATACTTGTTGACCATCATGTGTGCATCTACAAGATTTCCAGAGGCAATTCCTCTGAGAAATATAAAAACTAAAACTATTGTGAAAGCTTTGGTGAAGTTTTTTACACTTGTTGGCCTTCCCAAATCTGTCCAGTCAGATCAAGGGTCAAATTTTATGTCTGGAATTTTCCAACAAGTTATGCATGAACTAGGCATCCAACAGTTTAAATCTTCTGCCTATCACCCTGAAAGTCAAGGTGCTTTGGAAAGATTTTATCAAACTTTGAAGAATATGATTCGATCATATTGCTTTGATACAGAAAAGGATTGGGATGAGGGTGTTCATTTGTTGTTGTTTGCTGTTAGGGAATCAGTTCAAGAGTCGTTGGGTTTTAGTCCCTTTGAACTAGTTTTTGGTCATACTGTCCGTCGACCATTGAAATTATTGAAAGAGAAACTTCTTTCAAATGAAGATTCAAAGATTAATCTTCTGGATTATGTCTCTGATTTCAAATACAAGTTGTCAAAGGCCTGTGAAGTAGCAAGAACTAATCTTCACAATACCCAGTCAAAAATGAAATTAAGGTATGACAGAAATTCACAGGAAAGGAGTTTTAAACCTGGTGACAAAGTTCTGGCTCTCTTTCCCATACCTCAGAATCCTCTTCAGGCTAAATTTTATGGTCCTTATACCGTTGAAAAGAAAGTAAATGACTTAAATTATATCATTAACACTCCTGGGAGACGGAACAGAAATAACTTTGTCATATAAATATGTTAAAGGAATATTTTGACAGAGATAGCCCAGCTAATTATTCAGTTAATTTAGTTGTACCTGTCCCACACAGTGAAGATATCAACGATGGAGTATAATCAGACTATAGTGACTCTGGTATAACCAATCTTCGGAATTCAGAAATATTGAACAACCTAGACCAGAAACTTTCACATCTACAACAACAGGAAAGAAATGAACTAAAACAGCTATTACATGACTATGAGCACTTGTTTCCTGATGTTCCAACACAAACAAGTAAAATTTATCATGACGTTGACATTGTAGATTCTGTGCCTGTGAAACAGCATCCTTATAGGATGAATCCTCTCAAACAGAACTATCTGAAGAAAGAAATTCAGTATTTACTGGAGAATGATTTCATAGAACCAAGTAAAAGTAACTGGAGTTCACCATGTATTCTTGTTCCCAAGCCAGATAATACATTCCGTATGTGTACTGACTATAGAAAAGTCAACAGTGTCACCAAAACTGATTCATTTCCAATCCCAAGAATGGACGATTGCATTGATAAAATTGGAAATGAGGAATATGTCACCAAGTTTGACCTTTTAAAAAGATTCTGGCAAATTCCACTGACGGAAAGGGCAAAAGAAATTTCAACATTTGTAACTCCATATGGACTTTATCAATATAAAGTCATGCCGTTTGGAATGAAAAATTCGCCTGCAACGTTTCAACGTCTGATGAACATGATAACATTTGGTCTTGATAACTGTGACGCTTATATCGATGACGTCATTATCTACAACAACACCTGGGAAGATCATTTGGAAACCATTCGAAAATTCTTCGATCGACTCAGTGATGCGAATCTGACAATTAATTTGAGTAAAAGTGATTTTTGCCATGCTTGTGTCACATTTTTAGGACATATTGTGGGACAAGGTCAAGTTAAACCTATAGAAGCTAAGGTCAAAGCTATCTCTGAATTTCAAGTTCCAATTTGTAAAAAGCAACTGATGCGATTTCTAGGTATGGCTGGATATTATCGGAAATTTTGTTCCAATTTTTCCAAAATTGCTGAACCTTTGACAAGTTTATTGAGTAAGAAAACAAAATTTCATTGGTCTGACAAGAGTCAGGAATCTTTTGACAAGTTAAAGGCCATGCTTAAGAATGCACCAGTTCTTTCGGCACCAAATTTTAGCCAATCATTTAAATTATCTGTTGATGCAAGTGATGTAGGGGTTGGTGGAGTATTGATTCAGGAAGACAAAAGTGGTGTGGATCACCCTGTGTGTTATTTTTCTAAAAAACTAAACAAGCACCAGAAAAATTATTCCGCAATTGAGAAGGAATGTTTGGCTTTGATATTGGCTTTACAGCATTTTGAAGTGTATGTTACCTGAGCTCTTTCTCCAATTATTGTGTACAGTGATCACAATCCCCTTACTTTCATCAACAAAATGAAAGATAAAAATCGGAGATTGTTGAGATGGAGTTTGATATTGCAGGAATATAACATTGACATCAAACACATCAGGGGAAAAGACAATGTGATTGCAGATGCACTCTCACGTGCATAGAAATCTAATATTGCTTGATGTAATTAAGTCCAGTATCATAAAACATGTTCTTTTGTAATTTTGGTTATTATAGTATTAGATGTATATTCAAAAGAAAGCTTTATTACATAAATCTTTCTTTTTCTTTATGAGGGGAGGTGTTATGTATGATGTTTATATAATATTATAAATATTTTAGGAAATTATAAATGTTTCTTCACTTTAATATTTGCTTAAATCTTAATGTTATCAGGAAAAACATGTTTAACTAGTGTCCTTGAATTAGGTTGTTTTGATCAATATGTTTTCTCAATTTGAATGTCAAGGTTGATTTTTGTTTACAAGTAAAAATTCCATTAAGATGACTCATGTTCTAGAACATTCTGTCATGTGACCAATCTTTATATATGCCATGTTTGGTGGACATTTATTCAGTTTTGACATTACCATCAGTCTTGTAAAGAGCTATTACAGTTGTGAAAATTCATTCCAAATTCTAAGAGAGGAATTATTTTAAATATTCATTGGATTATAACAGTGCTCATAAACTTTTGGATTTTGGATTTTTAATTGATGATTTTGGAATTTATGTGAACATATTTAGAGATTTTGGAATACTTCATTTTGACATCAGCACATCAAGATTTCTAGTACATCAGGACTTTGGAGACCATTAGAAAATCATAACATTCAAGGACACAGCTGTGAATTCGGAACATTCTATATTTAGGACTTGTGATTAGAACAATCATTCTTATTGGATTATTAGGATTTCAAAACACATTACTGTAAGTGACTTTTTGATTTTTCATTTTAATTATCTAGTAATAAATTGCTTGTTGATTTTTACTTGATTTGTTGGTTTCACTTTCTTTCTGTTACATTTTTCTTAGACCATAGAGTCGTAACATGGATCATAACCTTCTGAGCTTGAGTTAGAGGTTGAGCCAATCAGAAACGACCTTTATATAGCGAAGTATTGTGTGATTGATTTATCCCCCCACCCCATATATACATATACACACACACACATATATATATATATATATATATAGAGAGAGAGAGAGAGAGAGAGAGAGAGAGAGATAGAGAGAGAGAGAGAGAGAGAGAGAGAGAGAGAGAGAGAGAGAGAGAGAGAGGAGGGGTGGGGTAGAGTTGAGAAAAAAATAAAAAGGTAAGACAATTAAAAAACAAAACAACTCAAGCTCAAAAGTTTTGTGATTTCCATGCCTGGTGAAATTAATTTTTGACATTTTGAACTTTCAGTTGACAAAGTATGATTGTTCCTTTCACGTTCTTTTTAATTTACTAGCGAAATGTTTTGGCTGTTGTGGCATCATTCTTCAGTTACCATCATATCCCTAATAAAATAAAAAGGAGAGCAGAGCCCTTAATCAGCCATAAATATTACATCATCCAAAGTTCTATATCACACCATTTTGAGTCTGAGTTTAAGATTGTCTCCACTCATAACCAATCAAAAGCGGCTTTCCAAAAGTGAATCGTTCATCACTGGTTGATCCAGGTTTCCAAGCTCAAGGTCAAGCTTAGAAGTTTCATGATTGGCAGTCAGGATTGAATTGTCAATAGAATTTGAGTCAATATTTACTTTTAACAACGCAAAAACAGGGACTTACAAGGTTGCAACATCCTTTAGGGTGTAGCCTGTGTAATTCTGTGTATTGCCTTTCTTGATTACAGGGACTTTAACGGGTGTACGGCTGTCTTCTCTTTTGTCACCTACATCTGCAGGTAAATTTAATACTTATTATTATCATTATAATTATTATTATTATTGTTATTATTATTAAGAATACAAATAGTGTAGCAGAGACATCTTCAATGCTTTAGTTGCATTGAGCAGGTAGGAAAAAATATTTGTATTATATATTAAGAGGAATAAATAGTGTCAGCTCCAGGAATAATCTCTCCTGGGTACAAACGTAAGCAATTGCTCGTGTCATACAAAGATGTGATAAACCTCCAATTCAGTTTGATAATCAAGCATGATCTCCAGATTGTATCTATCATGTCACTTCTTTGTCTATCCGGAAACCGCGAAGATAATCGATTCTGCACTGAATGTCCTCTATGGAAAGGAGCAGAAGATAAACATTGCAGTGTGCTTACATAGTAACTGTAACAAACCTCATTTTCTCTACTTTGTAGAATTAAAGGTTTAAGAAAGTTTTCCAATTACTTGTATACATTAGAAATAAAATCCTTCTCAAAGTTAGACCTCATACACAAGGTAAAGCAGTTGTTACACAAACATACTGTTTTATGCTTTGTGCCATCTTCCCTACCCAAGGGTCGCCGATAAATTTCTTTCCACACTTATGCGGAACGAAGTATGTTGACGATACTTGGCTAGAGAAGATGATCCCTCGCATGTTCATACGGTAAAGCAAGTTGTATATTTCAAGCTTTCTTGTCTCTAACAGCCTCTTTGTACTCGATAAAAGTTTGGGATTCATGAACCCGTGGCCTCATTGGTCCGATTTTCGGTCAGTTAAAGAGGGCCAGTTTTCAAATCTTGTTTTACGGAATAGAACATGCTGTACTGCCAAATTTGACATGTAAAAAGTACAAAATGTTTATGTTATCTAATGAAATTATAATACAAAGAGTAAACATTGGTTTATTCATCAAGATTCATAAACCTTGCTCCCCCTGTTGTACGTGTCCTAAAACATCGCAAATAAAAGTTCAATTAAACATATCAGAATTAAACAATCAAATCCGGATGAAGAATTACTCTCTCTATTAATCTATTCGGTCATAAAATCCTTAAAAACAAAAAAGGCTTCGATATTGATGCCGTGAATTACCTGCAGTGCTTTTCTCCGAAATTGTTCTCTCTGTGTAATTGTTATATGACTTTAGAAAATATCTGAAAGGTCAAGTTAATATGTGTCCCTCATATCTTATCCTGAGGTGATGCTGCCAATTATTTCTTTATTTTGCAACACGCTAATTAACTCTGTATATGACATTCCCGCTTTTTTATAATATTAAGAGATTTGGTTGATCAATGTTCGTTATCCTTATGACATCGCATATGCAACGTCCATGATCAAATAATGAATTGTAACACATTATGAGTGACAGTATGCTAATTAAGGTCCCAGCTAATCAAGGTATTTTGAAGCAACTTTATTGCATACAAACCGGATTTAACAGCTGTGGAAGCCTGTGTTTTCTTTATGTTCCTTGGGGGGTCGCTATCACTGTTACCCCTTTGTTGTCCATTCTGGGATTCAGTTGCCCCAACCACCGCAGCACTTCCCGCAGGTGTCTTTTTATTTCTATATATATATATATATATATATATATATATATATATATATATATATATATATATATATATATATATATATATATATATATATACTTAATGTAATCAATCTGGACGCATATGTTTAGCTTGGAAGTATTCAAAACCTTGTTGAAAAAAGACAAACCTCTAGCATTATTTCGTTACAACTGTGTTTCTTGAAAAAGAAAAGAGTAAGTGCAAAGTTGAAAATAAATAAGATAAATATGTTATATACTCTTACAGAAATCCATTTAGGACACGAGAAACAATTAATGAGATTTAAATAAACGCATTTAAACGACTTTAAATTTTAGATCCCCGAAATTTTTTACTTCCGCAGAACTTGGTTGTGACGATGCAAAAAAATCTTTAATGCATACGCATTATCATGAACTAGCAGACCGAAATAAATTATTCGTCATCAGTTTGTTAAAAGTTCACATTAGAATCACAGAACTATTACGAAGGTGCGAGCTGGGTCTATATTTTTCAAACTATTTATTACATTCTGGTAGTAATGGGGGACGATTGGAGTCAAAATGATACTGTTTGGAGTCAAGGGGTATGTAATGGTAAAATCGTCCATATGAATAACATTATGCGACTGTCTGGGGTTAAGGAGAAATGTAATGTGATAAACGTCCATAGGAATAACATTAGACTGTCTGGGATCAAGCGGAAATGTAATGTTCAAAGCATCGATAGGATTAACATTATGAGACTCTCTGAGATCAAGGGGAATTCAACATGGATATTATTGACCAACACCTGTCATGACTGACCAGCACTCACACATACTGGCCAACACAGTGTCTAACTGACCAGCACCCATCTGAATTGACCTCCAGTCATTCTTATTGACCAACACCCACACATACTGACCACTACAGTCTTACTAACCAACACCCAAACTTACTGACCAGCACTCACATCTACTGACCAACACCCATTCTTACTGATCAACACATGCCTACTGACCAACACCAATCCTGCCTGATCAACACTCCCACCTACTGGCCATCACACAGTCTTACTGACCAGGTCTCACACCTAGTGACCAGCACCCACACCTACTGACCAAAACTCACACCTACAAATAGATGTGTCATGGTAGGATATAAAGGGGTAAAGAAACCAGAACTAACTGCTAATTTTTGATAGACAGTCACTCACTGTCACCATCAAACACTCACCCTATTGCAAACCAAACAAGGAAGTCTAGTCACGGAATTTAGCTGAGAGTACAATGAAATCGCAAAATATATTAATAAAATGACCGACATTACGAAGCTGACACAGACTTGAGTGGACGCTAAAAAACTCCGGAATATTATATTTTAAAAAATATGACTAAGATTAAAAGAAATGCTAACATTACAAAAACGTTAAATTAAAATGGCCGGCACTAAAAGTAATACTAAATTTGCGAGACTGATACTAAAATTTTGAAACTAGCACGGACTTTAGCGGAAACTAAAACAATCCGGAATGCTACATTAAAATATATGGCCTATACAAAAAGTAATTCTAAAATACGAAACTGTTACGGAATATAGGCAGAGACTACACAGAACCTGTGAAAACAGTCGGCGACTTAAAGTTAAACTTAAATTACAAAATTAATACAGACTTTAGCGGAGACTAAAAAGAAATCCCGAAGAAAGAAAAACAGATTTTAAAAGTTAAAATTGTACAAATGTAAATATTTTGAAAAAATTATAAATTTCCCATAAATTATACCGAATTTAAGACAGATTAAAACAAGTCTGGAAAAATATATAAATTGTAAAAATAAATAATAATAATAATAATTAAAATTGTAAAAAATCTGTCATATATATATATATATATATATATATATATATATATATATATATATATATGTATGTATATTTATGTTTTATATTTTTGTTTCTTTACAATATTAAACAGTAAAAGAATGACAATAATGTTTTAGGTTGCAATATTAAATAATGTTTATATTTCTAGAAATCTCGGGTACATGCAAATTGATTTGAACGTGGATAAAGGATATGTGGTTACTATTACACACAATTACATTTAAAGACAGGTTATTTACTATTTAACACCACACACAATATACTCATGCGAAACGGGATATATATATATATATATATATATATATATATATATATATATATATATATATATATAATAGTTAAGTAGTACTATCACACATACTTACATTCCAGCACACGTTATTTACCATTCATCTCCTATACACTTCCATACAAACCCATTTGAAAAGGGATGTAAGATATTTACTGGGTAGGATCACTCGTCCTTACAAATAAACTCATATTTTTATAATCCAACACTCACCCTAGCAAACAAAACATATTAGGAAGAGAATGCATGTATGTAACAATTACTAACACACATTGTTAGATATAACAATTCCGAAATATCCCTAAAGTGATGAGGGCGTTATACGAAACATATTTGGCAAAGTCTTGGAGCAATAAACCTGCTTTGCTCCCCAAAATCCAAACCATCAGCATTATAGCAGCAACTGCAGCAATTACAACACGGCCAACGACGACGGCAGTGGCGGTAGACTCTAACGAGGAAAAGGTTTAAGGCAGTTGCAGCTGATGATGGAGGGTCCACGATTCTTGTGGACTCATTTTCAAAACAATATATATATATATATATATATATATATATATATATATATATATATATATATATATATATATATATATATATATATATATATCACAAACACTGGCAAACAACACTGCAAAACTGGTCTGAAACCAGTCCAAAAACGGTCAAAATCTGCCGATTCCTCTCTTGACTTATGAGGGTTCGGTGGAGATGCATCGTAACAAGTAACGCCGTTCAACCTTGTCCCCTTTAGTAACATTTTCTTGTATCGATGTTGTAAATATATACAGCCAAACATCATGCAGATTCTATAAAGTGGTTACGTTTTTATATTTTATTCTAGTCCCATTTGTGTAATCGTCTTATGGAATCCGTCGATTCCGAAACCACTTGGGTTGGTTTTCACACTATTTTTGCACTGTAGTGTATCGGTTTTTCTCTCACATATACGATGTTTCGTGGGCAACACGATCTTTATGATCCAGTACACTGGATGCAGGAAGTGATCGCGTGTGTCTGGGATTGGTTAAAGATAGAGGCAAAAACTGTAAACGAGCAGTGCAAAACAAGTTTTTAGCTAGCCTAAAAGCTTTCGACTCTCACCGAGTGCTTGCTGAAGGCAATTACAAAAGAGAGACAAATATGCCAAACAATAAACACAAAAGAAAACCTTGAATTTACAAAACTTTACATGACTGTATGTCTAATGGAAGTATTGTTTGAAAATATTAGCTGTTGCACCTAATTCTTTTTTGAACTCCAGTGTTACAAAACATATTTAGAAAAGCTCATGATCGAAGAGGAGTATCAAATCAAGATCGGAGTCGATCTTTTTATTAAAATTTAAAAAAAATTATTTCGCTAAACTTTTAGGAAAACAAAAATGTTCTCATATACCTCGAATAATTTACAAAGGACCTTTGTTACATTTAGACTAAAGATCCTTCGTTCCAAGATTTCACGGTGACAGCACACGAACAAATTGCCTAACTGAAAGGATTGTAATATATTTCTGATTTGTATCTCCATGAGCATAATTCGAGACAAAAATATCACCCGCCACGCATAGCAAATTATACCAGACATGTCATTGTTATTGCTCTGTTACCGATACATTGTACAACGTATTTCATATGCAAAGGAATGCATTTCCTACAGTTTTCTTTACAGTTAGATGGTGCAAAGAGACAAAAACTGAGACTGACATTATACTGAAAATAGAAAAGAAATCGACTTCTACTGGCTTGCTGACAAGCAAATAAAATTCGTTTCAGAATTAGACATATATACTTTATTCAGTGTAAACGGCACACATCAAACTGCGAATTCTGTCGGATACCCGTGTCAATACCAGAAATAGGGTTTGCACTCGGTGTACTAGTTATATCCGACGAACCGAAAAGTATCATTTTTGACAACTAGAAACCCGGGGCAAAAGTATATCAAATTGGGTCTTGTTTTCTGTGAATAGCATTGACCTACACCTCTTTCTCCCGACCCTCATGAATACGGCTCTAAACAAAGCCATTTTTAAATCTGTAAATTTAGACTCAATTACTAAATAAAATACTTACGTTGATCCATCGCTGTCTGCAATTTGATTATTCTGTTCTTGCTTTACCTCAATTTTCTTAGTTTGATCTGACGATAAAGGAGTTTTGGGTTGGTCCATAATCGTCTATTTGTTTTAATTTCTCTCCGTCACTCATACTTTACCTTCTCAGAATATTTCTGTTTCTCTGCAAGTAAAAGCATTTACAGTATCAGTGGCAGCAGTTACCTTTTGCCTAGGTTGTCTCGGACTTCTGTGACGAATATTCATATATTTATATTGTGTAATATACCGTGTTAGCCTTCTATATTTCGAAAATCATTGTCATTCCCGACAATGAAAGAAAATAATGTATTGCTTCGATAGTATATTAAACCAACGAATTTCAATTTTGTTGTTAGAAGTTCGTTTGTTACTGATAATTAATAAAGTTAATACAAATATATTTTTTAATATTTTGATTAAAATATCTGGTCAAATATTAAAATGCTTGTTAAGATACACAGTTTTTGCACACATATCATTTTATTTATGTGTACACGATTTTACTCCGTAGTGCAAAGTCGGAGTTCAGTTAAAAATCTAAAGTTGCACTATTGCGTGTGTGTAAAACAAAAACGAGTAATAATTTGTGATGTGTAAATATGAAGCTTTTCCGATTTTATAACTAACTCAGCAATTAAGACATCAAGTCACTTATATCGGGAGGCACATCTTTAAAAATGTATACTCTCTCTCTCTCTCTCTCACACACACACACACACACACACACACACACACACTGTAATACGTTTTTATTTTTTGGGAAAACGTTCATTACTCGACGATGTAGATTGACTTGACCTAAACCCAGTGGTGCACATTTTTCGTTACATTACATTAATTTCGGAATAGTGCAGTCGTTTCTCGACCTAAATTTTGCTACTGATATTGTTACTGAGTTGAAATCATACTGTCCTAATGCAAATATGGTGATTCATTTCCTTTTTCATTAAAACTTTAGTAACTAAACTTTAGTACAAACACAGGAATTTGGGCCATAGCGGGAGGAATGGCAAGGGAGGAAACTTGACTTGACGGTGTTCCGTGCCCCGGTCGTAAGCGTCAGCACCAAACATAATAATGTAGACAAATCACGATTTACCTTCATTTATTCGTCGAATATATATATATATATATATATATATATATATATATATATCTATATATATAAATATATATATATATATATCGCTGCCGTCCGTTAAAATAGGAATCATTTCTATAAAGTTTAATCCGTGCATATTCACGGGGAATGGACATGCTATACGTCAGTTCCAGCGAGCCCGTACCTAAGTTTCGCCTACAGCTGATGTAACAGATCTCTCTCTCTCTCTCTCTCTCTCTCTCTCTCTCTCTCTCTCTCTCTCTCTCTCTCTCTCTCTCTCTCTCTCTCTCTCACACACACACACACACTTGTATATATATATATATATATATATATATATATATATACTTAGAGAGGGAGATGGTGAAAGAGAAAGAAACAAATATTACAGTAGAGAAAAGTAGCCAGAGAGTGTTTAGTCCAAATGCTACATCAATACATTGTTGTTACGGAAACAGGATTATCACGATTTTCACATTCGGTCCATTATATGTAATTTAGAAGTAACATAGTTACAAAAACGGAAGTTAAAAACAATTAAATTCACGGTCTTTATTAATAAAAGACACTTAAGAATATTGCAAGAATTAAAATCGTGAGTATTTCAGAGAGAACTCTTTTTGTTTTCAGTATTGTGAAACTTTCTTCAAGAGTAGATACGCATTATAATAGTTTGTATGAATGAACCCGAAACGTTTCCTGCAGTAAAGTTTTCTTTACAGTTAAATGGTTCGAATTATGCCCTGGAAACGCATAAAATGCAGGAGCTTTTGAAGGCTTCGCCCCCTAAGAGGCTTCCGTCCCACAGACTCCTCGCCTACTTATTTAGGCTACTCCCCCACCCCCAACGATATTTCTGGATCTGCCAGTCATTTAGATGAGACCTAATGTCTATGAGGAGTACATGTTTGATGCATTGTACTTTGGTTCCACCAATTTTCACATGCGTGCTATTTACCCAAATATCACTGAGTATATACGAATGTAAATCAATGTGTAGGTACATATTAGAGCTACATCGACACTTAATTTGCTCTTGTACATACATGCATGCAATCGTGTTTTATACATACATACATACATACATACATACATACATACATACATACATACATACATACATAGTGGTCTAAACATATACCTTACAAGCAGATCATGGATAAATTTGCTCTTGTACTACCTAAATACGAGTAAAAAGGTCGCTAATATGGAATGGTTCTTTTTTCGTGAGTGCTAAAAATAAGAGGTTATTCTAATCATAGATACATAGAAACCCACATACATATGCATGTATGCTTAAATACATAAATATATACTCACATATACATGTATACTTCAATGCATAAATATATACTGACATGCATGTATACTCCAATACATAACTATATGCTGACATATGCACGGATGCTTCAATACATAAATATATACTGACATGTATGAATACTTCAATACATAAGTATATCCTGACACATGCATGTATACTTCAGTACATAAATATATACTGACATATGCTTGTATAGCTCAATACATAAATATATACTGACATATGCATGTATACTTCAATACATGAATATATATTGACACATGCATGTATACTTCAATACATAAATATATGCTGACATGCTTCAGTACATAAATATATACTGACATGCATGTATACTTCAATACATAGCTATATACTGATATATGCATGTATACTTCAATACATAGCTATATACTGATATATGCATGTATACTTCACTACATAGCTATATACTGATATATGCATGTATACTTCAATAGATAGCTATATACTGATATATGCATGTATACTTCAATACATAGCTATATACTGATATATGCATGTATACTTCAATGCGTAAATATATACCGACTCATTATACTGCCGTGTATATCTTTATCTCAAATGAGTCATGCTAACATGATATCGCTACAATATTTACAGTCTATTTGTTCCCATGTTTGACCGAATGGAAAAAGGGGTGGGTGTGCTTTCGCATTGACCTTTAGTTGGGGAAGGGTCTACTCTCTCGGGGAACAGCGTAGCTTCAGTATAGCGGGTACCACATGGAATGCAACACAGAACCTTATAATCTAAACTTATCGTTCAGTTAAATCAGTGTAACTGCTAGGTAGTCTGTATTATACTATCAATACTTTTCTTCCTGTAAACTTAGGGAGCATCCGAATGATAATCACAGAGTTCATAGGGTTCATAAAGATCTGAGGGACAAATATGTGCAACAAGGGCATATCAGCCCCCCTTCCCCAATACACACACACACACACAATAAGCGCGAAATAACCGAAACGTATCCTACCGTACGTTTTCTTTACAGTTAGATGAATACAAATAATCCCATGGATACGCTTAAAATGCAGGCGCTTCCGTACCGCAGACCCCTCAACTACTGGCTTACGCTCCAACCTACCCCTCCCCCCCCCCCCCCCAACGATATTTCTGGATCCGCCACTGGGCAATGTTCATATACACAAGAAGTTTAAATTTCCCCTTTTCCATTGTGTTTCCCAGTCTGTTCTTATACGACACTCTTGTATTTCCAGTTGCTTATTGACGACTAATGTATCAGACGGCACATTGATCGCCTTTTCCGAGATAAATTCTTCTATTTACTTACCTAGTTCTCGTCCAGTTCAATTGCAAGGAAAGTCAAGCCTCGATGAGCACTGCTGTGACTTGGATTATATCATAAATTGGTTATATTCAGCAACCAGGCAGTTCCCACTGTTAGCGGAGGGATACAAACCAAACAAATATGGTGAGCACTTTTCAAAACGAAAGTAGATTGTGGCATATATTACTGCAGCCTACAGGCGACCTAGGAGACACTTATAGAAGTAAATAGGGTGTGTAGTTACCATAGTGGTCACTGATAAGAGCGCCTTACATGACTGTAGTGAAATTTAGTGATATAAATTGTACCTGTTTTGGTTTCGTCATATTCAATCGAATGTGAGAACGGTCTAAATATTATTTTTTTTTCTTTACAATTTGATTGAGTACGTTTGTTTGTTTGTTTTTTCGTTGATTTGTTTTCGTTACACTTTCCTAACACACTATATATCTTTGGACTTGGACCTTTTTTCACCTACCTAACACACTATATATCTTTGGACTTGGACCTTTTTTCACCTATACTCATCAAAATGTATATGTGGGTCCATCACATAACGAGTAACTCAACCATACCATACGTAAGTCACTGTGATATATTTTACACCTTGAGTGAGTTATGTTTTGTACAGATTCCTTTGTAACATCACTAACTCTGCTTCACTTGCAATCATCAAAATTGGTCTGTGGATGCATCTAAGAAAGAGTAACATAAGTATATGAAAAGTAGGTCACTGTGACCTATCTTATACGCTTAACTGACTTTACTATTCCCCAGATTTATTTGCACAACCCTTTACATCTTGGACCTATTTCCATCAAAATATGCATATAATTACAACTTAGGACGAAAACCCCAACCAAAACAAAAATGGTTGCTGTGACCATTATCTCTTTCGCTTTAATCATTTTTGTATTTTTTAAGGCTTGTTCGTAAGATCTTTCATATACTGGACCACATTTCACCTTCACTCGTCGAATTTGGCTTGGAGATGCACCTTGAGGTATCTTAAGAAATTAACATTCATTCTTTCGATTGATAATCTCAGCAAGATTGACCTTACTAACATGTACCCAATCTTAGAATATAGTCCTGAAATGTAGTGAGCAGTAGTGCTGCTGATTCAGGAAAACTTTTTAGACAAACGCAGCATGATGCAGCTAGATTATTGTATGGTCTTCCACAATATGCAAGTAGAGAGGCACTTTATTTTTGAAACAGGTTACAGTACTATTGAGGAGAGAGGGAATACTAAAAGTCTTTGTAAGTTGTATAAAGTCGCCAACAAATAATTTCCATATTATATTATAGATGTATTTTTACCCTAAGCACATCTATTATTGATGTAATATCCTATAGTCTAAGAAACTGTAACAAACTCGTTCAATTTCGATAGTGAATACATGGAACGAGTTGCCTCTGCCGACATGAAATTGCCCTACAGTCTAGGAAACTGTAACAACCTAGTTCAATTTCGATACTTAACACATGGAAAGAGGTACATCCACCAACCTGAAATTGTCCTACACTCTAGGAAACTGCAACAACCTCGTTCAATTTCGATGGTTAACACATGGAACGAGTTACCTCTACTGACATGAAATTGTCCTACAGTCCAGGAAACTGTAACAATCTCGTTCAATTTCGATACTTAAACACATGGAACGAGTTACCTCTACTGACATGAAATTGCCATATTGTCAAAACTTTCAAAAGATACTATTACAAAACGCAACGTTGTGTACAGCCCTACCTTACCGGCAAGCTTAATACGTGATCCCTCCTGTTCCTGTGGTAATCCTATAGAAACAATTTATTTCCATTTCATTGTTGAGTGTAGACCATATGACAATCAAAGACGTATATTGTCTCTGAAACTCACCAGTATAAATTTAGTTATTGATATAACGACTCTTTTTTTGAAATTACTCATATACAATTGAACAAAACAGCTATATTAAAAAAGAAATGCAGAAATCCATTATCAAAACAAGAAGATTTAAGAATACGGAGTTGAGACTTGTCGCTAAGAAATTACTATTCTACTCGTAAATAAATTAGAAAATATGCCCTATACCTATTCGCCACATCAAGCTCTCTCTCTCTCTCTCTCTCTCTCTCTCTCTCTCTCTCTCTCTCTCTCTCTCGTTTCTTTTAGTTAAGTTTATAATTGGACTATACATACCTCTTGATTATATGTTTATACTTCTATTTTAGAAAGGAGCCAGACTTTTTACAGTTTCTTTCTTATCCATTTACCTTGTGTACATTTTCTATACGGCAATAAAATAAGCTGCATAGTATGCAACAAAGTCAGATTAACAGAACCGTACCAACAGTTGGTCACTATGAACTCTTATTCTCTTTTAAGTGACTTTTTTATTATTTTTGACGTTTGTTCGTAAACACGCTCTTTGTCTGACACCCTTTTTCATCCTCACTCATCAAAATTTGTATCTGAATGCACGTCAGAAAATAGGACAACACAACCATATTAAAATATGGACGTTGTGCCTATTTTCACGTTAGAGTGACTTCTATATTTTTAAGGGGTCAAACTTAACCCTGTAAAAATCTTGAGCCCTATATCACATACACTCTACAAATTTGGTAAGTTAATGCATCTACGAAAGAAATAAGGCAACAGCTCAAAAGAAGGTCACGCTTAAGTAACTTTTGTAGTTTCATAGCTTCGCTAGTAACACTTCCATATCTCTTGCACTAGTTCAGGGGTCTCCAAACTACGGCCCGCGGCTTCGATTTGTCAGGCCCGCAAAGTGTTGTACTTTTTTAAAACGATTTTGCATATATTTAAATTTTCCACAGTCGCTTCGGCCCGCAACCCCCCTTCAAAAATCTAACATGGCCCTCGTTTTATAAAGTTTGGAGACCCCTGCCCTAGTTCATTTACACTCATCAAAACGGTTATGTTCATGCATCTTACCAGTGGTGCAAGTAGAGTTTAACTCTTATCGGTACGGTACAGACTCCCCACTCACTACACCATCTTTCCGGCGGCAATAAATGTCTTACAGGTACGGCGTACTTGACCGTACCAGATTACTTGCACCACTGCATCTTAAAAAAAATAACGACGTCATGCCAACAGTTAGCATCTTAAAAAAAATAACTACGTCATGCCAACAGTTAGTCACTGAGCATGTTTTCATGTTTAAGTGACTTTAGTAATTATGAACAGGCGTATTCGTGTTTATGTATAATGTATGTATGTATATTGTATATATCACTAAGTGGGAATTGGAGTGAAAGGTACAAACTTTATAGAACACATTCAAAATAATATTCATTTGTTTGGAATAAATATAACACGAGTAATGCGATGTTGGACATGATAACTCGGTACGTTTTATTGTTGTTGTTGTGGGTTTAACGCCATTTTTCAGCACACGATGGGCTATACATGGCGGCCAGTTTTTATCTGGTGGAGGAAGAACCCGGGAAAACCCCGGGAAGAACCACCGACCCACGGGAAGCAAATGGCAAGCTTTCTTACATATCCACATTGGCCGAGCCCGAGACTCGAACCCACGCAGACAGGTGAAATGGCAGTGATCTGTAAAGGCGAGCGCCTTAGACTACTCGGCCGCCCGGGGCCCCCAGTACGTTTTATCAAAGTTATCAGTTGTATGATAGTCAATAAAAACTTCTCGGGGGGAAAATATGAGTCCATTTTGTTTTTGAATTGTGCTTTGGTGCTAGCCCTCGCCCTAACCACCCATGCCAAGAATAATGATTTAGCAAGAAAATATAAATGATCTAGATCCAAACTATGTTTTATTCTTTAACTTTATTTCCAATCAATTTTAGTATTGCTCAAATTTCCTTTCTGGAGCCTCTCTATAAGAATAGCTAATATACCGTATGTAAGGGTGCAAATTTCTGTCAATTTATTCGGTAGAGCACAATACTTAGTACATAACAATTAATAGATTTATGAGGAAAGGTACCGTATTAAATCGCTAGACTGCGATGGTTTTAATGTCCCTGTTTGGGGCGAGATTGATTCTTAATTAAGCATTCGTTTATTTAACGGTCAGACAGATTGAAAGAATAAGGTTAATTTTGGTCTAGGTATCGAAAATGTCAAAAGTTGAGAGGATGCAGAGACTATTTGTAAAGCCAGTTGAAGTTGTTTTATCTTTTGAAATTTTCCAGAATCAGTTATTTAAATAGTGCGAAATCTAGACGGTTACTCTAACCACGATGGGCGTGTATTTAAAAACACGGTAGATATATTTAATTCTGATTGGCTACGCTAAAAAAGGGGTGTGTTCCCAGACGAAAATTCCATGCTTTAAATATTCCACATCGCAAAATTTAATCAGTCCAAGTTTCCTGCGAGAGGAGAGATCTTGACTCAGAGCAAAATATGGCGAAATTCTCTCGTATAAACAAATGTTCAAGGGACAGGTGTCTGGACGTTGAGGGACACAATTCTGGCGGTCTTGAAAGCACAAGGTATTTGCATCAATCCCATGTAATTCGTTGATACCAATATAATTATTTGCTTGAATGTGTTTGTTTAATTCGTAGATCAATTTTCTTGATATGAGTATAACTATTTGTTTGAGTTCATTTGTCTGAATTCGTACAATAATCAACTTTATATGAGTTTGACGAATTGTTTGAATTTGTCGTCTTGATTGTTATAGGAATCGTGTATTCTAAGAATGTCATGCATTACTTTATTTGATAAAGACTTGAGTGAGTATTCACTGAAATTAATGTAGTAAGGCCATGAAGTGAATTTCATTGATTCATTTGTATAATTAAGACGTGAACTGAAACTGTTATGTCTCGTGTGATGTTAGGTGGAGTTAGTGATGAAATAGCCGTTAGAAAATACATTAATCTTCTGAAACTAGGTTTGTTTATCGTCTCTCAGGTTTGGTCTGACCAGATAGCCTTTGGTATCTGTTTGAATTCCGATAGGACGATATATGACGTAACGAGAGTGGGGTAATGTACTCCCCAGAAGAAATCTGACGGGATATTTAGGTTGCTTCTTGTTTATTTTAAAGGGGAAAATAGCTCCACCTATTCACCTACCTACCCACCTATCTATCGACATATCCACCTACCACACAAAGTTTGAGGACCGAAAGAGGCTGAATGAGAGAGAGAGAGAGAGAGAGAGAGAGAGAGAGAGAGAGAGAGAGAGAAGCACAAAGGGGAGAACATCAATCTTGACCTGACAGCAACATTGAATTTGGAGTGACCAGCAATAACAAGGTTATGCAGGCATGCTGAGCAATTGATTCAATTGTTCACTCGATTCCATGATGAATTAAGTCCATCGTTTAAACAGATCGGCTAATTACATAATTATATTTGTGTTGAAATTCGGTAAATGATTTCAAAAAGAAGTGTATCTTTCAAATGTTATGTATTATTTCCATTTGTTTTATGTAATTGATTAATTGATTAAATTGTTATATTTCATGTACGGGGGCTCGTGTTATTCTGTTATATATATCTGCTCAGATCTCTATTTATCCCGTCAATACAATTTCATATTTTATTTCACTATTTACTCGATCCGGGCAATAACATCGAGGTCGATCATCCTCTAGATAACGATAATTACCAACCAAATAGTACACCGGTAACGAGAGGGGTCCTTAACACAGTATTTGTTGTCCCCCCTCCCCCCCCCCCCCCCCCACACACACACTTTCTTATGGTACGTGTACGATATCCATGCACCGTGTTTAGGTTTCTGTTTCAGTTTTGGATAAGATCTGCTACACCCCAATTAAAGTCGAGCAGTTTGGGGTTTTAGCATGAAAATCGTGTCAATGTCGATTGCAACACACGGACGATGCAATCATTCGAAGTACACATTAATACGAAAACCATAGGTTAGCAATATATCTATGGCTTAAATAAAAACGTTATAATAATAATAATAATAATGAGGACTTTGTATAGCGCCTAATCTTTAGAAGCTCTAAGCGCTTTACAACATTAGATAACACCTATACATTATATAGGACAGATACGCAAATATATTAAAGAGGCTCTGGAATGGAAATTGTGGCATAATTAGCATAGTTAGAAAGCGAAATTTACAGAAAAGGCGACTTTTTAATCTTGCTTATTTATATTTTATTGGTAGAATATTCATCTAGCCAAGTGGGTGTGGGAGGCGGAGAGTGGGTTGTGGGGGTGGGGTTGGGGTGGAGTTGCTACTACGGATTCCATCCATTCCCTCAAGAGCCTGTGTTTGCTTCAGTCTTTCTGGAAAATAATGAGCCTGGAAGTATTCGTCCCCTGATAACTTTCCAAGGTAGTGTAACTTATTGAAGCATCGGATAATTTTCGTGCTATAACGACGTAATCAACTTAATAGGTATAACACTTGGTACTCGAGCGGCATTATTAAATTATGCCGATCCACTTCATCCTAAATTAAAAAAAAAAAAACAAGTTATTTTATATCTTTTACACCATGTAGTATACACATGATGGCTCTTCCGTTTGTCTAGTGTAGCTTGGCTACTTTTTGTAAACTTAGCCATTATGAAATATTCTCTCTTCGGATATTTAATTGCGTCAGGATGTTGATGCATGAGACAAGATAGCACTTGGATAAACCGTCTGAATCACCGATAAAACGAACCTACTATCAGACCATTGCGTTCGAGTTTGAATAGCCATCTTGTGTTATCTTCTCTCTTATCATGAATAAATAGACAATATGTAGACCATATTGCTTAAATTGTCTTTCTTCTCTTTATATTTCCGCTTGTTTGTGTCCAATGTTCAGTACAATAGACAGCAAACTTAAAATAAAGCAATTGAAGAAGTTCAATTGCATGAAGAAACGAATTCAAGATATAAGATAGGACCGGGATTATCCGTGGTAATTCAAGACATACCAAAGAGAGACGTGCTGACCTTCTAGCAGAGGATTTTACAACGCATACACACTTTATGTCTACAATTAAGAGCATGGTCGAAATGGCATAGGGGTTGGTGCGTGCAGGGAAGGCGCTTGGTGCCTTAACCCGCGGACCCGGGTCAGAATCTCCGTAGAGAAAGAATTAAAACTCTTGACCCTATAAAATCAGGCCAAATCCGTATGGTAGTTTAAGGGGTTTTGTGAGGAGGGGGAGGCTGCACTTTGAACTCTCTCTCTCAGACACACATCCTTGTTACAATACACCACTTCGATGTACTTTTATGTCAATATATGTATCAAGCAAAACAAAATACGACATTTCAGTTGGAAGGCAACCAAACTCACATTTTCCGCCAAACACATCTAACATGCTACACTGTTACAAGCAGACAGACTCGCCACACATGGCAAACCTACGATGTAATACGACATTTCAGTTACAGGACAGACACACTCACATATCTCGCCTATTTGTTATTTTTTATTTTCATATTTATGTCACACGGAGCAAGCACTTTTTTATATGCTCAAACGTTTTGGATAGCAATTTGTATAACAGATTGAAGAAGCAGATTTCTTACTGTAACCCCCGCGCGATAATGTTTACCGTTTATGTTCTACACAGTTTTGTATATATGTTCGCCCGTTACTCAGATTTCTTGGCCATAATGTTGTCGATGTCTATTGAGGGCAGTGAAAACTTATTTCTGATATTCCACTCCAGTGAATTATCAAAATTATTTCTCATATAAAATCCAGTAATTCATGGTCTAGCATAAACTTAAAGTTTAAACTTTTTTGTTCCAAATCTGACGGAGTTATAACCTTTAATTTATTCAGACTCCCACTGATATGGCATTTATATTTTATATTGCTAAACGGAAATTCATATCGACATATTTTTTTTTTTACCATAAGACTTCTTACGGTGTCTAGTTGGTCCTAAATGAAAATCATGTTGATGTAACAGCCATTATATCCACCACGGCCTCCATCTTGAAAATAGTATCGCTACTCATCCTGAATAGATAGTTATATCAACATGGGATTTTCACCAAAAGACTTATAATGATATCTTGTTTTTCCTAATTGAAAAAAGTATCAATCTTACATCCAATATGGCTGCCATCGTACCATCTTGAAAATATTGTTATCGCTGAAGAACATCAGAGATGGTTGCAACACTAAGCAGTTACAATAAAGAACCGTTCTTATCTTTGATTAAAAAGAAGAAACAATCGGCCAGTAGAGAGCCATTTCCTTTAGAGTAACTCTTGTTTTTTTGTTATACTCACAGAAACCAATAGCAATCCCAAGTTTAGGAAGCAGTAAAATTATTGCTTTTCAAATATCAATAAAAACTGTATAAATATCGAACAATTTGCAAAACAAAGCTCATCAAAGGTTGCTAACTACTGGTAAATCTCTTTTCTAGATTATAATCAATATGAATTTTTCGTATACGTTTTTGTTGAAGATTGAAAGCCGATGGGCATTCGTAAAATATGTATGTTCACAATGTCAACTGTATAATTTTGAAAAGTTCCAAAATTGTTAAAACTTTTTAAAATTGTTCTTAAGGTCTGAAAATAGAATAAAATCATTATCACATCCCTATAAACATGCCTACTGAATCCATATTGTCTGCTTTGAGTGGTTTTTGTTCAGTAGTGCTCACAATGTTTGGAAGAAAAAAGTCACAGTCCAAAAAATGCAAAATAAATGTATTAAACAAATTGAACAATTGCTGTAATGGTCTTATAATCTAATCAGGTCATCTACCACATTTTATTTGTAAATATGGAATGGTTTTTACACAATCGTGCTCAAAAGTTTTTTTATTTTTGCGCAATCATGCTTACAGCGAAATGGACATGACCAAATCTAGATGTCCCCGCTGTAATAGGTGTGAGGACATGACCAAATCTAGATGTCCCCGCTGTAATATGTGTGAGGGTTACAAAATGTGAATAAAATGGAATATTGCTATAATGTCATGAAAATCTAATTAGACCATCTATGTACACAAAATAATATGCTGCACAATTTCATGGCTATATGTGTATTATTTTTTCTGCTGTTGTAATCAAAACAGATTTGTTATGGGGGTACAGACGGACATCAGTACAGCATTATACTCATTGCTACTTCTCTTATGGCATACAAAAAATCCTTGAACATAGTTTCAGTTGATGAAGTACAAGTAAGGGAATGATAATAATTTTGAAAAAGAAAACTGTAATTTACTGTTCATTGTCAATTTCCATACTCAGATGCATACCTTTTTTGTTACGATTGACAAGCATACTATGATGGACAGGCAAATCATTTTCACCAACTACTAGTAACAGGATTTTTGATGTGATTGCAAATCAAAGGAAATGGAAAGTTTGTTAGAAATATGTACTTTATTCATTAGTACAGATTTACCATCTGATTATTTGGTACAAATATTACTTATGGGTCTTTTAATATCATATTCAATTTGTGACTGAATTTTAACTCACACGAGATACATCTGTTTTAAGAAACATAACCAGCTGAGTCCATATTTTGTATTAACATCAGCCACTGCATAAATGCAGATTAAATACAATTAGCAGCTGTAATTCTTGATTATTTTTTAAATGTTGGGCATAAAGTATATATTTTATTGGAGGACGGTTTTGAAGTTAAATTTAATGACAGTTGGCAACATCTGCGTTTGTGAAAATATAACCACTAATGTAATTTAAAATGCCTGGACTCATGTTAAAACATAGATGTTGATCCCCATCTGAATCTTGGAGTGTGTTATTTGTGTATCCAAAAATTCCTTTTGGTCTCATCTACATATAATTTGCAACATGTGAAATAGTCATTAGAAGAGATGTCATTAACACAAAAAAAACCCCAACAAAAATGAAAAAGGAACGACCGAGTTAACTAATTATGATCAGGTTAGCACACTGCAACTAACAATGCATTACTGACCACTGGTATTGCTGGCTAATTGTGAGTGTTACATAATTACTGTCAGGTCAGCACTTTGCAACTAACAATGGATTACTGACCACTGGTATTGCTGGCTAGCTGTGAGTATTACATATTTATGGTCAGTTTAGCACACTGCAACAAACAATTTATTCCTGACCAATGGTATTGCTGACTAGTTGTGAGTGTTATATAATTATGGTCAGCCTAAAAACTTGACTTCTAGCTTGGCTGAGCAAATCTGACAGATTCATGATCACCAATGTATAACATATACTATTGTAAATAGTAATAACTTCAAAATATTCCCATACTGCCCAAATTTAATTTGTTCTGGATTTAAATATTGATCATATTTCAGCTTGTATTCTCTGTTTGCTGATGATTATTCAAATAAATGACCTAGCATAAGGTAGCAAAATTATTCAAGTGATCTCTTTTTCCCAACAGTATATTGGAACGCAATGTATAGTGTGTGCATTGTGCGGCCAAATATTGATTAACTCTATAACAGTTCATGGAGATGAAGGATTATTTCATAGGATCTTAACTTGATTCTACATCCATTTGATTGGCCATATTAAGCAAAAGTCTTTCAACTACAAAACCATGATATATGTCAGCAGAAATACGAGCAATTACTATATCACATGATAAATTCTCGTGTTCTGATTGGCTAACTACCTGGATCTATTTTAGGACGGTATGCATTTCCACATGACTATGGGATGCTATACTTGACTACATACATGCTCCAGCCAACACTATTGCCACATGCCAGCATTACATAATGTCACATGAAATTGTGTGATGTACTAAATCCATTATTGCCTTCTCCATTGGGAACAGCCCTCCAAAAATGTTGTTTGGTGGGACACAAATATGCAATTGTTATAGTATACCAGAAAATGATGAACACCATGGCATATGCAATTGTTTCACATGACCACATTGTTATCTATGTAAAATTTTCTTATATGTAACACATATAATTACAATTAGTGGCATCACAAATGACATCATCATGTCATGCAAAGGAAAGGCGTAACGAATGAGGCATCCATATGTATCTGAAAGTCATTTGACAACACTTCTGCAATTTGGTCATATTCAGTATTTTTAGTCATGCGATAAATACAATCTTGCATTTGTGCTCATTTCAAAGTAAATTTATGAACTTGTCAAATAATTTCAATCTTTTCCTCGCCAAGGCTCACAAAAGATAGAAATTATCCGACTCATTTCATATATTTCATTTGAAATGAGCACTCATCTATGTTCTTTTGTGTCAGACTTTTTCGTCTGGAGTAAGTTTTTTCTCCTAATAATTTCGTTGTAAACTATATTTTATTCTCCTCCAATTTCCATTGCTACTCTCTGGTACTTGTGGGTTCGAAGTTAAGAATGCATCTACTTGCTTTTTGTCTGAAATAGAAAATTAATGAACAAATCAACACTTTTGTAATATTATTATTGTTATATTAAAACTGCTAAAGCTCTTTATCCAAACATGAGGCCCAAGGAGAGCTTCTGTCCACTAAGATTTCAATTATATATACATATATAAATATATATATATATATATATATATATATATATATATATATATATATATACATATATATATATATATATATATATATGCAAAATTCTCTTTAAATATAGAAAAATACTAAATATGTTAAACCTTTTTCACTTTGTGAACAGTGCATAATGGTATAGTGACTTTGTTAAAGTTTAATTTATAAACTACCAATTAGAATGTAGTTCTACTTATATGCCATCTGTTTTAACTAGTTTTATAGCATCGGGATCTCTAGAACGTGATGTGTATTTTAATAGAAACAAAAGGTTTGACTTTTTTTTAGAGTTTAATGAGATTGCTGTATTACAATTCTATTAGCCCAACATATATATTTTATTTTTCTAGAATGACACTTGATAGTAAAGTATGTATTACTTACTAGGTACAACATCTGTTACAAGGTATGTATGAAAGTAATCCATTACTTTAACTTCATCCTCGGCCTTCCACATTACTTTCTTGGCTGTAACACAATTATGATAAATAAAGAGATATGTTGCTAATTTTGTTATGTCAACCCTAAACTATTTTTTCAATGATGCACCCAATAATTGGAGAACTGTATAGATTGATACAATTTATTACTTTGTTGGAGTTATAAACGGCTTTTCATTTATATTTAAGTCATGATAACCAGTGGTTTTCCCCTCCGTTTTGGCACTATTTTTGTGGATTATAGACATTATGGCTAATAAGTCCCTTTCAAACTGACTACCGAAAATGATACATCTAAAATTATGTTGCACACAATATGTATAATAGTCAATACTATTATGTATAAATCTGACTTTTTGTTCTGCAGTATTGTTTAAATGATGTGTATATTTACGTGAAGTACGGTTAATTACCTCAGAACTGTTTTCGTTTTCATTTAAAATGCTAACTTATGTTTATGTTTAGGACCGACTTGCGTGTCAAAATCCTGCCAGAATCGCCATAAAATAACAATTTATGTATTTTTTAATCATAAATAATCACACAAAATCCGTGATGACATTTTGTACATTAGTAATAGCCGGATGTTGCTACAGCGTATAATTAGGAATGAAAACCAAACGTTCAGAACTTCGGCGAACAAAGCGGTTTTGTGTATGTATTTGGCGGGGGAAGCTTACAGTATATCTTATTTTGTTACCAGTTCAATATAAGCATCAAATGATGCTAGACTTTGGTTTTGGAGAAATTATGGCCGTATTTAATACATTAATTTCTACGATTTTCTTGACCTTATATTAATTTTATTTAATTTTATATTTAATGTCTAGCAATAAGTTGATCCATTATCAATAACAAGATATACACCATAGTGGTTTCTATATTTCAAGAATATCCCAGACCTTCCCCCTCCCCACCATACTTTCACCCTAACCCCTCCCCCCGAAAATGGAATGGTTGGTCCATAATATATATGCAGTTTCTATCTTTAAAGTGACTAGCTTGTTCATTGTACAGTTTTAATTGCCTATTTGTCAGAATAAGTATTTTTTTTTATTGTTCCACTTATCAAAACGTAAAATAGTTTCTTATACTTAGTGCAAGTCCCTCCACCTCCTACACACACACACACACACACACACACACAACATGGTAGGAAGGTATTCCATGTCATCGACGGGAACCGTCGGGAAGCAGACGGAAAATAAATATTGCTGAAAGTGGCCAACAGGAAGACAATTTAGGTTCGACAGGTTCAAATCTACCCGAATATATCACATTTTGCTACATATGATACGATTCAAGAATGTACAAAACAAAATATCTTAGATCGGTATGCCAAACCAGAAAAATGGCGGCCATCACTGAAATACCAATCAATTGTTCCCAAGTCTAGTGAAAATCCACTCAATCTATTGGAAGTTATTCAGGGATTTTATTGCAGACGTAGTGGGTTTTATGGTACCCCTGGCTGGTTTTATTGTATCGTTCCGCGAGTCAACACACTAAACAAACAGATGGGAGAAATCCCGACGCCGTAAACCCGACCATGGCAGGTGTCAATTTCATACCTTTACCTATACAAACTATACAGTGGTAACATTTCTTGTGGTATGTATCACTGGCAAAGCTAAGGGTACATAGAGACGAACGCGCGTACCATAGAAAAAAATAAGAGGTTTTAAATTTCTTGGATATCTTTCCACCCCTGTTCATAACAGAGCATACATCAGAAAAATTGCCTAGCTGCAACGTACATCCCTGTTGATGTTAACATATACATATGCGGAAGTTTACATACTATTCTGCATCAAGTGGTGACATCGATGTTCTTTCCCAATAAATAATATTTCATAAAAGTGCTTCGTGTACTGGTTATTATGTTGTCATAGTTTCCCTTTTATTTTCATACTATTTCCAAGACCCACTTTAAAGAAATTATTGAAAGCAAGTAATACGTATAAAACTCGAAATGAGATTACAAACGAACGTCGTACTATTTATATCATACATGTACGATCACGAACACTGGAACATTATGACATGTATATCATAATTCTTCCAAAGTTTATTATACAAGAATAACGTGGCATCGTATATTAAAATAAAAAGATATACGAGCTATGCAACAAAAAGGTTCTTATGTAACATTGTTTATCAGAGAGTATGACAATCTTTAAAACGCGCGGAATTGTGTACACTCTATCGACTGTTGTGTTCTATGGGTGACCGTCCATTCCATGAAAAAAGTGATTTCAATCAGATATTATCGTGTAAAACTGGTTTCTAGCGGTATATTTTTATTTTCCAGATCAGAAACCAAGCATTTAAATGTAAGAAGTTGCAATGGTCCTGATTCACATATAAAATTATTAATATTTTATTTTATAAAAATCGCAAAGTTTATTTTCTTTAAAGCTAGATCCTATCACAGCCCCACCCCAATTAGCGCATAGAGTAGAAATTAGATTACTTAAATTGTTTACTTTTAATATTGACTGAGAAATGCAATGAGGTAAAGTTGTGATATTTTCACGTAAAATTGGTTTTTAGCAGTATATAAGACAAACCATATGTCATTTTTATTGTCCCGATTAATCTTTCGACGCAGCGCATATAATATAAGTCTATCGCAGGAGCACATAGCTATGAACTGTTTACGAAAGCTCTATTAAACTCCAGGCTGTCTTTTTTTCTTTTTTTTTTTTTTGAATGCATGTTTCCTTGTAATAAAATGTGTTTATTATATGCAAAACAGAGAGAGAGAGAGAGAGAGAGAGAGAGAGAGAGAGAGAGAGAGAGAGAGAGAAACGTAACTTTCGGTCGGCGTTACACGTAGCTTTTATCGCTAACTTATAAACAGGCATTGGTCAATAGAGAGTATGCATTTTTTTAAAATGTGTTGCAATTACCTTCATTTTGGAATTCATCTACTGAAAAACTTTAGAAATAAAATGTTGCTACCGCTCTTTATTCAGAATAAGTAAATAAGTAAATCGCTGCTTAGCAAGTCTTTTTGTATTTAGAAAGAATTTATCAAATTAATTGGGTTATTAACCTGCTATTAGTGTGCTTTTCTTATTTTCTTATTATTCTATTTTGGTTCTATAGTCGAATCCAGTCTTAATTAACGTATACGAACTTAAAGCTTCAGAAATTTTAATAGATTGAAAGTCGAACGAGCCAGCATTACTGCAATAACCAAACTGAACACAGTGACAATATCAGGGACGACCTTAGAATTAATATAAAAGGTGCACAATAAACAGGAAATAATTGGGATTTACAACCTTTAAAACCAAAACCTCTTCCACCTCCAGTTCGGAGTAGATAATGAAGTTCTACCAGGGATACCTGTTTAAAGCCATTAAAAATATGAAGCCACATATTAATTGCAATCAGTGCAGCTTGAGATAGATTGTATAGACTTGCCAAACACGTGGCTTAGCAATTGCAGGCGATATTCAATACAGTATTGATAGATATGATGTATTTAGCTTATGCATAATACAGTACAAGTTAAATAAGGAAAAAGAAGTATGAATAAGAAGAAATTCCACTTATATAAAGCTTCAACCAAACCACCGTACAAAACTAGAGGCTATTTATTTACAGTAAATACAACCTTATCTAACGCAGATACTTATTTCACAATTAAGATTTCATAATAGTAGGCATTTCGGTTGAATTGCAAAAGACGATGATGATATTATGGATGTCCAGGAGAAATTAACTGTTACTGCAATATGGAGAAAAAAAACCTTTTTTTTTTGCACCATCCGCATCTACTAAACTACCCACCCTCTTTTCTGTGCTGTGTTTATGTATGTCTTCAGGCATTTAACCTTGGATTATTATTGCTTTGTATTCAACTTCGGAGTTCAAAGTTTGTTCATGTTACTTTAAGCTTTGTTTTTGGTTGCCAAAGCTTCAGTACCGTTTGGGTGATTATGGACATAACTTCAGTTATTTCACATTGCTGACCTAACTGATAAACTCTGTACAAATATACATTTGGTCCGTGTTCTTTGGCGACAATGTTTTATTTGTAGTCACGTCAAGTTCTTATAAAGGATATGTAACATATTAGTTACTAAACTGATAAACAGTATTTGCTTGACATTTAGGAATAGTTTTGCAATATTTGTCATGCGGATTGGAAGAATGTACTGTACCAAATAAATTGTATATGCATTATTTGAAAATAATACATACAAGTTTATCTCCTACCGAAAATATTTAATAAGTGTTTTTTTCTTCATCACTTTCACCCGTCCATTTGGTAATATTAAACTCATCAGATGACCAAACCAGCAATCCTAAGTAGAGTCTGCGTAAAAACAATAGGTTTACAGTAAAAGTAAATGTGTGTCTAGTTCCTGAGAAAATGTGTCGCATGGACATGTATATTTGGGTCGCAAGTACAAAACAGAGGGCGGACTAGCAGAGATTGTATTTTGGATAGCGCTGTGGATATTTCATTATGTGGGAACATGTTAAGCAAACAATTTATAAGTGATTTGGGGAATGAAAAAATAAATCACAGCATTTCTCGCATTTTTTATTTTAAAAACGGAATGAAACCCGCTAATACTTACGTGTGATTTCTTTTTCCTTTTGTTTTGTTATGTGTAAAAATTTATAATATGTGTCTATGAGGTAAGTTGTACTTTAGTGGTCATTAATTTGTAAATTACATATTTACTGCATTTAAGTTCAAGATCAGACTTGTTTACATAGCATTTAGTACTTAGATTGGAGTTTTTCATGTCTTGACATGAGAAAAATCAGGTACACCAGTAAAATTCCATTTGGAATTACTCATATTCTAGAATATTCTGTCATGTGACTTGTCTTATATTTATACAGCATTTGGTAAACAAGATTCCATTCCTATTCAAAGCTTCATGTGATAAAGATCAGTCTATTAAGGAATTTATTTTAGTAATCAGATGTTGCAGTTGTGAAAATCAGAGCAAATTCAGAGAGAGGAATTATTGATCTGAAATATTAATTGGATTACTAAAAGTAGCAACAGGCGCTGCCGCTAGAGGGCACTGGCGATCAAGGTTAACAATTTCTCAAAATGTCGACCTCATTACACCATTATTATATCCGAATGTATTCATGGTTGACAGGTCAAATGTCCATATTTAGCGTATATGACATTGGACCTTTTCTACAACATATTCGGCGAAAATAAACGAAAACCGAATTTTTCAAAACGCTGAAAAACTGAATAAACGAACATATACGCTCACCTACGCCTACTTTTTAAATACTTTGGAGTTCTTTTACGAGAATAATGGTAAAATGTGTGCGAATATTTTCGGAAAACCAACGAATTACGTTTTTTTTTAAAGGTCACCCATGCCAGCAAGAACGGTAACTCTTCCCGGAACATGGGTACGTACAAAATGTAAACAATGACAACAATACGACATAAATTGAGTTCAAAACGCACGAAAGCTTGGTTTTATGAACGGGCAGACGTTTATACCAAGGAATCGAATTATACAAACGTATTGTCATTCATTATACCAAATTTATTAAAACATTTTGTTGCAACTTTTGTTGTGTGATGTATTTTCGAGGTTAGAGACTCGACGCATGATACTGGTAATGATATTGATAATATGTATGTGATGGCGATCAATGTCAGGTACGATTCTTATCTGGAAACAATGGTATTCAAATTAAAATGTTCATGTTTAATAGGGGCAAAAAAGAGGTAAAAGGTAAACTATTTTTCAGAATTTTGAAGAATGAAAACAAATTCATTTCATGCCATTTTTTGTGAATATCGATATGAATATTGTCATCGTAAAAAACAGAAAATCGATCTGTAGCATTTCTCTATTTAAACAAAAACATAATCACAACTATTTCTTGACAACCAATTCAGTGCCAGAAGTATAATTGTGGAAGTATTCAAAGTAAGTTATTATTTTTTTGTTCGTTTGTTTGTTTGTTTGTTTTCTTTTCTTTTTTTTTTTTGTCATTGATTTTATTTTATAGATATGAAAACTGACCAAAACTATCTTATCATAACTAAATTCTAAAATGGCAATTGTTATTTAACAAATTGTGATTTCAGATCAATGTATATATGTACAAGAACACTGTAATGCATTTGCACTATTGCTTTTAAGAGTAACATACAATTTAAACTTGTGTATGACTCATGATTATGGTATTTTATGCAAAAATGTTAGGAAGGCGCATGATAAAAAGGAACAGAAAGTCTTCAGAAGTACATGGAATATAGAAAAAGTGAATTTATTCTTGACCCTGAATGTTCACAAAACATTTATATATAACCATATGTAAGAAATATCCAACTTTCAGCATAAAATAACATGATGTCAAGAATTCGCCAAAAGTGACCAAAGAACAATATTAACATTATGGTGGATGGCTCATGTGCTTGAATGCTTTCTGTGAATTTATTTGAAAAGATGTCATAAAGATGGGTTCCTTTTTGAATTATGCACACTCAAATTATGCAGAAAACATTCCATTTTAAGAGCAACATATAATTTCAACTTTGTATGACCCAAAAAATGTAGTATTTCATGCAAAAATACTAGGGGGGTGCTTGATAAAATGGCACGGGGGGGGGGGGGGGCTTCTGAATTACCTGGAACATAGAAAATGTCAGTTTATTCTTAAAGCTGAATGTTCACAAAACATTTCTATATAAACATATGTAAGAAATATGCAAATTTCAGCTTGAAATAATACGAGGTCAAGAATTTGCAATAAGTGCCAAAGACCAATATTAAAAATGGTAGACGGTACATGTGTTTGAATGCTTCCTGTGAATCTATTTGAAAAGATATCATAAAGATGGGTTCAATTTTGAAATCTGCACACTCAAATTATGCAGAAAACATTCCTTTTTTATATTCTAAAATTCTGAAAAAATCATCCCCTGTTGCTACTAAAAGTGCTCATTCTCATTTTGAATTAATGCTTGACTTTGGGATTTTTTGAATGTATACAGCAATCTTCTGGATTACATCGTTCAGGCATATCAGTACATTCACGACTACTAGCACATCATAACATTTAAGACTACTAGCACATTACTTGCACATTAGGACATTCAAGGCTACTGGAATTCATTCGGAACATTCTATATTTAGGGATTGTGAGTAGGATACATAGGATTATTGGATTATTTGAACTTTCATTCATGTTACTGTAAGTGTCTTTTGAATTTTGCACTTTAATTGTCAAGAAATAAATTGTTTGTTGATTTTACCTACATTGTTGGTTTCACTTTCTTTGTGTTGCATTATTTGAAGACCTAGAATCTTAACAGAAATTGGGGGCTCGTCCGGGATCTGAATTTCTTTAAATTACAATTTAAATTATTTTTTGGGAATTTTCATTGTCCCCGGTAAATTAATTTATCTCACCAATTTGAGAAATCGTTAGTGAAACCAGCAAGCATTGACAATGTCATCTAAGGCTGAGAACTTTGTTTCAAGTCCTACCCAGATAGGATTCGAGTCTATGAAACAAGGACGAGTTGCTATAGCTTGCCTGACATTATGATCTTTCTGATGCGAAAGCGTCTTGAACAAAGCAAGAGATAAAGAATATTTTAATTCCATATTTGGTGGGAAAGGAAATTTTGGATAATAATGCTTTGGGTTTAATTAGGAAGTCTGTATCTGGTTTTGATTGGAAATTAAGGGAATTACAACTATAAAAGACCAAGATGGAATTAGAATTAAGAAAGCTTCAGCTTCTGAAAGAGGAGAGGGAAATAGAAATGCAGATGCAGAGAGAGAGAGAGAGAGAGAGAGAGAGAGAGAGAGAGAGAGAGAGAAAGAAAGAAAGAAAGAAAGAAAGAAAGAAAGAAAGAAAAATTAGGAGATGTAAACAGAGAAAGAGAGGAGAGGGAAATGAAGGAAAGGGAAATGCAGGTGCAGAGAGAGAGAGAGAGAGAGATACAAAAAGCAGAGAGGAGAAGGAGAGACAGACGCAGAGAGAAGAAAGACAAATGCAATACAGATTAAAAAGAATTAGAACTGGCAAGTGCAGCCCTCTCCCCGCCCCGCCACCCTCCCCTTTGCACACTAGTTCAGGTTTTGATGTTACCAGACATATTAGGTTAGTACCCCCTTTTCATGAAAAAGAAGTAGATAAATACTTTCTTCACTTTGAGAAGATTGCTGAAAACTTGAAATGGCCAAGAGAGGATTGGACTTTGTTATTACAACGTGTACTTATTGGCAATGCTCGTGAAGTCTACACTTCACTGTCGGTACAACACAGCACTGATTATGAAGTGGTAAAGGAGTACATCTTGATGGGTTATGAGTTGGTAGCTGAGGCCTATCGACAAAAGTTTAAGAATTGTAGAAAATAAACTGGACAAACTCATATAGAATTTGCAAGGGAAAAAGAACAACTATTTGATAGGTGGTGCTCAGCTAAGAAGGTTGATCAAGATTACGATAACCTACGACAGCTCGTATTCATTGATGAGTTCAAGAGGTGCGTCCATGGTGATGTCAAAACCTGTCTTGACGAGCAGAAAGTGGAAACTTTGGAAAATACTGCTCACATGGCTGATGATTATTCATTGACTCACACAATTTCGTTTGTCAATAAATCTTCCTCTCAGTAGTTTTCTGATAAAACAAACCATTTTAATCTCAAACGAGTACTTCCAAATTTTAAAACAGCACAACTGTTACGAATCAAACATCTGTTTAGACTGATCAAAAATGCTTATCTCTTCCTACGTGCACTTATTATAAAAAGAAATGGCACGTCATTTACGATTGCTTCAGATTGAAAAATAAGCAACATAATAAAGACAGAGCTATTCCATATGCTCTTATTTCAAAGAGGTCAAGGTCACGGTCTTGTATTGAAAGCGATACATTTGTTGGGTCCAATGAACCCCAGTCTGATTCTATTTTGGAGAATTATGAACCATTCATGTCAGAAGGTTCTATATCACTTAGTGGTGATTCTGCTAAACCTATCCCTGTTAAAATATTAAGGGACACACGAGCTTCTCAGAGTCTTTTGTTATCAGGTACTTTGCATTTGTCTGAGAAGTCTTCTTCTAGTAAAAGTGTACTTATTAAGGGAGTAGAGTGAGCCTTTGTAAATGTTGATCTCCATTAAATCAATGTGACATCAGACTTAGTTTCTGGACCTGTGACTGTTGAGGCAGTTACTTCTTTAACTATAGAATGTATCCATTTGTTGCTAGGCAATGACCTAGCTGGAGACAAGGTCGTGGTCAATCAACGTGTAACTGACAAGTCTTGTTTGGATCAAACATTTGACCCTATTGAGATTGAAATCCCTGATTTGTATCCTGCTTGTGCAGTTATCAGAGCTATGGCAAGAAGAGCTCTTGAGAATAATGTCGATTAGGAAATTATTCCTTTAGCTGACACATTTATTGGTCAGTCTTTTGATGAGGTCACTTTCTCTCCTGATATTGATCAATCAAAAGATATTGATCACAGTTATCCTCTTCTTGCAACTCATTCTCTATATTCTAATCAGGGTGACAAAAGACACTCGTTGTCTTATAGGAACGAGATCCTGAAATTTCCTGTTTGTTTCAGAGGGCTATTAGTGAAACTGAAGCCACATAAGTCTCAGTGTGTTACTTTGTGAAAAATGGGTCCTTATGAGAAAATGGAGACCACCTGAGTTACCCGCTGGTGACCAGTGGTCAGTGAGCTATCAAATTTTCGTTCCTAAGTCATATCGACAGGAAATTCTTAGTCTAGCCCATGAAATCCCCTTGGCTGGTCATATAGGAGTCAATAAGACTTATCACAAGATCTTGTATTTTTTGTATTGGCGGAAACTTAAAAGTGATATTTATAATTAGTTAATTTAGCTCTATCTGTTCCACACAGCGAGAATGTCAACGATGGAATGCAATCTGACTGTAGTGGTTCTGGGTTAACCAAACTTAGGAATTCAAAAATATTAAACAATCTGGACCAGAAACTTTCACATCTACAGAAACAGAAGAGAAATGAACTTAAATAGTTATTACGTGAGTATGAGCACTTGTTTCCTGATATTCCTACACAACAAATAAGATCTATCATGGCGTTGATATTGTAGATTCTACACCTGTGAAACAGCGTCCTTACAGGATGAATCATCTCAAACAGGAATTTTTGAAGAAAGAAATTCAGTATTTACTTGAGAATGATTTTATAGAACCAAGTAAAAGTAACTGGAGTTCACCATGTATTCTTGTGCCTATGCCAGATAATACATTCCGCACGTGTACTGACTACAGAAAAGTAAATAGTGTCACCAACACGGATTTATTTCCAATACCAAGAATGGATGATTGCATTGATAAAATTGGAAATGCGAAATATGTTACCAAGTGTGGCCTTTTTAAAAGGAATTCTGGCAAATTCCACTCACGGAAAGGGCAAAAGAAATTTCAACATTTGTAACTCCAGATGGCCTTTATCAATATAAAGTCATGCCGTTTGGAATGAAAAATTCTCCGGCAACGTTTCAACGTCTGATGAACATGATAACATCCGGTCGAGATAATTTAATTGTGACGCGTATATCTATGACGTCATTGTCTACAACGACACCTGGGAAAATCATTTGGAAACCACTCGGAAATTCTTCGATCGACTCCGAGATGCAAATCTGACGATAAATTTGAGCAAAAGTAAATTTGCCATGCTTGTGTCACATTTTTAGGACATATTGTGGGACAAGGTCATGTTAAACATATGGAAGCTAAGTTCAGAACTATTTCTGAATACCCTGTGCCTGTTTGTAAAAAGCAACTGATGCGATTTTTAGGTATGGTTCGATATTATCGGAACTTTTGTTCAAATTTTTCCATAATTACAAAACCTTTGACAAATTTGTTGAGTAAGAAATGCAAGTTTCATTGGTGTGAACAGTGTCAGGAATCCTTTGATAAACTGAAGGTCATGCTTAAGAATGCACCAGTTCTTTTAGCACCGAGTTTCATCCAATCATTAAAAATGACTGTTGATGCAAGTGATGTAGGGGTTGGTGGAGTATTGATTCAGGAAGACAAAAATGGTGTGGATCACCCTGTGTGTTATTTTTCTAAAAGCAAAACCTAAATAAGCACCAGAAAAATTATTCCACAATTGAGAAGGAATGTTTGGCTTTGATATTGGCTTTACAACATTTTGAAGTGTATGTTACCTCGGCTCTTTCTCCGGTTATTGTATACAGTGATCACAATCCCTTTACTTTCATCAACAAAATGAAAAATACAAATCGGAGATTGTTGAGATGGAGTTTAATACTGCAGGAATATAATATTGACATTCGACACATCAGGGGAAAAGACAATGTGATTGCAGATGCACTTTCACGTGCATATATTATATTGCTTTATTTTGTGTAATTAAGTTGAGTGACATTTACAAGATATTTTCCTATGAAATTGTGATCGTGCATATTTACAAGAAAGCTTTATTGGACAAATCTTCCGTTTTATTTATGAGGGGAGGTGTTATATATATTGAATTTATAATATGTGTCTATGAGGTAAGTTGTACTTTAGTGGTCATTAACTTGTAAATTACATATTTTTACTGCATTTGAGTTCAAGGTCAGACTTTTTTACATATCATTTAGTACTTAGATTGGAATTTTCCGTGCCTTGACATGAGAACAATCTGGTAGTCCAGCAAAATTCCGTTTAGAGTTACTCATATTCTAGAATATTCTGTCATGTGACTTGTCTTATATTTATACAGTATATGGTAAACAAGATTCCGTTCCTATTCAAAACTTCACATTATTAAGATCAGTCTATTAAAGAATTTGTTTCAGCAATCAGATGTTACAGTTATTAAAATCAGACCAAATTCAGAGAGAGGAATTTATTTTTGGATTACTGAAAGTGTTCATTCTCATTTTGAATTATAGCTTGACTTTGGGATTTTTGTTAATTCATTGAACAATATTCTGGATTACATCATTCAGACATATCAGGATATTCAAGACTACTGGCACATCAGAACATTCATGACAACTAGCACATTAGGACATTCAAGGCTACTGGAATTCTTTCGGAACATTCTTTATTTTGGACTTGTGAGTAGGATACTTAGGATTATTGGATTATTTGTAATATAGGTATCTTTTGAATTTTCACTTTAATTGTCTAGAAATAAATTGTTTGTTGATGTTTTCTGGTTTCACTTACTTTTTGTTACATTATTTGAAGACCTAGAGTCGTAACAGTTTGTTTAAATGCAGAATTTCTCTTTTTCTCTCTCCCATTAAACTTACTATCAATAGACTTTGTATATTTTATATAATAGTCTCAGGATTCTTTGCTAGAAAATTTATCTTTCATCTCGCAATACACGTATGTGAATGCGTTTTAGTGGGCGAGTCATTGAATATTAAACGGCATTGTGTACAACTTAAAAAGAGCTTTATGCACTGTGTTTTGTAGCGCAGCCGACAGGTAAGTTCCAGGCTATGTAATGGACGCCCACTATTACATAATTATATTGCTGCGACTTTATAAAAGGGGCAATAAAACTTAATCCGTCAACTACTAGCCTCGACGCAGATAATCCACGACGACCACTATATACGATTCGTGACGGAAACAGCGGGTACGATGCATGCACTGTACATATCAAGCTGTAAATAATTATCAATTTTTCTATAATTTCTTTCTCATAATCTGTCTAAATTGATTATGGAAGGCCCGAGGCATCAAATTCAGCCTAAAATCTATGTACTCTTTAAAAACACGATATCGTGACTAAGCAACAGTTCACATCCCCTCCGAATTTTTAATTCTTTAGAAAACCCCAAAATTGATCAAATAAAGAATTGCTCAGATACAAGAATGATCTTGAATCTGTAGCAAAATTGTAACAAAAAATTTGAATAAAGGAGACTATATATGTAAGGGTGGAATATAAAAAATAAACACAACTTAACATGATCAAAGTAATAAAAAAATACATGGGGATTTTATTTCGTACCATCATTCTTTTCTTTCTCAACACAATTTTAGTTGAAAATGACATAATCGACTGCTTCTTGTTGCTTTGGATCTCATTCCTTCATGCGCCTCTTCTATATTTAGCTATTCGCATCCAAATATTACATTTGATTATAATTTGCGCTAAAGAATAGCAACAGAAAGAAAAGAATATAATCGCCCATACAAAGTGCAATCGATATTTGAACATCAGTTTTGTTTAAAGAAACATAAAATGCCATTTTGATGATACTGTGAATTAGGTCTATATGACGACAGACATATAACGGGAGATCTAAAAAATGCATCTTGTGTTCCTTTTTTCTGTTCGTTAGCGACAAGTGCAAACGAGAACATATAAAACATTTGTATATGTGTTAGATGGTTGCAAAAAATGTCTTCTGTCAAAAAATCAAATGTGTTCTCGACTGCGATGCTAGTTATTGAGGACTTCGAAGATACGGAAATCAGGCAAAATTTTAGTTTTTGATGGAACAGACGCCCATTTAGGAACAAAATTAAGTGTTAATTTCACAATATTTCAGTGTGTCATGTAGAAATATGTTGCAGTAGACAAATAGTAGATATGCCATAACCATAACAAGTACTCTTACAGAAACTTTAATTTATTGCTAATTTGGGGGTCAAAATCCACCCTTATCGAACCTTATCCTTTGCCTTGAATTATAATACTTGGTTTGACTTTATTCATGTTCGCTTCATTGGGTAATAAGTGTTAAGATTTTTACTGAATACTAGTAGAACTACTACAAGTGGTTTAAAAGAACTCTTGTAATAATGCAAGCACTTACCTGCTGTACATTTCTTTCATATTTTGCAAGGGTTTGCTCATGACTTGAACTTGAAACCAGACAAAAAGGAAAGACAAAACATGTAGAAATGTGTCCAGAATAAAAAGATGCCTCCTGCCTGTTATAAAATATATCATTTTTTGAAGTAATTAAGGGCAATACATATTTGAAATACTTGGGAACATTCAAATTTTCCAAGTTCTAGACAATTAAAATTCTTATTTAAAATTTGGTTTAATCCAAGATGATTTAGTTGAAATGCTAAGATAAACTTAGAACTTGCAGGACTAAACTTGTGTGATGTATGTGACAATAAAGCTTAGCCTTTTTATTTAAATAAAATTTGTATGGTTTGCAATATAATACAAAGCAAATTATCAAGTACAAACATAAACATGGAAGATGGAAATAAATTAATTGGTAATTGTTTCACAAAAGACCATACTTCAGCATGTCAGGCTAATGTATTATGCTTAAGTACACCGGTCATATTATAATACTTGGATCAAATTACGTATGTGAATTAGTCAGCAAGGTAATGTACAGAATAATAGCAAACATTAGGGTGACACTAACGTTTTAACTCTAATGCTACTGTCGCCATAATGACTACCCAGTGACAATGAACTGTCACCGTAATGACGGTTGCGCTGTAACACACACACACACACACACACACACACAGCCACGACCAAGTTCTGGGAAGAGATGACAGCCTTCTTTTTCAGAGGTAAATTTGTCGTACAAAGCAAGGATATCCTTCCTAAACACAGTGTGCTAAAAGAAAAGCTGTAGGATACCAGGCATCAAGTACTCCACCCCACCCCACCCCCACCCCCCTCGTAGAGAATATATGCATTTCCGGCCAGAATAATATAACTGTATACAAACTGTCTGTGACCCTAAGAATTTCTATCAAGGGGGCAAATTTCAAGGGCATTTGTTTCAAATGATAACGTAGTTATAACCGATATTGTAATACTGATATATAATGTAAAACAAAAATAACACAACGGAATATGAAGCGATTATATAATGTAACCAACAAGTTTAAATATATTTTATTGAGACCTCTGTGACAAAAGGGTTAGGCAATACCGTATAGTTTAGATGGGCTTTAGAATATGGCTCTAAGTTTAATGTTCTCTTTAAATAAGTAATGATTTTATTCTTTGATGATGAAACAATCTGTTGTGGGGAATAAAAACCTTTTTTAATGTATAAGAAGACAACAATGTTTTGACATATCTGGAAACTCAAATTGTGATCATTTCATTGACATTGGAGCTTCACTGTCGTCACACTGTACATCTGTAATAACCCTTTCTTTGCAGTTTAGCAAGATGTTATCTTCAACCGATTGCAATGTACAATTCTAGTACATGTATAAGCAAACCTACCTGTATGCCCTATTTATTTCAACCTTGCCTTGCCTGTAGTTATAAACTTTGCCTATAATACCGCTGTTGACCTATAAAATCACTTTCAAAAGCGTGTAAATTTACTGTGTAAATATATGCATTTTACTAACAAATATTTACAAATCTTTGTTAAAGCTCATAAGTAGCACAGATTATACCGTTCTGTGAACTCTAATATGTCAAGAAAGTTTTGTTTCCAACAACTGTTGATATCACATCGCTGTAATTGACGTGATTTCAAAAGTGTTTCTCGGTCTTTATCTCCCTCGCGATCTTAGTTTTCCCCAAACAAGATCCGTTGAACATCTCCAAATAGTTCTAAAAATCTCACAATAGTCTGGTTTTGGTGTTTTACGGCACAGCAACACAAGTAGGTTATTTAGTGCCGAGGCAATTGGAGTAAAGTGCCTTGCCTAAGGACACACCACAGTAGCCGACCGAAGATGATCCAAAGAAGGATTTGAACCCGCACCCTTTCGATCGAGAGGCTGAAATGTTAACCAGTGAACCACCGGGACTCCTAAGTCTAAAAGAAGATTAAGGTGCGACAATCTGTACAGAATTTATTAACATTCTCAACCTGAATAAATATCGAGTAACAAAAACAGATTTTTGCGCTTGATATTTTTTTCTTCTACCAGTTCCAGCTCTTATTTACACACAGACACAGACACGCGTGCGCGCATGCATACATAAAGCCCAGAGGCCACGAGTTCATAAATAAATTCGAATTGTGCGTCTTGAGTGGTTAAATATGGAACTAAAAAAACACAACAAATGACGCAAACAATAAAAATATATCTCATCAACGTTAAATAAATGATCGCAGCTACGTTGACAACCTAACGCTCATCCAAAAATTAACATTAGAAAACCATAATATGTTCGTTAAACTATTACTTCTGATTTTGAACTACATATCATAAGAATGCACCAGAATATTAAACAAGGTATTATAATGTTTATAAGATATTCAGATGGCGATACATTCGCTAAAATATGCAACAAAAATGGCATATGTGAGAATTGGATAGTCTACTGTCTGTCAGAAATGGTAGCAAATTAGCGCGTGACATGTTAAAACACGATTTACGATACTCATGTTGCCGACAGTGAAGGCTGTGCTCAAACAGACCACTTTATTTATCTGTTTGACACTTGCTGCTGTCATGAAATCAAAACTCGACATTTATTAACATGTATTGAAATAATCGACAAATATGCCTTTCACTCACATGACTGGTCATATATAAAACCCGAGGGAAGTAAAAGTATATAAACAGTGCTGAATACAGTTTTTAGTTGTTGAAGCCCATTAATTATTAAAAATTTGGTTTGATGGAGAATATTTTGCGAATTGCATCCTTTTTGTAAAATCAGAGATTATATTGAAAATTCTGATCAATTCAACAATTCATGGTGAATGTGTATTGCACAGGTGTGTGGGGGAGGGGGGAGATAATGGACTTCCGTTATACTATAGGTGTTTCTTTTGTTATGTATGATGTTTATATAATATTATAAATATTTTACGAAATTATAAATGTTTCTTCACTTTAATAGTTGCTTAAATCTTAATGTTATCAGGAAAAACATGTTTAACTAGTGTCCTTGAATTAGGTTGTTTTGATCAATATAATGTTTTCTCAATTTGAAGGTCAAGGTTGATTTTTGTTTACAAGTAAAATTCCATTAAGATGACACACATTCTAGAACATTCTGTCATGTGACCAATCTTTATATATACCATGTTTGGTGGACATTTTTTTAGTTTTGACATTACCATCAGTCTTGTAAAGAGCTATTACAGTTGTGAAAATTCATTCCAAATTCTAAGAGAGGAATTATTTTAAATATTCATTGGATTATAACAGTGCTCACAAACTTTTGGATTTTGGATTTTTAATTGATGATTTTGGAATTTATGTGATCTTATTCAAAGATTTTGGAATACTTCATTTTGACATCAGCACATCAAGATTTCTAGTACATCAGGACTTTGGAGACCATTGGCACATAATAACATTCAAGGACACAGCCGTGAATTCTAAACATTCTATATTTAGGACTTGTGATTAGAACAATCATTCTTATTGGATTATTAGGATTTCAAAACACATTACTGTAAGTGACTTTTTGATTTTTCATTTTAATTATCTAGTAATAAATTGCTTGTTGATTTTTTACTTGATTTGTTGGTTTCACTTTCTTTCTGTTACATTTTTCTTAGACCATAGAGTCGTAACACTTTATGAAATTGCATATGACTGACCTCGAGGCCCTTGGCATGGTTGGCAGTGCAACCATTACTTTATTGAGGGGCAGTTTTTGGTGACACGTTAAAATAAGGCAGACCAAATAACTGTATTTGAGTAATATTTATGCATGAAGGTGCTCAAATGCACTCTTAATTAAGTTGTAGTGGGGGTGGGTTAGTCGTGGCTAAAATTTGCCTCATCACCTAGTGCATAATTTCCGAAAATTAATGAAAGTGAGCAAATAATGAACGAAATTAACTGGAGATGAATTTAAACAGAGCCAAAACGAAACGAATTGCAACCGAAAATGAACGTAGAGGAATGGAAAATTAAGTCGATGGAACACAAGCTATTATTATCACTGACAATAGGCATTTAACATCACCTAACTGCATTTTATGAATACGTATTGTGAGTGTTTTTAGGAAGTACTGTGAAATATCAAAACTGAGTAAACTATTAAGGTAATTGAGTTGACCTTGAAATAAGTTTCTTATGTAACGGAGCGATCAGTTTTGTGTGGGTTAAGGGATGGGGGAAGGGGTGAATTTCAAATCAATGTAAAGAAGGAGAAATTGACCGCATTCTGAACGTCATGGTCTATCACAGTGTCCACCAAGGGTCAAAGGTACAAATCCATAGCTCAATCATTTTTAAACATATTTCATTACTACAAATGTAATAGAAACATTTTATGAGCTTATTCCATGTTATTTGTTAGTTATCAAATGTACTAGTTGTTGAATCCACGTCCTATGTAGTTTAATTTCATTCATTAGTAGTCGAATAAGTCGAATAAGTTTATGTTATGACTTTATTATTATACACTCAATAGTCATAGTCGTCAGTCTCTTCTCTCTCTCTCTCTCTCTCTCTCTCTCTCTCTCTCTCTCTCTCTCTCTCTCTCTCTCTCTCTCTCTCTCGTAGTCATTTAGTCCTAATACTGGTTCAATTTGGATAAAGATTTTTTTTAAATTTGCGTTTGTTTTTATTTATTTTGGATCACTTTTATACTTTTTATTTGCGTGTAGTGAAACATAGAGTGGAGGAAATGACTGGAAATGTTATAAATATTATAAATGAAACAAAAAATATTGTCCCTCGGAACGGTAGGGGACGAAATTCCCTAGAGCAACTAGTGCGGACAAATAGAAATTATTGTTGAGCAAGTGAAATTTCAAATAAAATGCCCAATATTTGCAAAGAAAAAGAAGAAAAACTCTCGAATTTCAAGATCAAAATTACCAGTTCTCCTGTCAGTTTTATGTATAGGTTGTTTGAAATTGTAATTAATTGCGTTATCTAGCCGAGGGGAGTAAACACCATGCTATAAGTGCTTATAACTGAATTTTCACTTCTTACTTTCTTTTATTTGTAAAGGTTATTAAGTTCAAGTGGAATTAATGATTAATGCTCTGACTTTCGTTAAGATGTCCTTATTTCAAGTCTAGTTTATAAACCTTAAACAGTCCCTATTCCAAGTTTAGTTTATTACACTTAAAAAGTCCTTATTTCAAGTTTAGTTTATAAACCTTAAAAAGTCCCTATTTCAAGTTTAGTTTATTACACTTAAAAAGTCCTTATTTCAAGTCTAGTTTATAAACCTTAAAAAGTCCTTATTTCAAGTTTAGTCTACTAAACTTAAATTTTATACATTGTGCATAACATTCTGAACACAATTCAAAGCTGTAGATAATCTCTTTGAGGTTGCAAAGGTCATATAATAGCCATCAATAACGAGCACGTTATCAGATGATTTCAAGAAAGCGACTTCATTATTTAAATGTGTATATATATATATATATATATATATATATATATATATATATATATATATATATATATATATATAAGGTTGCCTCAGATTAACTAGTTGAACATATAGACAAAACGTGATGCTTGTAGAACAAAGTCTCGACTTTGATTTGATTGAGATCAAAACAACTCGCATATCAAAGAATGATGTTGCCCCCTAGCATGAACTATGAGACCTTCGTATAATCTAACAAAGAGATGCGCACATAATCTATTCCTTTGACACTGAAAGGCGGAGGATAAACAGAATGTCACAAAAATTTGAAAAATAAGCCATGAAAAGAAGCAAATATTCCTTCTAAACACTCACAACCATCAATTGATAAATCTAGTCTAAACATTATTTTAATAGGTTATTACAAGTTGTTAAGCTAACATCCACTCCATCGATATTTTGTCATTGCAAACCTGAATAAACAGATTACTTATTACTTGGGCATATAAAAGAGGGAAGTCTTTTTTGTTGAGCATTACCCTGCACGTGTCGCATCATCGAATGTATGGATCATGTTCAGTATATCGATAAAACTTTTGCTCTTAGGTTTGGAGATTTAGGTATTGATTTTTATAAGCAGTGTTTGGTTATTTTAACTTGTACTATTACATAATAGATCTTGTGTTCGTTTTCAATACCGAACAAGAGACAATCAAATAGGGGATATATGCGAAACTAAGTGCCTTTAACAGGGAAGCCTTTTTAAAGGTCATTAATAACAGAGTCTTTCCGTTTACAAAACAATGGCGCTTTTCAATGACCTACCATAGAACAGGATTAACCTCGTAAATTTCCAATCACATCAATGACTACAACAAGCTACAATTAAACCGAATGATGAAAAGCATCGTGTTTCTCCAATGAGTTTTCGGGTATTAGGTAGGTGTTGTTGTTCGTCCTTCGAGTTCGAAGATGACCATGACATCTCTAACTGGTTTGGTTTTTTTTTAGTACATGAGTGGCTGATAAGGCCAATTTGTGCTCTGAACTGTTTGTTGTACACTGGACAGGAGATGCCGCTTTGGTTTGCTTGATCAATTTAGGATGTGCCGCAATTCTGAGATTTACGTTGCTCGCGCTTATGCACTGCCTCTGCAATTCTCCTCTGTTCAAACTTTGTAGCTCCAGTATGGATGAGACTCCGCCAGGTGGAGCGATCCTGTGCGAGATCTTCCCAAGAATCAGGGTCAATGTTGAAGTGTTTCAAGGATGACTTCAAAAAATCTTTGAAGCGTTTATTCTAACCACCCTGAGATCTCTTTCCGTCCTTCAGCTCGCCGTAGATCTTCTTTGGTAGTCGCTTCTCTGACATCCTGGTGACGTGGCATGCCATCTCAACTTTGATTTCATCAGCAGAGTGTGGATGCTTAAAATGCCTGCCCGTGTGAGTTACCTCAGTGTCTGGGACTCTGTCCTACCATCTTATCCTCATCAGTTTCCTCAGGCAACCCATGTGAAAATGGTTCAGCTTCTTGGCATGGCATCTGTACACCGTCCAAAAAGTTAATGCAAAATGGCATTGAATAATTGGATAATCAGACTGAAAAATTGTGTAGAGATGCACTTTCCTCCATTGGTAAGTTCGGGAAATCCACACTTTCCGAGAGAAAGATGAGAGATGGAAGATGGAAAAGAGAACAGTACACCATTTAGAGTTTTTGTATAAATTTTTTGTGTAAAGCTTGAAATGTCTACCATAAGGCGTTGAATGAACACTCATTCCACTCCACTAAGAATGGTGTAAGCATGACGCAAACTACGAAAACATATAATGACAGAAGAAAGCAGTTAATAATAAAACAAATAGGTAAAACAGTAGATATTGCATTCATCGTCGTTGTCTTTGTCGTGATGCAGCTACAACCCTGCACCTCCTCCTTATGAATTATTGCATTAGGTAAACCTAATTTAAAGGAATATATTGAACAAAGGCCGTTTTCTGCCCCCGCTCCAATCTTATTCGCAGGATGTATATTACAGGTATGAGGTCGTTTGATTTAATTTATGATATACGCTTTGAGCTCACGCGCTGGTTGCCATATAAATCGTGTGTTAAGAAATATTAAAGAAGATATGCAAATTCGTCATTTTTTCATGTATTTCTCATTGATACTCTCTATCCATAAATTATTCACTAAATTTAAAATGACATTATCTATTTTTCTGGGATAAAGTTTAATAAAATTAAGTTTTAATTTGTTTAAAAAATGACCAGAAGTAAACCCCAGTAACTCAGTAGAAGTCAACATGAAACTGTTCTAAGTTCCGTTGCAAAAATAAAACAGTCACTGATAAAATCCCAAACTGTGTGCTTTCAAAACATTGTTTAATATTGTTGGCTGATACGACTGATTATGAGGCCTTTCTAGAGGCTTCAAGTTTGTCTTATTCGCCGAAAAATTGATGTTTGTCCTCTTGTACCTGGAAATTGAAGCTGCTCTTTTTGCTATATTTTCCCTTAATTTCGTGGCAGCACACACACACACACACATACACACACACACACACACACACACACACACACACACACACACACACATATATATATATATATATATATATATATATATATATATATATATATATGTATAATAGTTTATTAACAGTTTTTAACATATTTTGATTAGATATCAGTCAAATCAAAACCTTAAATTGATGATTTTTGCACGCAACAAATCAATTGATGGAATATAATGATTCTCATAATATTTCGTTAGATTCTTCAATATTTAATATTGGGCATGCATTGTTGTAATCGTTTATTCTTTACTGTCTTATCCTGTTTTAAAGTTAACTATCTTAGCACTTTATGGAACCAGTTCACCATCTCAAAATGTTGTCATCGAGAAAAGGGCGCAAATATGGACGATCACGACGGTTACCTGACTGGAACACATTCATTTGAAAGATATGTTGCCACAACACCTTTTGAGTTGGGAGAAAAGACTCTACTCACATTCTGAGCATTATTTCAGTAATTTTAATTTCATTAGATTTGAATGTATACGTAATAGAGGGAAGGTACAGCTATCATTCTTTATTTATTGATTTCTTGAACAAATAGACTTGACATACTTGTGATAGTATTTTCTGTAGTTTTCGCAGTAAATGAAAAATACATATGAGTTTATATAGCTAACCACTTCTTACTATATAAAGTAACTGATAGTGCACATGGAAACCTGCTGAAGACTAGTATTCGCTACGAGGAAGTACACTAGGAGAGTGAATAGAAAACTACAATAAGATGTCTTGCTAAAACTACAAGAGAGAAATTGTTCTTGGCATTAGACATATAAGTCCAAGTTATATTGTGCACGTGATAATTGTGTCCACGTAATTGAGTTGCTTTCATCGCGAAATTAAGAGATAGACAGCGATGATAAGAACCAAACCGAACAGGGCCGCATAGAGAATATCCCTTGGGTCAAATGCGTCAATGTGAAACATTCTGATAATCGCGGTAAGACAGCCATAAAGCTGAAACCAAATCCTTTGAGTGAAACTGATATCGTGTCTTAGTTTTGATTCTGCTTTTGGAGTGGACATATTGCGAAGAAGCTTCAGTAACTGATTGTTCAAAGTCACACTTTGTTCGTCCGACCCGTCCAGATTATCTGCAGAGGAATTCGGAAAACCAACATCGTCGCACCAGTTAGTCAATTTAACGAGCTTGTACTCTTTGAAACCATGGAAGCCAAATAAATTAGCAATAGCGTTTTCGATGGCGTTGAGACTTTCTTCTGTTACCTCGCCTGTCTCCACTTTGTCCATCTTCGTAAGTACCACATAAAAGTCCACATCTAAAAAGTACGATAATTAACTGAAAATCATATGAATTTGAAACCATATAAGTTATTTTGGACGATTTTTTTGGCAGCAGATCGGCAAACCTAAAAATCCCAGATTTTTTTTAAAAAAAGGTAATATTATGTTTATTATATACTTAAATCAAGTCAAAAGTAGCACTATGTCAGAAGTTAATATTTTTTTTAATATTTTTTTTACGAAGATGAATTTTAAGCACATACACTTTTTCAATGGCTAAATTCATTTATTACTTAATGGATAACAATTCGTGATATTCTTGGTAAAATCGTATTAAAGGCGCAAATGCACTGTCCTGTCCATGAGTCGATACATCATCTAAATTTATGTCATTAATATTTACTTTGCGCTTAAGCAGCTAATCAATTTTTATAAAGCAAATAAATACAATACATCCAAATTTACATTGTAATGAATGCATAATGTCGTTCTAAGCATCATATGAGCTGATTCAACAATATCGATTTTTTTTTGTGTGGGCAACAATGGAAGCGCAGTACTAACTTAGACGATGAGTAAGGGCCGTTCAATAACTGCAACAGAGTCTTTACACCAGCATCGGCACTGAATGGACTTATGTATTACTTTATCAATCCTACTATCAATGTTTACCGTCGCTATGTCTTTTGTCCCAGTATATATAATCATAGCTATTTCACACTACTGGCATCAATAAGTAAAATAGTTCTATATCAGTACAGCTCATTGACTACCCTCTAAGCGGAATTGTTTTTCAATAATTGCATTAATGCAAATTAAGCAGATGTTAAATTTTATATAAAGCAATTCATATTCATAGAATGACCATGTCGGTTCATGGTAATGTTTCACATTTTAGATGTTTGTTCCCATTTGCCCTGAGACCTCACGCCAAATATCATTCTCTACGAGCCATGCATGACAACAAAATTCCTCTCGATACGATTGCATAAACAATGAATGTATTGTTGTTTACTTTCTTCATCTTCCTTGTCACTGACCCTAGCTTTGGCAGGTTTAATTCCGAATACAAACCAAAATTTCGTTCCATAAATTTTCTTGAACTATGTTTATTTTCTCGAGTCATCCAGAGCATGAGTTAAATAAGCACTTACATTTACTTTAACAATGTGTAATGCTCTTACCGAGAGGACGAAGTGTGTACTTTGGCTTGATGATATTTAAAAGGCATTGGATCAGCTCCTTAGGAACCTCCCTGGTTGAAACACTGTGCACGAAAATAATGACGTCTGTCTTCCATTCCTCTTTGGATTTCGTGTACCAACTTCTTAAACATCCCACTCCATGTCTTCTCTGACTCTTGAACAGGCTAGTTATTTGGATGTCCGGTTCAAGGTGACCTGCACAAAGTTTATCTTGATATAAATGATTAAGTCAATCAAAATGGAAAATAGGCATTTTATAAAATGTCGATATTTCATATTTTTATTACAGTTAATGTGAAATTGCATCGTGTTTTCTTGTCATCCCTCCTTAATCTATTTTGGAAAGAACGTGGTAAAATGATGATAGTTACCAAATGTTGGAGTCCTTTTCTTTTTCTTTTCTTGGATCTGGAAATAACTCGTTTTGCTTACTAAGAAACAACATATTGAGTACATAGACAGACAGAACGAGAAATATAGAATGTCAGACAGATTGATAAATATATAGAGAAATATATGTTGCATTTTATTTATTACATATAGTAAATATTTTATGATACATTTAATTTTTCTTTACACTCTCCGCACCAGAACGGAAAATTATTTTTGTATTTTCGAGAAAAAAAAATCGCTTGAAAGTAGTATATTATTACTGTCACTGTCGGTCTCAATTAAAGACTACCGCGACGTCATAAAGTCGGTTTGTTTTTTCGATGGCTACACGTATTACACACGTGCAATTAGTGATTACAATAATCCATGCCGTTATTAAGTCAGATATTACCTATTGACACGGCGATGCTGAGCACATGGCAGATATCGTAGATTTTCAAACGTATGAACTAAAATATTTGAATAAGCATTAGTTTTTTCCGAACTTTATTTACAGTGTCCGTCTTATGACGTTAACATCTGTGAAACAATAGAGAGCGAGCATTTGCAAAATCTTCAAAGAAATATTAGTCACAAGGGAACTTTTAGAACCTGGAATGTTTTGAAGGCAATTTTAAACTGGTTGCAATCTTAATTTTTGTATCTAGACAAGAATACGAAATTCATCCTTTTGATCTTAAGGCAAAAGAAAAGGAACAACAAAAACAACAAGCTTGTTAAACAATAGATAATTCTGCTAATGGCTCTCTTTCTAGTAATATATTATAAATTGATTGTGCGTTCTTTATTATCTATGAGGAAAATGTAACTGCAGCATTTCCTTCATTGCCGAACAATCTTGATAACTGTTGCCAAACGTATTAGATTACGACGAAGCATACAAGATATGGAAGTGTTATCCCTCTTTTGACATACAGTTGTTCCAATATGTTGAAAGGTATTGCAACATATAGATACCAAAATAGGTAACTTAAATAAAATATTGCTGGATGTTCGACACTCTTAATTTCACTACTGATCATGTCTGCATTGTTTGCATTGAGACTGTAATAGAGACAAGAAATACACAGTCCTATGACAAAGGTAGTTTGATCGACTCCAACTAAGCAAGATAATTCATGCTCTGTTATAAACACCTTGTCAAATAGATTACACAGTGCTGCTAATCTAAACATACCTCCACACATGAGGATAGAAGGTCAAAGTGCAGGCATTCGAGTACGAGAGAGAGAGAGAGAGAGAGAGAGGGAGAGAGAGAGTTTATAATGATTAAGGTATTGTGGTCCTGATTATAATTATTGCAAAATGTAGTATCAGTGATTAATAGATTTAATTACACAACAATCCTTGATCAAGTGAGAATCTTACAGACATTGCTAAATAGTCTTGGCTCATCTTGTCTGCATCCATGTATGGAGAAACTCATAGAGATAAGAAACAAGAGGCCCCCATTTATTTTAGCAAACTTTTATTTTGACTATAAAGTAAACAACGTTAGTATTAACTGTAATCTAGGGTGTGGATGAATGGACGGATACGGGACACGCACATGGACACCAAAGTGATCAATAAGTCAAGCTTCTGCCAAGGCAGGCTTGACAAAAATGAACTGTGAGTGGTACAAACACCCCCAACCCCCCAACACCCCCCCCCCCAAAAAAAAAAAAACTGACTAAGATTATTTTATTTTCTTATCTCAGACAATACTTAGAGATAGAAACAGAAGAATCTGGAAACATACACAATAATGTCTTATAATTGTAATTAATAAACAATTCATTATTAAGAGAACGGGTATACCTTACGAAAATAAAACAAGCACTTTTACAATTCAGTCCAATTAATCATAATATCAGAATACAATGCATGAATGGTGATATTAAAAAAAAATTATCTGGTGGATATACATACAGAAGAATGAACACACAACTAGTACACATATACACTGGATTAGGATTGTTCTCACCCATTCTCTCAACTATATAGAAAACAAAGAATTTTTACTAACAGAGTATAATTTTACATAACCTTGTCACATTTTCACAGTTAAAATATATAGAGCACTTGAAATATTTCAGATTTCCTGCCAATAGTTAAAATCAGTCTATGGTGCTCTTGGTTCATGCTTTCGTAGAGAAGAACTTTTTCCGAAAAAATAAAAGACAATAGTCTGACATTCTTTTGTTCAGAAAAAATAATATACTCATTTAGGTCAAATAATGCAAAGACAATCTAGTTTCATAGAGAGCAACGAAAATAGCAAAACACGATGAGTCTCACTTCAAATACCATTTGTCATTCTCAAGCAGTGGTGATCATTTTTGGGAAATTCTTCAGTTCTTAAACCTAAGCACTTTTAAAAAAAAGTATTCATAAAAAGAAAATGTCGCCTTTTGAAGATAACTACCATAGAGGCCATATTTAATTTTGCACAGACATGAGTTTAACTGGAGACCCTTTAAATGTTGAATACAAATATTTCATTCAGTGTCCCGTGTAAACCTGACTTTTTGTTTGAAAAGAGGACGAACGGATATACAGACGAATAGATGAAAAGACAAACGGACTGATCAGGAAAGAGCGAATAGACAGATGGACAATTGGCGAACGGATGGCTGAAGGAACTTGTCGACAGACAAACTTATAAACGAATAAAAGGATGGAAGGACGTGCCGACTGATGGGTCAACATATAAATGAATTGGCCCATATATGGACAAAGATACTATCAGACTGAGACGGAAAACGGACACAAAAACGCATATACGAGTGAGCGGAGTTTTGGACAGATAATGATGTAGTCCAATGAATAACATGACGGAAGTAGAGACGGAATTTCAAATAACTGTATAGTATTCGTTCAGACAAGCTAGAGACCGATTAAAACGTATATCTGACAAAAAACACTCGAATAGACAGAATAGGGTGCGACTAATTCTGCTCCGATTCGTTCGTTTTGAAATAGAGGAAACCTGATATGCACAGCAAATGAATTTTTTAAGAAGTTGGTTTATGAACACATTATACCAGAAACACATTTCCAATGCTCAATCGATGTAATATTTCCAACTTTACCATGTTTTAGTGTTTAGTTGCCTCTTTAATTTAAACGCCCATTCTTTCTCCCCCTCGCTCTTCCCTTCTCTATCCCCCTCCTCCCCTCCCCAGAGCATTTCTACTTTAAAACTTTACTAGTTTTGCAGTATTGATGTATTTGTTACCAATGCCTTTCTTTTTTGTGTCAAAAGCGATCAATACAAGCAGAAATACGTTATCGTAATACGCATGATCATTATTAATTATTGAGTCCAATTAAACATAATATCAAAATACAATGGCGATATGCAAATATACCTGGTGAAATTACATACAGAAGAATGAGCACATAGGTAGCGTGCATGTACATTGGATTAGGATTTCTATCTCTTTCTCACATATATTAAACGATGAATTCTTACCAACATTGTACCCTTTACAAAACCTTAAATCAGTTACACAGTTAAATTACAGACACAACAAAGCTCTTGTAACGATACAGAGCTATGCTGAACTTGATTGCCAGCTCAGGTCTAACAATAAACATAACAGATTCAGTAAAAATACAAATTATATAATGGTGGTGGTGTAGAGAATAGAAAAGACCGCAAACCTGTATAATTTGTTAATTAAGTGAGAGACACGCGTAGCTATTTTATCAAATACTGTTGACTCGTGGATCTAAATTAATAGACTGTTTGTTCAACATCTCGCTCTTTTAAAATATTTCGCTTTTATACCGTAGTCTATAGCACGTGTCCAAATTATCAATGCAATTTAATTGTTCATTTATTAAATAAATTGAAAGGTAATTCTGTACTTTTTGAAAGGCTATTTGTACTGATGCGGTAATTTATCATGTTTGGTGAGCTATCAGGTAACTTTTAATTATTTTCATATGCAAAGGCAAATACCTTTCTGAATAATCCCTGGCCTCCTCGGAGGTCGGAACAAATGATTGATTATTATATGTGAAGGAAAATATCCTCATTGAATGCTTATATATTGTAAACATTTTTTAAGTGTAATATGGCAAACTCTGTCCTCGCTTCCTTTCAAATAAAAATTCATTATTTATCGACTCTTTGGAGGGTGAATATATATATATATATATATATATATATATATATATATATATATATATATATATATTCGCATAGTCATGTATGCCATACGAATATTTCAGCTGTTTATAGTATAGACGAATTGTTCTTCCTTTCTTTCACTTGCAGTTAAGTGTGTTTGCCGAGTTAATTTTGAACGTGGAAAACTGGATAGATACTTTTTTTCAAAATTATATAGATCATTCATATACATGTCTATAGCTGTCAGCTGTAAGCCTAACGTGCAGATCGAAGGAAAGGCCGAGTTTCGAATAGGTTCGATTAAACGGCATTATTTTGGTTATTGTATGGAAGACACGTTGATACATTTTTGCAAAGGTTGCAGCCTTAGTATTTTAAACATCTCTAAGTTTTCTCTAAAATAAGAAAATTAAGTCGTGTTTACAGTTTTTATACTCACTCAAAGATTTTACATTCATATATCTCTTAAGTTTGATATAAACTTTGTAAATCTGCGCCAGGATATCGTGTGAATGAAAACACATATTTTGTTAATATTTCTTAACCTATTATCATTAAATAGTCATATTTTTCCCAATTTTGTTTTATACATTTAAGAATGTATGTTGCTTATGTGATCCCAGGATGGTCTTCTGAAGAGAAATAAAGAACAATTATCTTTAATTTTAATATGGTGCGCATTTACGGCTCTGCTTAGTTCTTTCACATTATGTCACTATTAGCCTTCACTACAATTTGACAAACTATCGCGGTGGGCCATGCATGCGCTCAGTGTTAAATATTGTCCAAAAAGATATATTTCTGGCTAAAAATGCGTTTTTCAGAATTCCACTAACATTTCGTCACTTTGAGTCATGACGTCAGCGCGTGCCTATGACGTCATAGGGTTACCAATTTGAAGACTTGTCGGTATTGTAGTATTTTATGATAGAGATAAGACTATGGATGAAAATGTATTTTTGCCAGGTTTTAGGACCGTTTAGAAGGTAAAGTGAACCTAGTCCTTTGGTGTGAGTTTAGCATCAAGGAGATTTGATGTGAAAATGTGACTAAGAAATGGCTTGTTGACTTAGAAGATTATCTTTGCATCACAAATTTTTGCATCGGCACAAACTTTTATTATGATTATAGGCTTACATGATCTTTGTCAAGTTAAATGTTCACCTTTTGTTTCCTTGACAATTCTGGACTATGGTCTTCAAATGACCTAAGAATTTAACGTTACATCTTTAATTTTTGTTTTAATTTTACTATATTGGCATCGGCATGTTTGTTCTCTGAGCACATTCCAATTTCTTAAAAAAAAAAAAAAAAAAAAAGGAAAAACCACAAACTTTCTATTTCTACAAACATTCCATGATCTTTATTTGATAATGTCCGTAAACATACTTTATTGTACTTCTGTAAATTTCAGACCTGCATCTTATATGATATCGGAGAATTTTAATACATTTTCTAAGTTACACATAGATATATAAATTAAAGGTAAAGGGTGATACAAGCATAGTTATTGATACCTACCAATATACCAATGTTATTATTAAGAAGAGTGTCAGATTCAGTTGGACTTTACTCTGCCTACCAATGGGGATGTTGTACAAATATACTCTAAGAATAATATATTTAATAATCTTAAATTACTCTGACAGATTCATTTTAAATTTAGGACACTTTACTATGATATATACGGATAAAAGAGGCTAGGAAGTGTTAGGTGATATGCAATGTTATACACATATAATCAAAGAATGTAAAGGAAAAAAGAAAAGTAATAAGAATGTAAACATAAATGTTTTTAAGTATTATAATGATATAGAATAAGAAATAATTACCTTGTGTAAACTTATGCTTCTTAGTCTTCCGGCATCAGTTTGAAAGCGACATAACGAAAAAAGTATATATGGTGTATGTATATCTACATATGTTTATATTTTGTTACTACAAATACACTGAAAATATGAATGACCAAAACAATCATGCTATGTATCTCCAGCCCTAGCATCGGATGTATTTTATTACAGAACTTGTGGAGAATAATGTTAGATTAATAGTAATGTCTAATTTATTTGACAATGTGATGATAACAGAACATGAATCAGCTTGCTCAGTTTGAGTCGACAAAACTACCTTTGTCATAGGACTGTACAGTCAAATCTTGTTGCTTCACTTTCAAGTACAATCGAAAAGAAGAAAAAAAAAACATATTCGGATTGAGGAGTAAAACCTACCTAATATCTGAAGTGATAAAATTTCTTTCAACTCCTCTGTGTTTGCATCTGCAAGTCCAACAAAATCGTTTAAATTAGGTAGATGTGGATGAATTATTCGGGCGTTATCCTCATTAGGCGAGCCTCTCAAATGAACCTTAGTAATTCCAAAATGATCGTATCTGCGAAAGCAAGCAAAAATCTGTTATATGTTTGTGTGACGGAATATTGAGCTAGTATCAATGCATTCATTATTCAGCGTCCAAAGTAATTAAAACCAAGCAATACAAAAATATACACTGACATCTCTTATTGCAGTAAAATATGGTTCAGTGTCCATGGTAATGAGAAGCAATAATTATACAAAAATATACATTGACATCTTTTACCGCAATAAAGTAGGAACTTTGTTTAACATTACTAACACCTATACATTGTTTTCAAACAACTTTGGTCTGGCGTATTCCAAAAATCATTTTGTTCTATGGCAGTTGAAAGTATGACACGGAATCAATATTTGTTTACTTCATAATCATAAGTTGTTAATTTCTGTACAATATTATAGTGACTATGAAATCATAAAATGTTCTACTGTCAGGTTGCACTAAACGACATAGAATTAAAGTTTATTCTGGAATAAGACATTAAGAAGACGACTTTCTAATTTGTGCATGTATTGAAAAGGCGCATCCACATTCAATCACTGTATATATTGATAAAGAAACAAAGCACTTAAAATGGCTCCCTGGAAAACTGTAATTTCCCAGCTGAAAAATTCAGTGATTTGAAAGTAGACATTAATTAGTAAAACGAAAGAGGATAATATCATCGGAGACAAAGAGAAGATGGATAGAGCAGAGATCAGAAACAAACGTTTCAGCTTGGGTACCATTTCCTAGGAATGTAATGACTACAAATAGGTATGGCATTTACTTCTGTACAAGTCAGATTTTGTATGACGCAATAAAGCAATATTGGATATTTCCTTCATAGAAATGCGCCTCGTCCAATACAGAGAAAGTCTTAGATTTTTCGCCATGCCAACCAAAGATGTTAACTTTGAAAGCAATATATTTTATACCCAAAGCTATATATTCGTGTTCAAATCTTAAAGCAAAGGCAAGTCGGTAACACTTGTAAAACAACATGGCATCATATATTATGTTTTGTCTGCAAATTTAACTCTTAAATTTAACGATTTTTATGAGGTTAAAGACTATGCTTTACCACAAGCAACTGAAAAATCATGTCAAAATGCCCTATATAAAACCCCACATTAATGTCTCTGTAAAAGGGGTTTGTGTACGTGTGCGACCTGAACACGTTTCTTGATGAAGCTAATATTCCGTCGTTCAGGATTTGTGATGACACATGCTCCAACATTTTTGACCTGTGTCAGAAGATGATTTATGCATTGTATGACAATCTCTAATTGCCTTACCTGTGTGCTGCATAGGTATGGGTGAGTTGATCGCCCTGTCCCACGCTTGCTACAGGAATATATTTCCCAAGAATGAGGCTAGCAAGACTGTTGATCAGTGATGACTTCCCAACCGAGGGAAGGCCTAGAAACAAAATGTTCTTCACTTTTCTCTGGCTTTCAAGATTCCTTATTATTTCATCCAGCATTCGACCATTTTGATCGCGTACCCCTTCTGTAAACAAATTGGTGATCATTACTGAATCATATTAAACAAAATAAACCGTGTTTCGCATAACAAAACCAGTCTGTCAAATGAAAAGAATCATCATCATGCCCAATAAAAGATTTCAAAAAATTAATAGAGACTAAAACATTATTATCTCTATTTTTCGCCCTAAATTCTGATCGCCCTAAATTCTGATTTTTTTATTTGTTGACAACTGGGCAAATAGTATAAGGAATCCTGTCTATTGCATGCTTTTGCTTGTCAAAATTAGCATTAGCAGAATTCTGTGATGATGGACAAAATTAGCTAAATGTATTAGTATATGTATAGCTACTTGTTATTTATTTTAAATGAAGACGCCAACTGATATAACAACATACTTATGGGTTATTATAACAGAATATTTCAATTTTAATCACTAAAATTTAAAGTTCATCATATCCTTTTAATATGGTCTCTAGTCCATGAATGCAAGTTTATTTAATTTAATAATAGCTTTCTAAATATTAATTTGTAATGTCTGCACATCCATATATTTAGTTTTTCTATCTATAAACTAATATGTACTTTATTTAAGATCTATAACATGTATAAGCACCAGAAATAAAGGCAGATCTTTCTTCTTTTTTTTTTTTTCTCGCCAAAGAAACAGCAATCAATAAATAATTAATAATCAATGGAATTAAGATATTTTCAGTTTACATTGAAAGATGAATCTTACACCTCATTTAAGAAAACTTATATCATGGCTTGGAATTCATGAAGGATGGCCTAATTTTATTAGAAACTGTGTATTCATAGATACATTTTTTTAAAAAAAATGAAACCCGTAGATTTTGTCTACGGTAGATGCATAATTATTATTCGTTTATGGCGCTGAATAATGGCGATCATGTGATAGAAAACAACACCGTCTCTATTCATGCTGATATAAGCTGGTTTTTATCTGATAACATGAATGATAATAGTCCTGGTATCCTTAACCTAGACTTACCTAACCTGTTACCATCCTCACTTATCGGTCTCGTTCGTACAGGTGGCATGTTTACACTGATAAATGTAACAGAACAGCAGGCAGCTAAGCTCTTCGTGTTACTGTCGGTTTGAAAACTCGTACTTTCATTTCTAATTCCATGTAACATTGAATATGTTCACTACTTGGCAGAGCGAAAACCGCCTTGCGGGATTTGTCAATAGCCAGCCAATAGATTAGCTAGACGTATTTGAGTGCAAATGTGGCCATGAATTCAGCGAAGAACAAGGTTGTCTGGGATTGAGACCAAATTACACACAACTCAGCTACGCTTCAAGAATTAGCCCCGTTCTAGTATCACTTTAGGGTTAATTTGTGAAAGTTGTGAACCATTAAACCTCTTTGCAATAATACACGCATGCGACTCTCTTTCTCTCCGATTCGCATGTCACTCATCAAATAAACATTTGATAATGGTAGACATACCAATCCTATACAGCCTTTCTCTTTACAGTGTATCGCCTGTCTACATCCAACTAGGTCACTTGATACGATACAATGAATTTAGACAATTAGCCAGAAGCGCTAGAGTTCTCCCCCTTTAAAATTGTAACTGGCTCCTTTAACTACCACAGAGTATGTAAGATGCAGTTGGACTATATGCATTTGGAAAGTTCAAACTCCGAGCTCTCCCTTAATATTAGGGAGGAGGGGGAAAAGTTCAAACAGCGGTAAGAGCACCCAGTGGCAGCGCGACGGGTGGTGGGGGTGGGGTGGAGGGGGCCGGGGGGAGAATTTCCCCCGTTAGCCAGGCGGGAGGGGGGGGCGCAAGCTTTTTTTTTAAAGCTGTAACCGGGGCGTAGATGGGGTGGGGGTGGGAGTGGAGGTTGGCAACTGACATAAAATCTATTTTCTGTGGCAAAGTAGGGCGCCACAAAAGAACATTGCCCCCGGGCGCCTCGGTATGGGCGCCACTAAAGAACATTGCCCCAGGGCGCCTCGAACCCTCGCGCCGCCACTGAGAGCATCTGAAGTACAGAAGTAACCTATCGTTAGACCGGAGACATTCCGCCTACTCGTTTGCTTAATATTTAGTGTTAATTATTTTGTTAAAATCAGCAGCCCCATCAAATTTTTTGTTTATAAGATTCAAATACATACTAATGTACATCTGATAAAGATTGTTGAATTGTATGACTGTATTAATTAGTATGCTATACAATGAAACCTAGGTGACGGACCATCATATCCAATGCTCCGAAAAGGTCTTGGTGAAATTGAGATCATGCAGTTTCTCACACATAAGAAACTCATTAGTTTTTGTCAGCGGTTCACTCGCATCGTCAATTACGTTGATGAATTGATTGTGAGTTGAGATAAATCAATACATCCTCTCTTGCGAACGCAGATACTTAAGCGGATATTATTTTTTTATTACAGTTTTGAAGGAATTAAATTTTCTTAAATAAAAATGGTGGAACAAAACATTCACATTTCCAGATAATCTAAACTCGACGTATTACTTTTTATTTCTGCTGAGCTTTCAGGCATTGTTCGATTAAATGAAGCCATACGCACAAAGTTGTAGTGATAAGATTAGACAAAACAATTCAGCTCTTTGTTGTAAGTGTGAAAACCGAGATACAAATGATGGGATAAGCTCAAAGTTGCATTTCCTCCCTAAATCGATATTACAATCGTGCTATGTGTACCTTCTAATTATCTAAATATATTGTTTTACCCCCAAAATCCACTCTTACTATTTAGTTAGGCTTAGTTTAATTTTTTCCTAACACCGGTATTGTGGGAAAAAAAAGTATTTATTATACTCAGTGACGTAGATCGTTTGAAAACGAGACCTGCTTTCCTTAAATCAGAACCATGCACTGTGTTCGGATTATTTTTCTGCCTTTTTATCGTGTCCATTATATTTCTTTAGATAAAATCGGTTATAGGCTGGACACGAACTGTCTGATATCGCCTCTCTTGGGAAGTCCGAGCATATGCCGCGCTTACCATTCGCCGGTTTGATTTTACATGTGTTTAGAACCTCGAATTGGATAGCATCCTACCTCATTTACATTTTATTGAAAGAGTTGGGGCAAAATAAATAATAAGTAGTAAAGATGAGACGTTTTATCTGGTATTTTATTTTATTTCCAAACTGATTAAAATTTAAGTGCAGATTCAAGAAATATGATTAGTCCTATTTCGCTTTCATCCTGATTGCTCATTTTGTATTTTGTAGTTTCGCAACTTGTGCCCTATTACCCTAACACACGGCTGACTTTTATTTATTTTCTCTCAACTAACAATACATGTACTTTGATATTCAAGTTTTGGTATTACTATATTCTCTCATAGCTTCTTTCTGCAATGTAATTTTGTTTCCTTAATTTCGCAGATTATATAATTTTGCTTACTGCTAGTAAGGCATGCTCGTAAATCAGTGCTACAAAATGTTATATCTGCCATAGTTCAACGCCCGTGTAGTAAGACGTGCTTGACAAATGTTGTCTTCACATAATTGTAATTTTTTTACAAAATTCTCATTCCCAATCTCCAGATATCACTTGGTCTTGGTGTGTACATGTATTCAGTAGTAGGTATTCACTAGAAGTGTGTTAAAAACGTATGGAATAATTGATTTGTAGTTTATTAGGATGCACACTGCATTGGGGGTAATATCAATACGCCAACGTATGAGAGCTTATGGAGACCCAAACAGTCTAACCCACCCCTCTCCTTGGACTAAATTTCCGTTCCTTGCGGAACAAAATTTCATGTAATTGAGAAGCCAAACAACCAGATATTGACAAATTAGCACAAATCTGAAATCCAGCAATACATTTAAAGATTCGTGGTCAGGCTTTAAGGTTTTCATATCGCCGTTACAGTACACATTCTATTCCATACCTTCAACACAACGGATTGATACTCATTGAAGAAGCTGACAAAGCTGAAACATTTCATGATTAGCAACTGTACTTGATTTAAAGGATGTCAAACCGTTATAAACGAATAACTATTTAAAATAGACAACACCAACCCGTAAAATCCGTGACCGGTTTCACTTAATTGCTTCTTCAGACTGAATTCAAATTATTGATCACGTCATCAAAAACTCCTTTGGTTTCTAGGAGATTAAAGTTATATCCTAAAGTGGCGCTCTACGGGACTCACGGTACTAATTATATGGAACAACTATGAACCTGTCTAGAAATTTGGTTTCTAGGAGATTAAAGTTATATCCTAAAGTGGCGCTCTACGGGACTCACGGTACTAATTATATGGAACAACTGTGAACCTGTCTAGAAATTTGGTTTCTAGGAGATTAAAGTTATATCCTAAAGTGGCGCTCTACGGGACTCATGGTACTAATTATATGGAACAACTGTGAACCTGTCTAGAAATTTGGTTTCTAGGAGATTAAAGTTATATCCTAAAGTGACGCTCTACGGGACTCATGGTACTAATTATATGGAACAACTGAAGATAAAATAGACTATATACGGGTTTGGTGGTCCATAATTGGTTAATAATGAAAAGTAAAATTTAAAAAAAAAAGTATTTTGAGAGCTTATCCTATCTGTACCTAAAAAAATAGACACAATATTCTATTGATGCAATTTTATTATTTTTATAGACTTGACTTAGGAACAATCAATAACAACAGTAGCACCTGATTCGTTAGGTACAGAATGGATAACACATGTTTCATGTACATGTAGATCCAAAATATGCCGCGGCTCATGTGGTTTATTTTAACACAGAAGCTTGCATCAATGATGTGTCTATACTAATAAATATAGGTTTGATCATGAGCATTTAGAAATTCAAAGTTATTGAATTTTTAATATCATGATGTTTCCATCGGTTTACTATGGGAGTTGAATTAGTACCGTGAGTCCTACAGTTTCGCATTTTGCATATTTAGATTTTTAAGAAAAATAAATTCCCAGTATTTTCTCACTGGTTATCCTGGCTATTTAAAAAAGACCTGGTATATCTCAGGAATTGATAAACATATTTTAATTCCCTTTATTTTGGTGTATAATTGATGAGTGTAATTTGGGTTATAGAGTACACAGCTTGGTCTTACTTCAGATGTGCACCTATAAAAAAACTGGTAGCTTCGCTTGGTCATTTTCACTTCCTGGACTTCAAAGGGAAATTGTATAAAAACGAGCCAGAAAGGTCTCGTCCATAAATTGAAAACTACTGATATTACTGTAGGCCTTTTGAAATGGTTGTCTATTTCACGGCGAGCAATACTGAAGGTGATGTTTTCAGAGTGGAGGTGTATAATAGCTGGTGTGTCCCAAGATTCCGTTTTAGGTGCCTTACCTTATTAATATGCATAAATGATATTGTATATGATATACATTATAATATCAGTTTATTTGCAGATGATACAAGTTTCTTTCTAGTCGTAGAGAATCCCATCGTAACCACTCATAACCTCAACTCTGACTTGGAAAATAATCTCTTAATGGGCCAATAATTGGCTTGAATCGTTTGGCTCATCTAAAACAGAATCCCTTACAATTTATAAGAATATTATTAAACCCTTCCATACACCACTATATATGCTGAACCAGAGAGGTCGGGAAGTTGACCCGCACAAGCACCTTGGAGTTTTCCCTTGAACGACTGCTCCATAAGAAATAGACTATATAAGAGAAAAGGCACGGTCAAGAATCAATGTAAATCGCAGACTCAGACTTCAACTCGACCGGAAATATTAAGAAATTATATATATACGCCTTGTATACGATCTATTCTGGAATATGTTCATGTAGCTTGGGACAACTGCACATTACTTGACATAAGTGAACTCGAAAAAGCACAACATGAGGCAGCCAGAATCGTGATTGGTCCAACACGATTAGTGTCTGTTGAAGCTTTACATCGATAAATAGTATGGGAAAGTCTTGAATCCAGACGGCAAAAACACAAACTTACATTTTTATATAAAATGACAACTGGTTCAAACCCTCCCGATCTCACATCTCTGATTCTATCAGTTGTTACTAATATTAGTCGCTATAACTTACGCAATGTAAACAACATCCAATCAATACAAGCAGGAACGTGTCTTTATTACAACTCGTTTCTTCCTTCAGTCATTCGAAAGAGGAACACACTTCCTTCGAGACTCGTCAACGCGACTCCATTAACAACTTCAATTATTGAGACAGAAGGAAATGTCAAATTCGTCATGCTTGAATTAGGACTAATTGCAGCTCATTTAATCAAGATTTATTTAGAAAGAATATAATTGACCACCTATTTGTAGATGTGTACCTGTGGAAAGTACATAGCACTTCTTTTTCTCATGCGTTTATAACCAAAACAAGACATCGAACTGTTTCAGTCCCTTACACCATATGATAATGTAACTTCTAACACCTTTAATGGTTATATAACACTTCCATATGAAGTAAGCATTTTTATTTTCGATGTCGTTCATAAATTTATTGAAAGTCAAAACTATTTACTCAAGCGCGCTCTTTACAAACACGCTTGCACTTCTACGGGTCACGGCCAGTTGTAAACAGCGATTCCCTCTTTAAAATGATTGGCAATAGCTTCCGCAAGGACTCGATCTACAGGGAAGTACTGTTCACTTTAATTTCGCTTGTTTCTTCCTTTCTTTTGCTCTTTCCCTTTTCAATCCTCCTTATTGTCAAAACTTTGTTCACAATACCCTGCAAATATTAATTAACAGTTTCTCCTTTTATCTTCTTTCTTTTCATCTTTTATCAACTCCTTCGTTGTTCATTTTGCCTTATATACCTTCGGTAAATGCTAATGTTTAATTAGGAGATTCTTCACTTTAACTATTCAACAAGTTTATATTTTTTCATTAAAATTCAATATCATCCGCGATATATTTCCATATATTTACAGTTTGTGTGTCGTCAAGGGATAATAGGATTATAAGCCATTGGTTTTCGTTCTAATCCTTTACCTTCTATATATTACATCTTGCCATCTACAACTACAAAGGTATGAAATAATATATGTTTAAACTAAACTAACTCTGAAACATGAATATATTTCAAACTAAATCTTAATAATAAACCACTGATACTGTAATGCATTAATTAAAACATTGACTTTTGTCATGCTGAATGATAACAAATTATAAGTATACCCTAGAAACTATTTATATATGGAGTTTCTTATTACACGCAGTGTACATTTATTCCATTTAAGACAACAGAGCACACAAGCTTTATCAGCCTTAAAATCTACTATTTTGAAAAGTATTAAAACGTTTTGGGGCCCCGGCACAATACCACGGATCTGAGAGGATAATGAAGATGTTGCTAGAGTTACGTATGTGAAGAATATCATATTATTTATTTTGAAGAAATGGAAAGAAAATTTACGATATCCCGTAGCACTAGCCTTAAAACTGAATGAACATTTTTTAAACGAAGATGAAGAAGAAGAAGGAGTAGAAGAAAAGGTAATATCATTCATTTATTTGGCTGATATGAAATCAAGGAAAAGTTTAGAATTTCCTCGGATGAGTTTACCCCAGTACCTAATTGATTTTGAAAGCAATAGGTGAATTTAAATATAATATCTTGGTATTTGGATCAGAGTCAAATGTCAGGATTACTTACAAGCAACACCAGCAAACATTAAAGCTTCAATGATAACAAAGTGAAAACTGTCATGCGGAATAACATATTTGTTCGTAAATAGGAGGAATTAAATTGAAAGCAGAATCCGTCGGGCTTAATTCAAACTAAATTAGTTATTTGGAGTTCTCAAGAAAATGCTATCAGCTTTACTAAAGAAACAATACACTTTCTTGCAGGACAGGCAAAACCCAGGGAACGTATAGAGAGGATATTTGCTGGAAACGAGTGAACAACGGATATATTTCATCTCGTGGGTGAACAACTCAGTATTTTCACGAGTGGCTTGGCTACTCGTGAAAATACTAAAGTTTTTCACCCACGAGATGAAATATATCCGTTATTCACTCGGAGCAAGCAAATATTCTTTTTATTTTATGCTCAAGCGTATTGTCTAGCAATTTGTATAACACACTGAAGTAGCTGATTTTTTTACTGCATCCCGCGCGATAATGTCAGCAGTTTACCGTTTATGTTCTGCTCTGTTTTGTGTACATTTGCACATAAAATATCAGTAGTTACATAATGCTCCTTCCCAATTCAAGGTAAAGCAGCAGATAAAAAGAAAATGAAAATAAAAAATATCTGTCTATTGTTAGATTTGAACCCGGTTCGTCTTGATGCGAATCAGCCATTTTAATCTTTACACCACGCAAGCATCTTACAAAGAGTTTTGAATTTCTTAATTATAACGTTATCAATGTTTATTGACGGCCAGTGAAAAATTATCATATATTTTCACTGCAGTGAAATATCACAATTATTTTACTCGGAAAATCCAGTAATTCACTGCCTAACATAAAATAAAAGTGTGTAATTTGTTTTCTCTCTTGTTTTCTTCTAGATAAAAGCGGACATTGAAAATCTACGCAGATGTGACCACCTTTCTGTAGAGCAGCGCTCATAAAATAACGAAACCAAAAACTCCATTCAAATACAAAAATATGTCTTATGCGTCTATGATTTCGATATATATATATAATGAAACTTAATCATCTTCCGGAAATGACACAGTGGTTTTATTTATTTTCACAAGTACATTTGATTTCTATAATTACATACTTTTTGAAGTGTTTTTAAATTTTTTTTTCAGAAAACCTTAAAGGTTCTCAGTTATTACTATAGGCATGCGTAACTATCTAAGAAGCTTTATATTTTTCCACCATTTTGTACAAAAACAAACCCAAGCAATTGTTTCTTTCGTTGTCTATATTTGGCTTTTCAGTTTTATCTCTCTATTTACGTCGATCATGTCCACATCTCTCAACAGCTAATGTTGACTTTATCCACAGTTGCTATAATGTTAAGATGTAGAAGATACTGACAGTTGACACCTTTCTGTGTTACTTACCATGCCCTGAGATCATTTGACAAAGAAAATGCAAGAGACTCTAATGTGTACATCCACGGAGAGAGAGAGAGAGAGAGAGAGAGAGAGACAGAGACAGAGAGACAGAGAGAGAGAGAGACCAATTGGTAGATGGATAGATATCACCTTTGACGGTATGCAACTGTGGCATTTATTCATGAGTTTTATAACTGAATTCAAATAATTAACCACACTACAGAGAATTAGGATGAATTGTTGTACACAAGCATATGCGGCGCCAGCAAGCCATAAATTAAATATACTTTGATCTCAGTATTTAAATTTTACGAAAGAAAATTTAGAAATTCATCTTTTTTGCAAGCAAGCTAAAAGTCGTAAGGCAGCATTGAGCGGTGAGTAGTAATGCTAGCCATACTGGGGCCTCTCCTCCGTACATGGATGAACAGTTGTTCTTTTTTAAACTAAAAAGTATTTAAAAATATTGCTCATGTAAACTAAAATTTAACATTGCATTCACTGCAGAAAAAACGTGGTTATCTGTTGCCTAATGTTTAAGACTAAAACAAATTATGCAAGATATTTGGAGTTGGGATCGGTTGTTTTATGGGGGGGGGGGGGGTTGGTGGTGGTAGGGTGTTCGGAACAACAATATTTTCAAATAAGTATCATGCCGAGGCAAGTAGAGTAAAATGTCTTGCCCACGGATACCACCACGGTGACCGATTCAGGTTGATCCGATGACAGGAATAGAACATACAAGCTTCTGGACACCTGTCCACTATTAACTATTGAACGACCGCAAAATATCTAAATGGTATTATTTACTCGGTATATGATTTCAATATTTTCATTTTACAGCTTTATACAGTACGTGTTTTATTTTGTGACTCCATCATTGTTTTAGAAAGTATTTTATCTATTCTTTTTTAAATCTCGCTATCCAGGATATACAGTAACTAGATAAGAAAAAATGAAAATGAAATGGAAACATAAACCAGTTAAATAATATGCTTATAAATATTTAAACAAATTTCAAGCAAAGTAGTTTCTAATAAACCCTTTGTTCAAGAATGGTAGATACAATAATGAGACCACGAACTTTGTTAGAGGCGCACATTTTGATTTCTGTCAGCAAATTTTCAAAATTTTATAAAGGGACCTGACATGAAGAAAATGTTGCCTAACCTTTAAAAAGCAGACATTAAAAAATATCAGATCGAGACATTAAACTTACCAAATACCTTTAGTGATGAAACTTCCTCTATTTCCGCCGTGTATGCATCTGAAAGTCCGACACATTCGTCCAGGTTTGGTAAATATTGATGACGGATACGTGGGGTCTCCTCATTTGGTAAGCCTTGCAAGTGATCGTCTGTTAACCCAAAATGATTGTACCTTAGACAGATACAAAAAGCCGAATGACAGAACGATCCCTGTGAAATTTTGCCACTATACAACTTCTAGGGGCATACAATGGTATGGTTAGAATCGATAATAAATGCACATTTACATTCGTTATTGTCTGCATAAAATGGCGATCGTGTTGATACCTTGGTATGACGTTTTCCTACTTTTTTTTCCACCCATTTTCTTCATCTGTGATGTTTGATTAGGAAGCGAGCTTTTACGAATAATTTTAAAGTATTAATAATTATAAGTTCGCGTTCAATTATCAAATTAATTAAATGTTTCATTCTTTCTAAATGTCTTTAGAATTTTTCAGAAGTTTTGCAGGAAAACGATACAAATTACAATTTTATTTACAATACGACTTTAAAACGAAGACTTCTATATTTTTTTGATTGGTCGATGATCTCGCATTCTGTATGGTACTGATTTAAACCGAAAATATATTCTCGGCTCAGAACTAAATCGAGAGGATATTATAAAGGGAAGAGAAAAATGACACGAGAAAAAAGGCGAATAAAAATAAACGCAGAAAATATACCTATGATTAGGCTGCCTTACGTTTGCAAAAGCGGACATGATACACATACTTACGTTATGTGTTTTGATATATATTCCATTGGGCACACAATTAAAACTAAATGTGTCATTTACTCTTCATATTATCCATGAGAGTTTTGGCCCACGTCTGAAGATGATCTACTTATCACAGGATATAAATGCATAATACAAAATTGGGGACACAACATAAAGAGCCCAGCTTACGTAAAAACATGCACGTTGGTATTAGCAAATACATAATATGTATTTCAGAAAAGCACTGATAAACTTTATCGTCGCTCTAGAGCAGTAGTCTCCACAATTATTCTTTTGCGATTGATTTGTTACTTAGAAAAAAAATACACCTTAGTCTCCCTAAAGTTGTATCACATCGTCTTGTGTTTTGCAATACTATTTATAATATATTTCATATTTATCTCAGACATGTATCTTTAATAATGTCCTACTTTGATGCTGCATATGCGTAAGTTGTACGCCCTATCCCACACTTGCTGTTGATAAGTGAAGATTTACCGGCAGAGGAAAGACCTACAAACATAATATTTTCTCCGGCTTTAAAGACTGCTAGTTGTTTCCTCCAGTAATTGGCCATTTATGTCCCGTATTTGTGCTGTAAAAGACGTTATCATAATTTCTTTGTTACGGTAAGCATACAAATTATATTTGCACAATGAATGCCAGCCTTACCACATTAAAACGTACGTTTCGTTGTAGCCAATATAGGAACATTTTGATTACCCTCACGTGACATTAATTCCCTGTTGACTATGTAAACTAACAGAAGAATTTGTTTGTTTTGTTGGTTTTAAAAAAAAGATGTGTTATAAAATTTGAGAGAACCAATCGAATATCCATTTTTCATTTTAAATTGTTTTTCAAAGTAGCAGAAGTTAAACATGATATCTAGTTATTATTATTTCTTTGATGAGCCTCATATTAACTTGACACTCAAATATTTTACAACATGTGCAAAATGACTTTTCATATTTAAATACAGCTGCAGCATACCTACCATCAATAACAACAATCAGCGCATATTAAGCACTTGAAAAGGTCACATACGTTATTTTAAAAAGCTGCCAGTAGATAAAACATTTTACCGTTTTTGACTGTTATAATCATTTGATTGTTATAACCATGTGCTATTCAAGTGTTCAAATTGTCCACCATTAAATTCTTCAGGACTACACTTACTTAATACTGGATTATGGAATAGCAGTCGATATCGCTTACTTATGAAAAACCCTGCAAAACAAAAACAATAAATACAAAAATTAAATTTTAAAAAAAAAATCAAAATAGTGGATATATTGACAGTTTATATGATAATCTGCTTGCCGGTTATCACGAACGAACATTTAATTTGAATCATTTACAGTAAAATTACATTTCTGTGTGTGTCATTTTTTTTATAATAAAATTAAAGAAATGCACAGTGTTTCGAAATAGTTCTTTGTGGTCATTCAGGCTAGTCATTTTCATTTCATAAGCCATTATTTCAATAATGTGTCGTCACTGGCAAATCGACATATGCATCAGAAATTAATACCCATTTTTGATGAAATCAATACGTTGCACAGAATAATTAATTTATCGCTAATACATACGGCATATTATTTTCGTGTAGAATTTAAAATACTGTAATGTAGTATTACAACTATACATGTCAACACTGGGAAATTCATCATGGATAATTATATTGAAGATACATGTCAACACTCGGAAATTCACGATGTTGACTTATATTGAAAATATAAGCAAACACTGGGAAATTCATGATGGATAATTATATTGAAAATAAGATTTAGGAACTAAAATCGTGCAGAAGCTTAAACATACATCTTCGTGCTAAAATAAAACGGTATACATTGCCTATAGTATAATAATACAATGTGTCCCTTAATAAAGAGCTGTGTGCAAAATGTACGTAATTCGATAGATTTATACTTTCGTTTGACTTGAAAACTGAAACTTTATACTTATAACAGTTATCTAGTTTACAGATTCCATTTTTATACTAGTGTTCATGAAGTGATGGCTCAATATTCAGAAAGTTTATAAAATAAACATCTATTCTTTGAACATTTCAAATTTAATGTCCAAAACGAATTAGTAGCATAGCTTGATTTATTCATTTAAAGACTACGGTATGCAATCAGTTCACATAAAAGATCATTTTACTCCAACTGTTGCAACAGACATAACATAACGAACAGCGCATTAAGTCACACAATCTAACTTATTAATGCTGGGATAAACTGATATGTTATCCTTCACAAGGAGAAGGCAATTGCGCCAATGTAAATAAAAAAACGAGAGAGAGAGAGAGAGAGGAGGGGTGATCTAGTGTATCCGGTGTGATCGATCTCACTTGTTCATGCTGCATATTCATAGTGAGAGACCGAATGAGCGAGCCTCAGTCAGTGGTTATTGCATACTGCAAACTTCTATTTCCCTTGTCGATTCCAGGTAGCCTTGAGATTTATCACCTCTGACTAGCGTGCAAACAGTCTGTAAACAGTACCTAGGCCAGCCAATGGAGTAGCGAGTCGTGTATTTATATGTACATTTAGACATGAAGTCATTACATAAACAGGTTATCTGAAATATTTAAGCCAAAGAACAACCAACTCAACTACGCGACAAAATGTAGGCCTAGAATTGTCTTGTTTCACTTTACGTTGTACTGTACTGGTACTCTGCGCATGATATTTCAGGATTGAGGTAGACAGAAAACAGCTAACCAGTCGATTTGGCATAAACATATAGAGCTACTGTGGCATATAAAGAAGTTTTGGCATTCATTAATCCTATAAGGGGTAAGTAATTTCAGTTTGCCTTCAACATAGTAATCTTGTGTATTAACCATTAGCATATGACATCGTCTAATATCACTTGTTGGATATTGCAGGATGTATTCATCACTCTATTCTCGAGTTACAAAAAATAATACCAAAATACAGGCGGCGCGACGGGGGATGGGGGGATCTTGAGGGGCAATTGCCCCCAGGAGCCGGGCGAGGAGGGGGGGTGGCGCCGTCGGGGGCCTTTTTTTGTAGCTGTAACCGAGGCGTAGAGGGGGTGGGGTGGTTGTGGTGGTGGCAACTGACACAAAAACTGTTCTCTGTGGCAAAGTAGGGGCGCCACTAAAGAACATTGCCCCCGGGCGCCTCGAACCCTTGCGCCGCCACTGCAAAAATACACAGAGTTTTCGTTAAGGCTGCAACAAACAGAGCACAGTTTAAACCTGTGCTGATTTAATTTCTGAGTTTGCCAGGAAATCAGCGTTCTGGTTTTGCACTTGGTGTCTTGTCTTTCTTCCGAGATCTATGGTTGCCATTATGTTATTTGCCTAGAAACATCCAGTAGTGCGGTCACGAAAAAAGGGAATAAAGATACATTCAGTACATGCAACAATATTCTCTTCAACCGCTTATTATATCATTTATACAAACGTTCCAACCCTCTCTCTCTCTCTCTCTCTCTCTCTCTCTCTCTCTCTCTCTCTCTCTCTCTCTCTCTCTCTCTCTCTCTCTCACACATTCAAACATGAAACATGCATTCTAAATTAGAGATACACTGTCTATGCAATCTGCTTATCTAATCACACAAATAATAACTACGATTCACATACATAACATTTAAAGAATAAGTAGGACTAAAGTTATGTCCCCTTCCGCAGGTAAATCTGGCGAACTTTCACTTCATCAGGATGACGCCCGGGGGAGGAGACACATCAGAGGACGTACAGTCTGACATTACACGATTAGAAGATTCGGACACAGACTCCGAGATCTCCATTGATGAGAGGGACGAAAAGGAGAAGTATAGCAGGAAGTAAGCATAGTTTAGTGCGCAGTTGGCACGCATGTACCCTACATGATCAGAACAAACGGAGCTGGTCTTCTGAAACTGGCCGGTCACACAATTCTGGTCTTTTAGAACTGGTCAGGCTCCAAAACTGAAACCTTAGAAAATTATAGTGCTTGAAATGGGTGTGTGTAACTATCATTCTGCATACAAAATGTGGCATAACTAGAGTACTAGAGAAGGGTCGGTGGTTGTGTATCGGGCAGCAACGGAATTCAGTTCGAGTGTGTCAGGTTAAAGAGATATGGGTTCATTTAGGACAGGACAGGCGACAGTGAAACATCTTGTGGAATCACCATCCACCCGCCCACTCCACCCACATCTCCCTGCCATGTTACACTGACAGTTAAGACCAGTGCTGGATTACCCAAATAGGCAGACTAAGTACGTGCTTAGGGCACCAGCATAGCAGGGAGACACACAAAAAAAGACATTACGTTTTTTTTTTTTATATTACATACGGGGGGTACCTTAATCTTTTCAGTGCTTAGGGCCTCTAAAAGTCTTAATCCGACCCTGGTTAAGACTGAAAATTTGTACTGTGCAGTGCATTATAAAAAGTGAGGGTATTTTTCTTTTCGGAGACAATCTTGGAAGAAAGTCGCTCTTTTAGACAATGAATATTGTATGATGGTGATAAATGAATAGCTGCAGTGATGAGGCAAGGCAAACCAGTACGAATAAAATAGTTTTCACTGTGAGAAAAAACGTATAAAAAACGGTGACAGACAAACCTTAATTCACCCAATGCTAGTTTAAATGAATCGTATCGCGAAAATACTCAGCAATGAGTCCAATGAGTTGTCACAGTAAATGAATAAATCTGATCCTTATAAAACAACACATCATTCCCTAATTTGTCTCTTTTCTGTTATGTTTACAGGAAAGACAAACATATTGGAGATATCAAAGAAATATGTGGCCAAGTAGATAAAATGGGCAAAACTTTGCATGTGGCAATCATTGGTACTTATGGCGTGGGAAAGACATCATTTGTCAATACGATAGCTGCAGCTCTGTCACGTGACCGATGGAGAGAGCATGCATATGCGGGTAAATACGGTTCTCAAGGCAGACCAATGACGGTCTTTAATGAAAAGTAAGTATCCCTTATATATTCATACAGAAACAAGTACAAGTGAGGCGCAGGAACATATGAATGGTCTCCGTTAGTTCGTTCTTCCTTCCGTGTAAATATAATTGTAACACGTACAGCCTTTCCAAAGTCGGCTTTCACGCCTGGCATTTAATGTCATATAGGGAAACACACAAACAACGGGTTGAATCAACTTCACTTGTTTTGCTAACAACCCATACCTAGAGAACTAGTATTGTCAAAATTTATATTTATCTAGGTAGAGTGTTTTATGAGTCCCCGTCATTACTTTATTTTACATTATCTCGCCATATTTTATTCTCTGTGAATGATCCGTTTACATTAACTTTAGATTACTTCAAAACTTTGTTTTTAGGTTTTCTAAATGCTGCAAAGAAAAAGATGAAGAATACAAAAATATCGCCCTTCCTACTTTGATCGACCTAGCGGGATTTCCGGATGAGGATAACGATAAATGGCGAGAACTGCTGAGAATTGTGTTCTACGGACGATTGCAGGTAGGATATTCTTCTTTTCGTAAGGCTGTCGCTTAGACAGAACTTTCACAAGCATGATAAGATGATGTTTTGCCAAGCGTTTTCAGGAAAGATCAATATTGGAACGTGATACCTTCGCAGATATTGAAGGTCATGTGAAACTATCGCTTCTAGTTAGCAGCCTATGTTTGCACCAATCGTTAGTCCGTATTTCCCATTAAAATTATATTGCTAATATTACAGATGTAGTGATATGATTAGACGGCAAGTTGTGACAACTTTTAGATAGTTATCTCCCTTATTGTAGTAATATACATAGAGCCGCACAAGGCAGTTGTAACCATTGCTAGAAAAGAAATCGTGAAAATAATCAAAGGCATGATAACAATATTTTGTATTTTCTGTGAGAATAATATATATTTTATATTTTATATAGTTGTTGTGCAAAACATTTTTATTTATAAGTTAATACCTAATATTCAACATATTTATTTATAAGTTAATACCTAATATTCAACATATTTATTTATAAGTTAATACCAAATATTCAACATATTTATTTATAAGTTAATACCTAATATTCAACATTTTTATTTATAAGTTAATACTTAATATTCAACACTTTTATTTATAAGTTAATACCTAATATTCAACATTTTTATTTATAAGTTAATACTTAATATTCAACATTTTTATTTATAAGTTAATACCTAATATTCAACATTTTTATTTATAAGTTAATACCTAATATTCAACATTTTTATTTATAAGTTAATACCTAATATTCAACATTTTTATTTATAAGTTAATACCTAATATTCAACATATTTATAAGTTAATACTTAATATTCAACATTTTTATTTATAAGTTAATACCTAATATTCAACATTTTTATTTATAAGTTAATACTTAATATTCAACATTTTTATTTATAAGTTAATACCTAATATTCAACATTTTTATTTATAAGTTAATACTTAATATTCAACACTTTTATTTATAAGTTAATACCTAATATTCAACATTTTTATTTATAAGTTAATACTTAATATTCAACATTTTTATTTATAAGTTAATACCTAATATTCAACATATTTATAAGTTAATACTTAATATTCAACATTTTTATTTATAAGTTAATACCTAATATTCAACATTTTTATTTATAAGTTAATACTTAATATTCAACATTTTTATTTATAAGTTAATACCTAATATTCAACATTTTTATTTATAAGTTAATACTTAATATTCAACACTTTTATTTATAAGTTAATACCTAATATTCAACATTTTTATTTATAAGTTAATACTTAATATTCAACATTTTTATTTATAAGTTAATACCTAATATTCAACATTTTTATTTATAAGTTAATACCTAATATTCAACATTTTTATTTATAAGTTAATACTTAATATTCAACATTTTTATTTATAAGTTAATACTTAATATTCAACATTTTTATTTATAAGTTAATACCTAATATTCAACATTTTTATTTATAAGTTAATACTTAATATTCAACATTTTTATTTATAAGTTAATACCTAATATTCAACATTTTTATTTATAAGTTCTTACCTAATATTCAACATTTTTATTTATAATACCTAATATTCAACATATTTATTTATAAGTTCATACCTAATATTCAACATTTTTATTTATAAGTTAATACCTAATATTCAACATTTTGCCTGATAGTCACAAAAGGTTCATCAGTTACACTTTGTTTGCAAAAAAATGGTTCATAATTTTTAGAAAAATATCGTCCTGCTTGCATTTTGTCTTCAAAGGTCACTACTCATGATCACTGTGTATTATCTACATGTATATGTTAAAATGGAAACAAATATTCATTTTTAATTATTCTAAGTACATATATCGATCAGTCAATATTTTGCTTGAGACTTCCATATTCTATAGGACAAATTCCTATATCAGTTTCAAAAATTTGAAATAATATTTCTTCCACTTCCAAATTCGCTTACAAATATGATATAATGCAAACTTCCCGAGTATTCTTCTCACACCAATTTCATTTAAGAAATAAAGTTGAACGGAAGAGACCCAATATATACAACATTTTTATGGGATCTTGTTTCCACCCCGCTGAAAAATTAAATTTTTTCAGATTGAATGTAAGTCAGTACACAATTCATCTGGTATCAGATATACTTAGTGTTCTCACAGTTCAAAAAGCTGTATCGATCCCACTACAGTTTCATGTCAATCCAGGTGGGGGTGGGTGGAGTGTGGATCATGATAAAAAATGTTAAGGGGATTCCGCTGGAACTTTTGGATCCTTACCCCGTTTAAGACTGGTGTTGACAATCTGTTATAGACAGACCCTTTGAAATAAAATACTCCTTACTTCAGAAGCCGTATCATACAGTGCCAAAGAGATTCATATTAGACCATCAAAAGTAGACCGAAAAACATAGTATTCCTTTGAATTTAAAGGATATACCGCCACCTTCCTTAGACCAGGAAAAAAGGACTAGCTTAATCAAGACATGAGTAATATTAGACATTGCAAAATCTCCAGGAAATACAGTATATATATATATATATATATATATATATATATATATATATATATATATATATATATATATATATATATATATATATATATATATATATACACTTTATTGAGGTATTTTGTGTTTGATTTGTATTTATACAAGAATGCTTTTCCATTCCAGGAAGGCGAAAGCCTTACTAGCGCACAAGAACACTGTGAAAAGTATGGGGTGGAAGGACTTCGTAAGAAGTACAGCGCCGAACAGGAGGCGTTAAAAGTGGACAGAGTAGTCTTTGTAGGAGCAGCCGACCAGCCTGTCCCAAAAAATCTAATAAGCTGTGTCGTTGAGGCCGCACGACCTGCAGGAAGAGGCGATGACAGAGGACGTAGAAGTATAATCTTTTCTGTGAATTAATTTATTTGAGTGGATATCAATTTTCATGTCCTTTTCTGTTTTGCCAAATGACAGTTTGTTGGTATTTAAATTTGTGGATGGGGAAAGGGATCTTTGTTGTTTCCATTGAAGGATCATATTTCGTTGCGGTTTGCGTATCTTTCTTAGGAGGTGTGTGCATAGAAACACTTAAAGCCAAGTATATTAACATCTGAAATGAAATGTTTCTGTACACTTTTATAATCATCCTTTTAGGACTTCCTCACCTCATCCAAGAATTATTCTATCTTTTATCATTGTTCAAATGTGTTCCCGATTTCGTTGTTGTTAATAATAATAATAATAATAACCCCCTATACTTGGCTTTGTTTAAATTTTTTCTCTGAATATCAAGTGAAGCCGCCAGAGTCTTGAGATTGTGGGATTGGGAATGACAGAAATGACACATGATACATGTAGTAAATGTTTAGTTTTGGCGACATGTTTCTTGTTCGAAAATCATCATGGACTTCCCAGATGCTTAGCGGAAGTACAGTCAACAGTGATTCCTCGAAGCGCTACGGTCTCAAATTTTTAGTTCACGTTTTCTGTTGTTTTGAGGTTTCGAGGTCGCAGACAAGATACTCCTTTACACTGGGACTAACCAAACCGTTTGAATGATGCCGTGTACTCGAGTGATTCTTACTTGAGTGAACGAAGCTATGCTGTATGTTCACAAATTTTGAACATGTCATCGAGTCCCATGACGGTATATTTTTAATATATGTAGGGATTTATTACTTTCCTTTCCAAAGTTTATTAAATGAAATAGTAAATACCTGAAAAAATAGGGCTTTTTGTCACTGCAGTTTGTAATAATTAGGTGTATATTTCTTATTATCAGCAATTCCTATCTACGGGGTTCTTACCCATGCCGACAAGGTGGATGACAAGGAGGAAACACGAGAGAAAGAATTCGTCTCCTGTCTGGGACTTGAGGGGTCCAAGCACCGCTTTCTCCTCTGCAGAAACTACTGTGATGACGTAGACCACGGCGAACGTATGGACAGGTGCTTTCCTGAGCTTGATGTGCCCGTTCTCAGATTCTTGAAGGCAGTAAGCAACCATTACTTTCATTCTAATACAGACGTGCACTACTTCAGTATTTTTCAGGCTCTTTTGTTCAGTTTTATTATAAATAACCGTTGACGACAGTATATCTCCACACATCTTTGTAAGATATAAAAGTACACGCATACAAATACTTTCCTAAAATGTTGAATAAATCCCAAGTAATGTACCCGATATGTCTAGACTACTATTTATTTTCTTCAGATCTTCGATCCAGAATTGAAAATTCAACATGACGACGAGAGCTACAGTCGCATCAAAACTAGACTAAAACCCGCCAATGAAATGCCACATCGTGTTGGAAATGAAGGTGATTCGGCTCCGGTAACAAATCGAGAACGGGCACGCAAAAACAACTTGTTGGGCACGTTAATCATCATAGCCATAGAGGCGATATTTGTAGCCATCTTGCTACGGTTGTTCCTGGCTTCACCTCCAGTGGATCGCGATGAATTGAGCTCCACATGCATCCGGTACAACGCGCGTAAGGATCAAATTGGAATCGACTTCACAGCATTCACAGAACTTTGCCGTGATATTGACAAGCTATCTCCAAAATCGACAATCGGCCCATTCGTGCTCTTTGTAGCAGTAAGAGTTGGAACACTATTCTTGCTACGCTTTCTTCCGGCTTTTTTAAATGAGTGATCCATCCGGTCTCACTCATGATTAATAGAAGAATTTCAGTTTTTGCACCCATGTGTGTTGGCATTCTCAGCTGCGATCATTTTAGATCGAGCAGAAACAAAACGATAGGAGTTAAGACAAATGGTCGACTTGATAGAGTATAAACAACAAAATTCCAGTATCCAGTATCATATGACCGTGCCGAAAAACCGAAGTTTATTCGACCCGAAACAAAGATTCCTCACACATTACGAAAATCGCCTCTTCCGCAATTATGAATCTACGTGCTCACATCATAATTGAAAACTAACTGTAAAAAATATTCTTTCCATTGATAAAATCTACAGGACTCAATGGATTGAAACCAATTGTTTTCTTTTCTGCTGCTTAAAATGAATGTGACATCAATTGTCATCTATTTCTGTCAAACCTTGACAGATATGGTCCTTGTTTTCTCATGCGTAGTGAAGCAAGATCTTTTCACTTGTATCTTGTCGGCAGCGGCATTCGTCGCTTAATGATACATTTATAGTTTTATTACATACCCTGATTTGCACACATTATTGATGTTCTCTCTGTCATTACTTTAACCCTACATCGTTCTACTTCTGATGAAAGGCGTTTTTTTTTATTTGTCTATGAGCTTTACATTGTTTTTATCACAGATTTTGCCGTAACAAGCAGACTATCTTTATTTAGAATTAACTTGAATTCAGTTTATGAAATGGCTGGAGAGTGTGTGTGTGTGTGTGTGTGTGTGTGTGTGTGTGTGTGTGTGTGTGTTAATAGACCCATTTATTTTGCTCTAGTCTGTGAATTAGTGGATTTTTCAAGAGATTATCAATTTTAGTTTTCACTCGAGAACTTTTTTCAGTAGACATTAATAACATCATGAGCAAAAAGTTTTATCCGTCATGCTGTCAATCGCTTGGTACTGCTCTGAACCTAATTTGTTTTTCAAATTGCTTTCCGAGCATTTGGTTTCTTACCTTGAATTAGGAAATAAAATTATGTTACTACTCATATTTTCTGTGCAAATGTACACAAAACACAGCAGAACATAAGCGCTAAACAGATGACAATATCGTCAGAAATCTACTACTTCAGTTTGTTATACGCTCTTGCTAGTCAACACATTTGAGCATTAGGTAAAACGAATAAACGCTTGTTCCGAGTGAATGAAGGATATATTTCATCTCGTGAGTTATATCCGTTATTCACTCTTTATTATATACTCATTTTTTTCTCCATTAACTTTGCATTGTCAGAATCGTGCAGTATTTCTCCATACTGCACAGCTTCATACTGCACGACACGTGTGTCTAAAAATAGTATCGCGTGTTAGGAACTACTTTTTATTGTAAACAAACAATGTACGCAAATGTAGCAGACACCAGATCAATTTGCTTTATTAGATTTGTCTGTGGATGAACTAAACAAGCTGTTTGAGAGTAGAGATGATAAAGCTGACGATGTGGATGAATTCATTGAGTCACAAAAGAATCTTTCAACCAAGCAAATGACTGAACGTGATATTCACAATGTACAGCGGTGGCTTTATGACAACAAACGTGAGGCATGCAGTATTGAAAATATCATCATTTAAACACTTATTTAACCGATGGTTCAGACTATGAACCGTGCTCTCTAGAGTCTGTAAAAAATATAGCATAAAAAGGCATCTTATGACCAAATGATATTCCGTTTCTATCAGAGACCGCCAATTTTACAAGTCAGACCAAGCACTAAATTCGAACAAATACAACTAAAGAAGCCGGGTTTTGGTATAAAGCAAGTGCCTCGGAGCCAAGAAGCCACGATAACGAAGAAGCCTAACTTTCCTCTGACGAAATGTGCTCTCACACCCCAGCTGCTTTGCAATTTTATGTTGTTTTTTTTTTTTTTTTGTTTTTTTTTTTTTTGAGAAATTGTTTGGATTTATAGTGACAGTACATATAAATATGTCATCTATAGCTGATAATAAGAATGGCAATAAATGTACTTACTTTTCTGCATCTTGAATTTCTTCAAAATGTACTTTCTGATCCACGGCGCGAAATTGCACTGCAATCTAAACTACATTTCCAACAGAAATCACATTCCAAAGGAGAATTTACTGCACTCCAAACGAAATGAATTTGATATTCCCTAACAATAATATTTAATCCTACATCTTCTTGAGAATTTCAATTAAAAGAATTTCATATTTTGTCCACCTTATGATTCCAAACTATCAATGGCAGGACAGCAACACATGTGTAAGCTAGCTTGCTGTCGAGACCAGTCCCTCTAGCTACATGTACATCGTACGTAATAGACCCAGCTAATAACAACTAAAAGACCAGAATTTAGTTGAATCGACAGAAAAACAAAATCCCTCCATTCCAGATCAACTGGGAAAGTTGTTCCAAGGCGCAGTCATTCACAATATGACTCAAAATTTCAATTTTAAGTAGACCAAAATGAGATTTCTTTTTGAAACAAATCACTGAGCGCGCAGTACTCTACTTAGTTCAAAGGTCACTGGGCGGTGCCATGTGCGTATGAATACTGTTACTGTGTATTGGTTTGACTTCGGTTGTGTATTTACTTTAGAATATAGCAGAAATTCAGTTACTTTGTTTCTTGCAGTGTGTTCTTTTTATTATTGTGCCTTAGGTAGTAAGCAAAATGAATATATAATAAAAAGGTTACTGCATTTGTATGGAAAAATATGAACTCGTTTTTTCTGAGCTATAATGTACGACGTCGTGCAGTATAACTCAGAAAACTCGTTCATATTTTCCCATACAAATGCAGTAACCTATAAATACAAGCAAATATACACTATATCATAACTCGTAACACTTGTAATAACCCCTCATGACGTCACAGATTACGTCATAAAATCATGCAAAGGAAAGGCGTAACGACCGTGACATCTGAATGTATGTCAAAGTCATTTCACTACACAATTCTGTAGTTTGGTCAAGACACAATCAGGACTTTTCTTCATGAGATTAATAGAATCTTAGATTTGTGCTCTTTACGAATGAAATGTATGAAACCCCTGGAATAATTTCAATCTGTTTTTCTCCAGGGCTCGCAAAAGATTACAATTATTCGACTCGTTTTGTAATTTCATATAAAATGAGCACTCGTGTAACATCCTCCATTTCTTTCTAATCAGAGTACAACACAATGTCCTGATATATGATAAAGCCTTGACATATGAAAAGTAATATTAATTTTTATTGTAAAGTACTTGTCGACTAATGTTATTGCGTATGTCTATACAATTCATGTCATAAGAAAATCTATAGGTAGAAACATTTATAATATTTTGAGTAAAATCTGTTCAGAACAAAGTATGGTGATACTTTAAAGCATATAGATTTTTTAATGTTTATATTGATATCAATTGCTTGTCTTTTTGACTCAAATGTATCTCATTACATCAGTTACCTTTTTGATCTGCGTCATACATTTAAAAAAGTCAACAAAACAACACATAGCTTTACGTATGACCGTGATGTCTGAACTTTTACTAATTTTGGTAGTTAGAGTCATGGTATATAAGCTATAGGCAAACTAAGCCATACAGAAAAATAATTTAAATGAATCTCTAAAACGTTTAAAATATATTTTGTAATAAACTAATAAAAATGGACATTCTTCTACGAATAATATAGAAGTTCTTTATCATTGAAGAGAATCATCTTTTTTATTCAACCGTTTAACCATACTTTCATCTGTAAACGTTCCCATGAGTTTCTGGCAATCAATTACAGATAAAAAATTAATATCAAAATTCACCTCTAAATAATACCAGAAAGGCGACTGGCTTATACAAAAATGACATTTGTGTTAAATTGCACAATGCTTTACACAGTTAGAAAGAACTATACGTTCTGTTTGAGCAATCGCCACCTAGACCAAAATTTTTAAAAAAGTCAAAGAAAAAAATAAAATAAAAATAAAAACCATTATTACAAAAATTACACTTGAGATAAATTTCCAAACTTGAAAAGCTATTCGTATTGTCCATTAGCTAATTATTGGAAGATACAATCAATGAGATAAATCATTCATTTATATGGGTGTAACATAGCTTCAAGAAAAATCACTGAGTGCTATATATAATTTGTTTATAAATTTAAGCATTAGTTCTGTTTGGGTAGTCATGCATATGCTCGTAACTGAGGGACATATGATAAATCACACCACTTGTACGTACAAAAAAAACTCTCTTCTTAGCATCCCCAGATGCTGTCTTCCAACAACAATAATAATGCGTTCACACGCTATGAACTATTTTGGCGAAACAAGCTAAACAAAATAGACTGTCTTGCCTTCCATTGCGGGGATAGCCTGTGTACTAGTTGTATCTGTTTCGGTCAAAATCATATAGTGAAGCAGAGTTATGTTCCCATGAAGTTCTCGTTTACCAGCAACAGCCAATAAAGATACATGCCCACTACTTGTCGATTGTGATAAAATTATGAATTCTCTCTCTCTCTCTCTCTCTCTCTCTCTCTCTCTCTCTCTCTCTCTCTCTCTCTCTCTCTCTCTCTCAAACACACTGTACTCAACAGATGCTCGGCAAGGGTTGAAATGAATTGTAAATTCAACGTTTTTACACATCTATCACTGCTACGCTCAGTCGACTCAATGGTATTTGGTCCTCTTTAAAAATGTATGACCGCCAAAACATCTCATCGCTATTACTCCAGAACGGATGGTGGTATTGATAGGTAGTTTTTCAGTAAAATAATTTTGATTATATTTTGTTCGTCCTAAGCAAAAATTGTGCTGATGAAAACACATGTATTGCTGCCACATTAAAATAGGGATTTCACCCCAACACTTCTTACAATATGATCGTAAATGAAGATGGTGCTAATATTATGTCCAACATGACTGGCACGGCAGCCATCTTGTACATTTTAGTATGTGTTTTATTTATGAATCGAGTCTATATCCTATGATGCATCCTATTCAGTATGATTACTACAGGCTTCCAATACGAAACTGGAGATTCAAACTGAACGTCCATATTCTACAGATTTTTTAGCAAGTCGGATGTTCCTTAAATTCTGTCCATAGAAAGACAACAAAAGTACTTAAAATATAAATATGAGTATCGACCTAGGAAAATACGTTTTTCAGACGAAGGTTGGGACAAATATGCAATGGACTAGTTTCATCAATTAAAATTAAAAAAGCACTTATGTAAGTTACGTTTCGTGGAAAATTCTTTCTTATCTATTATAACTTTACCTATGAGTCTCAATTTAATTTAATATTTACGCATATATAATTTATTTTTTATATTTCTCAAACGTCGGCCGTATGTAGACTTGAAATATCACAACTATTATTTAGTAGTCACAACTGTAATTTCCTTGATGTTTCCTACTCATTTTATTTTGTAATTTATGTTTTTGTCTCGTTAATGTCCGTCCTTTTTTTGCAAGGACCAAATTGCTAGAGTCTAAGCATAAGAGCAAAAACATGTTAAATCATTCGTGTATTGCCAGCAAATACGTTTGACATTGAAAATTTTACATGTTTATTGATTCATTTGTTTGTTTTACAGATATGAAAGATCTGAAAAATAGAAATTGATCATGCATAATAATAATAGTTATTGTTTACATACAAATTTACGGAAATCTATTTTGCAATTATTTGTTTATGTATAAAATTCACGATAGCCAGTTTGCTTCAATGCTTGCTATGCGTTTCACTATATTTATTAGAGACTCTATGACATTTCCCTTTCAATACTTTCAATTATTATATTTGGTTTCCTTAAGTGTTTGTTTCTTTCTTTGTATTATGTTTGATACTGTTTGATTTGACTATGTTTACTTGTATTAGGACTATCTATATTAACTATAGATAGTATTTGTGCATTATATATGGATTCAATGGTAGCGTTTATATTTTACTAACTCAGACTTGTTTCCTTCTACTCGTGTTTTTCTCTGTAACTAGTGTAATAATTGATACTGCTACTTTTGTTCATAGCCTTTTTACTTCCTCCTTTATATTCTCCCTCTTTCCATATTTTATTATTATGTTCTAGTAGTATCGTCCATTTTTATTTAACTTTCGGGCATCATTTGTTCTTTGGAGGCGCTGTGTGCAATATTTGCATTTTAGGTTTTGAAAATGGATATCATTGTGGAATACATGGTCTCCATAGGTCTGCTTGTCGTTTGAATCAATCTAAACTACACCAAATCAGTTGGAATCATGTCAATTATATCACTTACCATTTTTTCTTCGTTTATATTATTACTGTCAAGGTTTGTAAATCTATAGTTTAAACTAATATTTTTTATGTTGACAGTACTCGTGAGTGATGTTGAACAGAATCCGGGTCCTTTATACATTTGTGGTATTCCACTTGTAATTATCAGTATTAGGAGCATTTTCAGTAAGATCGATTATTTAAATAATATCCAATCAGTCAATCAATTCAGTTTATTGTACGAAACACCAATAATTGATAGTGCATAATTAATTTTATTCAGAATATAAAACAAAAGAAAATATATGTGTTTTATGATAGCAACAAGCAGATACAAACTTTGTAAATATGCAGTTTGTATTTTTCATGTTCTTAGTTCTCATTGGTGATGATTGACCTGAATTAAGCTCAACATCACCAGTGAATATTATCAAATTTCAAAAATATCAAACAGGTACAATAGGATATTGTTAACTCGAAGCGGTTGGCTGGAACACAATGGATTTCTCTAGACCCGACAGAGCATTTATAATTATACGAAACCTCATTTATGCAGTAGTTTTAGTAAGTGCTTCAGCTATGTTCTGGTGACCATTAGAAGACTATTGGCAGTTCTGACATTTGAATTAGCAGTAAATACTGCTTTATTTATTCGTTGCTAGTGGGCGACAGCCAACGCCAAAATAGTCTTTACTATTTAAAATTTAACAAGCGTTTCAGAACTGCCAATAGCCATCTACTAACTGATAGTTTAATTTTAGCCGATAATACTGATCGATGATGTGAAGAAATTTAGCATATTATAGGATTAAGTGATTATGTTTAGGTATTTATGGAACAGTAAATTTACCTAATCAGTAATAAAATAAAATTTGCAATTAGATAATTAACCATCCAGGATTATTTATTCATTACAATTTCAAGTCTCTTCCTTTCTGTCGTCAAATCAGTAGAAATCGTCAACTGTAATCTAATTTTTAGATAGCACTTAGTGTTCTTTCGTGAGCCTCTTGACATAGTGCCAGAAGACCTAGCCAAGGGACGTTGATCCATTTCGTTGATCGTGGATCTGGAACTAAGTCGATCGACGACCATTGACGCCATCAGTTTCTGTTGTGTTTTTTCCCCTCCAATTTCTGGTTCTTGTTTACACAAAGACACAGACACACAACCCGTGCGCGCACGAAGACAGATTCCAGAGGCCAAAAGTTCATAAATATAGTCTGTCTTGGTTCTTAATGGTCAAATATGGAGATTTATGTTTAAACTTCATTTTAAACCTTCCGAATCTTAAAACCCTATATTAGTTGTCATTTTCAGTTTCTATTGCGTCGTTTGCGAATAATTCCGTTTAAAAGTACGACTCTCATCAGACGTTCGCGAGGTTGATATCTGCCTGAGATGATGTATGCAGAAGTGGCAAATCACTTGAACAAAGAACTCTCGTAGATATTACAGTGTAGGAAATTTGTGATAGGTTATGAAATGAACAGTTATACTGTTCAATTTTATGAAACTAAAATGGATAATGTTTACACATACGCACATATGGTTAATATGGTCATCAATAGATCGAGAGAAGAAAACATGAAAACAAATGATGACAGTTATTGGTAAGATTTAAGAAAACAATGTGCATTCATGTAAAGAATCGCGATCTCATTGCGATCGTCGTAGTTCCTAACTTCTATATTATATAACGATATTAAAAAACTAAATGTATTAGATCCTTATTTTCGGTCAAAATTATCGACAATAACTCTTAGAAAATAAACCTCAGGTCTTTACAGTACTATACGGGGAACCCCGACCCCTTTAAATGTGACCTGTTATATTTTAACCATTTAATTTTGCCATGTATGCCACAGGTATAACGATTTATATCCTATGAAAGTGGATGACTTATTTTTCAATATTCTTCTTTCATTCTCTCTCTCTCTCTCTCTCTCTCTCTCTCTCTCTGGCTAAATTCCCCCCAATGATTACCTAAATTATGAGTCTAAATCCTTGTTCCGATTTTAAAAGGATCTGTGATGATTTGATCGCATTGAATGTGCTTGGGAAAAAAATAGATGGGCCTACCTGAGAAGCTTTAAAAAATACATTAAGGTTTGACAGTATATTCGGTAGAACTCTATTTTCTGCGACTTTCTTTAATTAGACATTTCAAATAAGGAAAACAGTAGCCATTTACTGTTTTGATCACAATATGTGACCGTATGCTGCACAACATTAGCCATTTTTACATTAAATGGACAGTGCAAACAACACTTTTGTAGGTAAATGTAGCTGGAAGTCTTCAAAATGTAGATGCTGCTTTACTACTGTAATACAACTTCTTTTATAAGATAAAAATACAAAGGCATGCTACTTCTGATTTTATAGATCTCTAAGTATTTCTGTAATATTGTGTTTTATTCCTGGAGGACTGTTTATCAAGTCATAATTAAAAACTCTGATCTTTCAACAGAAATCAAAGTATTCTTGATACATTTCATTGATTTGTAAATGTTTATATCAGCATTAGTGTCGTAGACAAGTATTTGACATAGGAATCTGAAGAATTGATTATGTTTGCCATTAATAATCAAAATCAAATAGCCTGTCATTCGAGATTTGATAATGATATATATTGGCTTCCCTGATTTGTATCCTGCTTGTGCAGTTACCAGAGCTATGGCAAAAAGAGTTCTTGAGAATGATGGTGATCAGGAAAGTATTCCTTTAGCTGACACATTTTTTTGTCAGTCTTCTGATGAGGTCACTTTATCTCCTGATATTGATAAATCAGAAGGCATTGATCACAGTGATCCTCTTTTAGCTACTCGTTTTCTCTATTCTAATAAGGGTGATAAAAGACAATCACTCGTTGTCTTATAGGAACAAGATCCTGAGATCTGTTTTGTTTCAGAGGGCTGTTGGTGAAACTGAAGCCACAAGTTCCAGTGAACTGGACTTTAATTTACGTTATTGTACGTGTCTTTTGAATTCTCACTTGAATCGTCTAGAAATAAATTGCTTGTTGATTTTACTTGATTTTGTTGGTTTCACTTTTTTTCTGTTACATATTTTTAGGCCATAGAGTCGAAAAAACACATACGGGGAATGCAACCGGGGTGGAATTGTCGATGAACTCCACTCCATTGTTGTAGAAAGAAGCCCTGAGTGTTTTCATGCTTGGCTCTCCAGTCAACGACCGGGTGTTTTCGCGTGCTAATCCAATGATTCAGAGCTGACTTCGAGTTGACATTGGTACATCAGGATGGTCCCAACTGTTGTTTTCTATTTGACCCTTAAAAAAATTTATATTTCAGTGTATACGAGGGTTCGCTAACACCGTTTTCACGCAGATATGCATCAATAAGTGGAACAAAAGCACTATCAATTTTGGCATCACTGGTCAGCCAATCCATCACCCCGTCGGCAAATTCCGCAACCTCATCACCGCGGTCAGAATCCATCACTTATATGTAATGATGAATCTAATTTAAACACAAACGCCAAAGACGGTTAAGAACCCGTCCTTCGAACTGAATTTCATCTACGGCGACTTATGATACTCGTACTGCATATGTGAAAAGTTCTGCAACAACAGTTTCCTGTCTGTCGATACGTGAGGTTGGTGACAAAAAGACCAAGATGCCCTTTATCATTTATCAGCATCATCATTCTACTCCTCCAACCTTAAATTCTAGTTAAGATAAACGAGTATGATCCAGAATCGCGCACTTTTAAGATGTGAGGTTTAGGTTTATCAAAACCATTTTCAAGAGAATGGAAAACAAGTCGACCATTTGTAAGGGTTATAAGTTAGTGTTTTCCATTCCTTATTTGGTAAATATTCATTGAATTTGGCTTCATGAAGTTACCACGTGTGGTCATGAGGATAACTCTGTAATCTTTACATCCACATATTCTTTTCTTGCAGCATCAGCATAATCGATGGGCTCTCGAATCAGTTGAATTCAATTTCCGTTCATAATAATTCGTCCACTCATTTCATCGTCAGACTTTTTAAGTGTCAGTTCCGTATTTGTGTCGACGTAGTCTTTGATAAACGCAACCGACACATCAGAGTCTCTGCTTCCCCCGATTTAATTGATTTTGGCCAGATTTTTTGCGACCGCGCCTCGCAGCTTCAAAACAACATCTTGAATGTCCACGTTAGATGTTTTAAGCTTTCCAGTTTGATCTTGGAAAATCACAAGATCGCCCGGGTCGACGTCAACAACAACCCGGTTGCTAAACTCAGTCACATCCGCTTTGGTGTCAAACCTGCTCAGATCCACAGCAGTAACGTCCGTAAATGTTAATAGGCATTTCGATTACTACTAAGCGTACTTTCTAAGTGACAAGGTAAAATCAACAAGTGCGCGTAATGTTCGTGAACGTTCGAGTGCACGCAACGCTTTAACAACAAGATTCCCACATATTGACCCGTAAAGCCGAGTTTGCAACGGCATTGTTGAATAAAACGGCGGAAGACGACTCTTTCGTTTAGATGCTCAGCCGCCTGGGGTTAACTAATCAACAACTTCAAGTAACGGTGCAAGCCCGTGCTAGCCAAATTATAAAATACGTATGCGACCCTATGAGTCCCAGGTCCTGTTGATGAATCTAGGTTAACAATTCCGGCTTCCCTCTTGCTGGGAATCATCGCCTGAGAGCATTTGGCTCCGAGTTCATCCCGCATAAAGACACCCCGAAAAGTCTTGTCTGACTTTGCCATCGAGAGTAAATTAAAATTGGTTAACAGCGAGGCCCTTTGCGAGTCGTACCGGGTAGTCGAATATCTCTGCCGGAGGGTATTGTGCGAGACGCCCCGGGTAATCGAAAACCTTTTCTTTTTTTTATTCGTTTACGAGACGCTATGCGGTCTCCAACCGCCTTTTTAAGAACCATCCCGGATGCAATTTTGACGGCCCCTAACGAAGCTGCTTTTGCACCCGCGGGAGCTGCAGCCGCCAACAACGCTGCAATGACCGCGAGAAATGGAAATATTTCATCGGTCTTTTTCATTTGTGCCAACTCTGAGTTTGACAACTTTAATGTCACCGATGCATGCTTTTTTTGGCCGCATTAAGCTGACTAAGTTGTATTTGGGTCAACCACACGGGGACAATTCCAGTTAACTTTGTCAGAGAAAGACCCAGTGTAATCCCGCAATTATTTCGTAATGCGCTCCTTTTTTTCACAAGCTGCTCTGGTCTAAGGCCGACCTTAACTTCATGATAGGACATTATTATTGGAAAACATGACAAGTTCAATTACTAGTCTGAGAAAACTTTACTAGTTTTCCACTGGTGCGTCAATAACCCTCATTCGGCCACCTACGTCCTTCAACAACAGCATCTTATCAGAGAGAATCACAGCAATGTATCTGTAATTGTTGCCAACATATGGATTAGTAACAAGTGCATGAAAGTGCATGTCTACCACAGACAGCTTAACCATGTCCAGATGTTCCAACGAAAAGTAATAAATCGGGTACAACCCAATAAAGTCTTATGGGAAATCTGCAGACCTGTGTCAACGTTATGGTCTCGGCCCATGAACAATAACAGCTTGTGATATACACGTGCGACATAATTGTTGTCCAAGTCAAGCAAAATTTCTTCGGTGGGTTCCTGATGACCACTTAACCGCAGAGAATCTTCAGACACTCCTAAGTGGTCAAATATCATTTTAGTTTCAACCTGTCTCTGACGCACCCGAATTATGTCTTGAAATGCTATGAATATATGTTTTGGTGCTCTGAGACCTTATTGAGTAGTTATTTGCCATGAAAACTGCTGAACGCTGGCTTCTATCGAGTCTGTGGTGAGCGTGTGAAATGACAGCGGTGATGTGCCTCCAGAACTCATAAACTATAACAAACGCGTTTCTGCAACCATTGAAGGGATTATCACAGGCATCCACGTTGTTAATTTCAACAACACGACTTTATCATCAGCGACACCACCAGCACGCCAAATTGCATCATTGTCGTTGTGTTTTCGGTAAAACGTAACTGTGTTTTGCTCCGAAAAGAGCCTTTCAAACATCTCTGCAAAACCCGAATATGTGACTGAGAGGAATTGTGCACGAAAACGATAATGAGGGTTCATGAAGTTGTCCTCTACACGTCGCGAATCCAATGTTGCAATTCAGGTTTCTACTTGGCACAGCGGCGCCGTTGCCACCAGGTCTGTCTGCAAAACCAGAGGGTTGTGGGTTCACGAAATCATTTTACTCAATTGATACCCTAAATGCTCGATATGATCAGCATTTTCGTTTTGCATCATTGTGAATTATCATAGACGGGCTAGCGGATCTCGCATAGTCATCACTGTATCTGGCGAGTCCGATAATCGTCGCGGCAATGTCACCATTCTTCTTCAAATTTTGCCATTGTTTATACATTATCGGTTTCGTCTAATACTTTTTTCCATCCACAATTGTAGTCCACTTCCCATTGCCGCATTTGCAATCATCGAATCGGTTACACGTTGTTGAGCGGCTTAATTGATGATTTTACTGACCGGCGCGCGCATTGCTGCTGTTGATGGAAGTGTAATCACTTTTGGTTCTACCTGCTGTGCTCGAGTCACTAATTCTCGTAGTCGATCTCGAACCGATTGAATCGCTCGCAATCCAAGATTTTTCAACCGATCCGCAGGAATGTTTTTGATGCTATCAACGACTCGCATTGCAACTTGTTTAGCGATCGGTGCAGCGCGCGAAGACAAGGCAGCGAACACCTTTGGCGCTCCATTAAATAATCTCTGGATAACTTCGCCACGACCATTTCCTTAATATGTCATGTAAACGGGTTTTCTCGCGTTAACAACACGCACGGGTATTACTTGTCCACGGACAATTGTCACCGTATTAAATATCAGGTCGATCTCTAATGTACAGTGGTATTGTCTAGTTCTCCCCGCAGAGATCTACCATGTGCCCGTCCTGGTCCATAAAGGTAAAACGAAGATGCGTCAACCGGGGATTGAGACATGGAAGATACGTGGGCGGCGCGGTAGTAATCGATATCAAATCATCCGGTTTCACAGCTGGTGAAACCCAAATAATATATGACCCTGCAACGCTTTCGTATCTGCCGCTAATGACGTCACATTTCAAAATGATATGAATCGTTGGGATAATCTTGAAAATGTATGTATCCCATGCGTAAGACTCTTTGGTCCACGGGAATGTCTTCAGGCCAACCGAGAATTGTTCTTATTGACGACCGTGCGATGTCAACCGTGTACGGTGCAGATTCGATTGAGATGGCAAAACTGAGTGTGGGCTCGTGTTCACGTATGACAATTTTAGAGTCTTTGCCGGTACCAAATTCTCTTCATTGATCGATTCCATGTAGTACGCGCCCGTGGGAAGTTCATTATCGTTCCAGGTGGCGCCACCGTCCGAAGAAAACACAAGCGAGTTATTCGCGGGAAAACCACCGAATAGTCGTGGTCGGGTATTAGGCCAAGTGTAATACACGCGCAACGACGCTAGTAAGATCACGAATGTGCGAGATTCCCCAGCAGGTAATTGGTGTTGGGAAAGTCACATTAAATTCTGGTTTATTTGATGAGATTTTAATCATTGAGGTGACTCTCGGGGATGTATTTACAACGACACGCTGCATCGCGACATAGGTTTCGTGTAAAACACGAAGTGTTTCAACGGAAAGCGTTCAGAACTCATCATCGGTGTCATGATATACATCATTGATGTCTGCAGTGAGTTCGTGCATTAACAAACTAAACGTCCCCGGGTATATCATATCGTTGGTGAGCAACTGCTGACAAATCGATGCGGCCTAATTAACGACTTCGGGTGCGCTCTTGCCCGCGCAAACCGACCCCAATAGTGTTTCCAACCGAGCCTCTAGTTCAGTATATGTTGTTGGTCTATAATCACGCATTTGAACCTTACGGGTGTAAACCTGGACGCGAGTGTTGAAGCCATCTTATGTGAGGTGCTAGCGCCAGTGGAGCCTTTGGTTGTCCCCCGTTTAGGTCCATGTTTGCGTCCACAACCACCGAGACATTGTCCATGTTTTAGTGGTTCGTCCTCCAAAGGGGAGAGATATGATTCTTCCGCTGGAGATACATCCTCCTCGCGATGCTTTTCCACTTTCCTGCTAATTGTGATGCTGCACGCCTGGTCGGACCAGGCTTCCTTTCTGTTCCAATCATCGTGGTGGTGGTTTCCGCTTCTTTCTGCGCTTTTTTCTGCAGTTGCCTCGGCTTTGCCTGAGCAGTAAAGTCAATGACAGTGAATTTCCTTTTTCGTGATGCCATGTTAAATGTCAATTGTTTTATAACCCAATCATGCCTTCATATTGTGTGCGATGTCGCATGAAAACTCGTACTGCAAACCCAACGCGGTTTCAAACACGTAATAGTCGAGCTGCGATCCCTGGAACTTGTGTTCGATGTGGAGTAAAGAAGTTCACATTTGTGGAACCTGGCAAACACAGGTCTAAACAAAAGTCGGCGGTGATGTCACTGCTGCATTAACAAAGCTACCGGTAACACGTGGAGTAAATATCCTCTGTAAAAAAAACATATCCCTGGATACAATTACTGTGGACCTGGAACATGGCTGGACATACGACTTGATTCTAACAACGAAACAAAGCTTGGAGAAGCACCTATAAATGGTGTAGATGCTTCATGTTACCGATACGATCTCTCATACTAAGCATCAAACTATATCCGTGCGCGTCAACGTGTTGATATAGATCTCATTCATGACTTGAACGCCATTATTCCTACACTTGGAGAAAGAATTGCCAGTTGGATCATCAAAGGAGGTATGAAGGCTAAGATTGCACTTGGTGGTCGCTAACTCGCTACTTGGTGGACAAAGTCCACTCATTGGAGGTAAAATATAACAAACATGGATAAGAAACTGGCCTCAAAATACTACAGTCCGCGCGGTTATTGGAAGGGCGAAGCTGCTGTTGAAAAGATAACTAGCGCAGCAAAGGTCACCCACGGGAACGCTCGAGAGTGGTTGGCCAAACAAGCGCTGTAGCAAATGTACCTACCCTCGCCAAGGAAGATTTTCCGTGGATGGTTTGATATGAGAACAGCCAGCAAAGTTTATCAGACTGATTTTTGTTTCTTCCACGTGATCAGGTACGAGGAAGACAAAGTCGTCTACGCACATACAAATATGCGTTAACCATTGTAGATGTTGCCAGCAGATACAAGGAAGCGGAGCTATTGACGTCCAAAGATACAGCAAGTGTCGCAGACGCACTTAAACGTATTTAGACACATTCATCGCTAACATGGCCACGGCTGTTGCAGGTGAATTCGGGCAAATAATTTCTCCGAGCAGTTGCTGCATTGTTAACATAAGGTGCTGGTTCATCTTGGACATGTTGGAATACATCGTGATCAAACCATTGTGGAATGATCTAACCGTTCTCTTGTGGAACGATTATTCAGTCATCAGTACGCGCAAGAATTGTTAATGAATCGTAAAGAACGATCTCTTGAGTGGGTGACACGGCTTCGCTCAGTCATAGCAGTGTTGAATAATGAAATCACACGCGCGATTGGGCTAAAACCCGATGACGCGATTCGGCAGAAGACTGTCACCGTTACCCACAAATCAGTTTCACAACCATCTGTGTTAGACTCACTCGGATTCGATATTTGTATGCACCGGGGGAGTTAGAAGGTAGGCAACGTCGTGCTACTGACCCGGTATGGTCCATCAAAGTATTTACGATTTCAGACCGAATTGATATTCCAGGGCAACCAACACGTTTTACCATTTAGCACCGCCAGCGAGTGGGCGACGTCCATCAAGCAGAGCATTTGTGCGAGAAGAATTGCACATCGTTTCCCGGGATACATAACTACCACCAAGGTCTATTATGAAAGTAAGTTGATTCACAATCGCGTGGTGCGCGTACGCGTAAATAGTAATTCCGTTAGGGAATATCCATCGCTTGGTATCAAGCGGGCACAAACTCAACTTGGTACAACGATACACACCCATGCGATGTTTCTTTGACCGGATCAGATTTGCTGTGTGTGCGAATTCGCGTCGATCGCGCAAACATTCCGCGTACATATCATGCCAGAGATCTTTCGCAACAATCACACGTAAGATTCCTTTCGCCTCTTTAATGATTTTGGAGTCACTAACCATAATAGAATACATTTTGGGGCGCCGTCCCACGTATTCTTCGATAGGCTTACCGTAGCACTCATCCTTGAACTTACCAACAACCTTTTTGTTTCTATTACTAATGATCTTATGGATAAACACTTGTGTCAAATTCATCTACCAAACATGATTCAGCCATTTCCGTATACACATAATCGATTGTGATATGCATCAACAACAGGTCTGTATCCGTGTACACCATCTTGATGCTGTCACCGTACCGCTGTTTGATCTTATCATAATACAACTCGTACATGAGCAGTTTGGAAAGATCTAGCACTGACACACCAACGTAGATAAGCTTCGTTAGCTTCAGTTTTGACTTTTTACTGTGAACAGCAATGGGTCCGCCATCAAATAGCTGGCGTGACTCGAACGCCGGGTTAGCAACAAGCCTCAGAAGTTTATCTTGCTCACTATCCCGAACAAGGTCAACTCTAATTCGTTTGCGGAGGTTCTCCATTGTTTTCCCGAACACGGTATGGTTCATAAATTTAAAAAGTCCTTTTCAAACTCATTTGTCGGCCTTGTCCTCAGATCCCTGTTCATTTTGATGTATGGAGCCATCCACGTACGTTGGCGAAACCTGAGCACCCGATGGATTTGTTGTATACGAATACCTAATCGCAGATATAACTGCAAATTAAGAACTTGTACTACGCAGTTGCTCATAGTTCTCAGGTTCGGAACAAGCATGGTGCATTCTGTAAACTTGTGTCCAGATTCGTCCACAATTGCACACTGATACGGGGATAACCACCTGCGGGGTACCACCAACGCTTCCGGTGCCAGCAGATAATCGTTGTGGGTGTGGTGAAGCTCATCCGGGTACTCAAGGTCAACTTCATAAAAGTACCCGATGTCGCAATAATGATCGTACCCACATATCTGTTTTTGTATATCCACAGTTGTGGGATCAATCCACTGAAACCCGTCAACAGGCATGGGCTGCATCATCGCCAATTATACAAGTTGTTGGCATCAAGATAGATGATGTAACTGTTTGGGACAGCGGGGTTGTATCCGTCCACTAGCGTATTGTTGAGCTATCGTATCGGTGGCTTGCCATAGAAATCCCACCGCGAATATCACGATCCACAAACAGATGCTGGTCAATGTCAGTGAGCAGTTCCAACTCCACCTTGGTTTCTGACAGCAGCGCATTCCAGGCCATTCCCGTTGACGAGACGTAGTGCGCGAGGTCGAGCTTAAACACACGCATGGTTGTATCGCGATATGTCTCGAAGACATCCGCAAGCAACACCACATCGGTGCGCAAATACAGATCGTGATAGTCGCCAAGGCATTTGCAAACAAAACGCGGACCAGACATTGTTGCATGTACGTAGTCGTTGGTGGAAATGCCTTCGCGAGACAACGACGAATGAAAGGCCTCGATCGGTGTCAAGTGAGTTTCAGTAAACTTGTCCCAGTTGCTCGTGTACTCGTATGGGTACACTCCTTTTCTGGTTATCAACTTTAACTTGTGTTACGACTCTAGGGGTAATGTAACAAGATAAAAAGACACAAACAAGCTTTCAAGATTAAAATGCAAATCTTTAATTTCCTAAAGTATTAAAAGTATTAAAATAGTTCAACAAACAATCAAAGTGAAAGAATTAAAAATAACTTACAGTTTAGAATATCCTAAAAAGTCCTAAAATGTTTTAAAGTTCACTTCCGGAAGTTAATCCAAGTATTCCGAATGAAGTATTCCGAATGAAACAGCCTTTGCTGTGCTGATAGGTTGATAAGTTCTAAGTAAATCCAAATAATCCTTGTAAGTCTGGAATCTCACAAGTTTTAGAAATGTTTCCGTTAATTCCACGGAGCTGTATAATAATTCAGATGAATCTCCAAATAAATAAATCCCACACTGAACTACATAATTTCAATGACCTCTCTTCATTCAAGCAACTGTAAAAGAATGATAATCACAGGATTATTTCCTATATATACTTTATTAAATGCGCAGAATCGAATTGAAAACCAATTCTCCGTCTTCAATAACAGGATATTTCACAATATTTTACTCTCTACTAACCAATCAGAAATTAGGTTATGCGTCATAATGTTTGCGTTCTCACGTATTAAACTCTTAATCAGTAAACATCGTGTTATTGTTGTATTGGAATGTGACCTTGCAATGTTAATTTCCTAAAAGTACAAGAACTAGGTCGACGTCCATTCGCGCGCATTTAGTCACGTGATCATTTATTGATTGAAAAGTTGCCGTATGTATACTCATAAGGTAACCGCAGTTTAGACTAAGAGCAGAGATCATAAACTAATAAATTATATCATTATAAAAATGAAAAAGAAGTATGATTGCGTAACACTTGTCAGTGTTAGCGGTACCATATCGATTGTGATTTTGAATCGGTTGTTCCCGTCTGCCATCAGGTTACAATCTGGCTTGTCGAGACTGGAATTGAGAATCTGCAACGAGTCAATAAATTGTAATTGGCGGAACCTAAACGTCATGTATTTGTTCATCGTGTTTGGCATGACGCTTATTGGTGCATTCCATGCCGTTGCGACTGCTTGCATTATTAAGTGACCATCATACCCGCGCAGTTTATGAAGCACTACAGGAATTCGTGTTTTATTTGGATAGATTCGCAGCTGTATATTGCATGCGCTGTGTGCAACGCCAGTGATAAGACAGTGATTACGAACGTTTTCGTCAGTGGAGCTAAAAGGTTCTTTGCTGATCCAACAATGAGTTGTCGTGGTAAACTCGTGAATGTTATAATCATATCTGCGGACGAGGCAAGCTGTTGCCGTATTCATTTCGCTGTGACATCGAGCGATTTTATAAATACCTCTACCGTGTCCTTGCTGCGGTACAACATTGGCGGCTGAGTTTGTCCGTCACATCTGACGACAACATAACAAAATCCGCATGGGATTTATTCAGCAACTTGGACTCTGTAAGTTAGAAGATCAGAAGCGTCCACTGGAACGTTTAAACATTTCTAAGTCCGCGTAAATCACATACGGGACTTTCGTTTTGCGCTAAAGCGCAGTGAATTTTAAAATATTTGTGCCCGGCTCTGCCATGATCGTGCGCTGTGATTTTTTCACTGATTCCGCCACAGTAAAATTCATGATATTTGAGCAGTTTTTGTGTGCAGAATACATGCAGGCAACGTCTGCATGTAAATTTCTTACCGTGGTGCTTACAATGTCGGTTATGCAACCGGGAAAGATTCTTTATCCATACGTAATTACACCGCGACTCTGAACCATTCATATCGCTCAGCAACAGTAGATCAACCTGGGTCCAACCGAAGCGAACGTTTGCTTTGTATATGTGGGGATAATGCAAGCCTTTGTCCCAAGAGTTCACGTTAATGGCAATACCAGAGCTGAGTTCTTCAATCGTTTTGAGTAGGGACTTTGTAACCTGTACAGGAAATTCTTTGCTACCAAAACTGAGTTCACCAAGGTATTGTTGGTATTGTCGTGACTGATCTGTGTTGTCGCTCTCGGGATGTAACGCGGATAAGAGCGCCCATTCGAAACATCCATTGTCATTATTTTCTAGGTTTATTACCGACCGCGGCGGAACATACTTTGGCATTACAATATAATTAGACCCGCGGAATGGTATGTTTGAGGCAGTATGCAATTGAACTTCTACACATCTGTCAAGAGTCCATCCGGACCCTGTGTTGGTAAAGTTTACCTACGTCTCAAGAATGTTTTCAAAGCCTGTGTCGAGTTCGTCATTGATGACCTCGATGTCTTTACGGTTTACGATTGTAGGAGCACCGCTATGAATTCACGGGTTCCGACTTTTAACCCATCCTTGTCTGATGACTTACGATTGAGCGGCATAGTCAAATGCACTCCAAGAACAATGTCCACCTTAACCCCGGAGGTACCAGAGCGCTGTAGCGTCGATACAATTCCTGGACGCATCTTTGAAAGAAGTTTTCTAGTGTCCTTCCTTGGTGTGTACACCTTCGGAAAAATCGCATGGTAATCTTCAAAAATCACCACGACGTTTTTGTAATTTGAATTCTGGAACTTGGGCTCGTTGCCGAACATACTCAACAGCGATAGTGGCTGCAATACGGCGAAGCTCTTTCTCATCAGCAACCGCCTGTACAATTTTGGCCCGTGGAGGAATGTTAATATTTAACCGTGCTGCAGTTGAACGAAGCTCTCTTGCGATCAGACGTGTTTCTACCGCGAATCCTAATAGCACAAGTATATTAGCTTTTCTTGCGCCTCTTGGTGTTTATATATTACACTTTCGCGCGGATTGTTTCAATTGTTTTACTGTTAACGTTGCCGTTACAACCGGCTGTGGTTCATCAGGGGGAAGTTGTCTCACTGGACGCGGATCATCTTCGTCATAATAATACAAGTATACCAGCTTTTCGCATACCGCCTGGTATTCATATTCCACGCTCTCGCTCTGATTGATGGTAGGCATTCTGGTATATAAAGGAAAATCATTGTCTAATTGCAAATTCCGTCAATACATTTTTAAAACATTTTTATTTTACCAGCTTAAGAAAATGCGATCCTGGCTATTATTTAATTGATTTCTGTATCTTTTTCCTCAAAGACGTTGACGTCGTCGGGTTTTTCCTCAACGGTGTTAGCGTCGTCGGGTATTTCTACAACAATAGGTTATATATGTGTTGTGTTGGCAAATATTCGCCGGCGCGCACGATAATACTCGCGAAGATATCTACATTGTCGGCAAAGCTGATTTCGCGACTTTACACCGGTACCACATTAAGGCATGGTCGAGCCCGAAGACCAACTAGTAACGCGAGCAAATGTAATTTGCAATATTTGTAATGGCATGCTCTACACCATAGTTCATATCTTACAAGGCATACACTGTTACATTGATTGCGTCCCAATGCCATTGAACCTATATATATATATATATATATATATATATATATATATATATATATATATATATATATATATATATACTAATTGTATTCTGAAATAGAAAAATATCATCTATATTCTCGATTGATGGTGTCCGTAACTTCAGGCGTAGTATGTGCTCCTCACCGAATATATAGGGTTGTAGAAATACTCTCAGTGGATAGTATGTAATTGTACAGCCATTCGCTGTAAAATACTTATCGTCTATGATAGTAATTTCCAAACTCTGGGCAGTGAGTAGTAAACAAACTTTTTCACCTGGTTACATCAACCGAGGATTACTGTCAAATAGCTTTTCATAATTATTCATTATAATGCAGAAGGCATCTCTCTAATTAATTTATCCTTGGTGATTTGTGTTGCTGCTACTATATTCACTAATTGTTTCAATGTCATCGCTGGCGTATTCACTACTTGTTTCATTATCTACACTGGGTAACCAAATCAATGTGCGCGACTTAAACCTTTCTTGCACAATATCATACAATGACGTTTCTGTTTTTTATTATAAGCTTAACCAAGTCTACGTTGTTGTTCTTCCAATACAATTCCTAAGTCGATTAATTTATCAAGATGCTCCAGATACGTATTTAAAAAAATCAGAAACATCTTTTGAGCCTCTTTGACAAATCTGATTGACGCATTTAAGCGAAATAGCGATTTAATCTTTTTTGTGACGTTACAAACACTTCTTTGTTCGGGCAATGTGATTCATACATTAGATATGCTCATAAATTCTTTCAAAAATACTGTACCCAACAATCTGTCAACTTTTCGCTATTATATAAATATATATATATATATATATATATATATATATATATATATATATATATACATATATATATATATATATATATATATATATATATATATATATATATATAAATACCACGGTAATTGTTCCATATAACATTATCACACAATCTCTGCCACGGTCAATATAAAATATAGTCACACAAAGAAACCAATATCATCAGAATATATTATATACAGTATAGTAGCGATCAATAATCATATTCCTGCAGTAATATTTTAGTCTCACAGAAAAGGAATCTCCGCATATGTAGTATAGTCACACTGACATGACTGTGACACATAGTAGATTTTGCAAAATCATTTACGCGACCAAAGGGTAAAAGCATTTACATGAGCCGCAAAATCATTTACACGACCAAAGGGTAAAAGCATTTACATGTGCCGCAAAATCGATGACACGAGCAAAATGTAACCAGTGTGTTTGTGAAGAGTTTCCGCAATGACACTGCATATACAAAGACAAAACTGTCTGCACCTGCGGTTGCAACTTTGTTTTCGGTGTCGCCAGCGGTTTTTGAAAAAATTAGTAATTGTATAATTGTATTTCCAAAGAATTAGTAATTATATTTCAATCAAATTAGTAATGGCTACATCATATTGCGCTAGCTAATTTTGCTACGCAAAATCGTTCATGTTAGCGTTAGAATTATTTTTACTGCCTAAAGTTTAGGCATACCGCATACACTCGCGTGTGACGCGCAGGTAAAAATTGTAAAGTCATGGGGTATAGAATGGCCTTGACCTATCTTAGCTTCCGGAATCTAAAACGTCCATTGTGATACTACTTTGGGAAAACGGATTTCTTTGTTTATTTTTATTTTTTATTATTCCCTTACACACAAAAGGGATAATGCCAGGGTTCAGGAGCCCATAGGCTGACTGTCTTACAATACATAAATATATAGATTATACAATATATGTAAGCATGTTGACAATCTAGGAGGAGACAGACAGACAGACAAATACATGACTTGCAAAATAAATATGAACTTGAACATACAAATATATATAGAATGCATAAATGATATACCATAATTGGAATTACATAAGTGACATCTAAGTAAGCCATTCTTCTTTACTTGTATCCCATCTGTTATGCATTACTGATAGTAATTACTCTTAGTTGCCAAGGTTCTATGAATTAATTGGAACTGGAACCACCGAAATTTTTAATCTTTTATTACTGAGTATATTAGAGAATATATTCTTCTCCAATCATAGGACTCTGGAATAGTTATATCACTGCAACATTTTTTTTGAAATGTGTGTACTTCGTCATTAACTGAGATTTTTTTGTAAAAAATACCGACATCCTTTAACATCTTTTCTAAGATGTCTAACATTCAATGGACAGATTAATATCTCACCAATATTTTCACTTGGAATTATAGATAATTGTTTAATATATATTGTTACTGTTTGTATGATACCTATATACTCTTAAACGTTTCTTTTGACAGCGTATATCGGTTGTAATTGTTCTTGCAAAAAGAATTTACCATTACTATCTAAAGTATTAGTAATATTAGTGATTCCTTTCTCGTACCCTAAACTGTATATGATTCCGACCTTAAAGTTATTATTTAACCAAAGAGGTTAAATATGGAATACAGCATAATATTTTTCCTCATTCTTATCACAAAGTTCCACCAAGATACAAAAACGTCTTTCCAAAAATTCTTTTAAAGACTATATATATATATATATATATAATACTGTAATCCAAAATCAACGATACTCTGTTAAGACTGGATACATGGAAAATAACGATTTTATTTATCCCTTTACTGTCTTTTTGAAACTTTTCTCTTATCCAAGATTTTTTTTAAAGCGTTCATAAAAGTTTCTAAATGTACCATTGTTAGACTACATTCTTCATTATCTTTACAAACGCGACGCCCTTTGCTTCTGTCGGGTCTCACATTCCATAAGTATCTAAAACATAACGTATTACGGTCATTTATAATTGTATCAGGTGGTTATTCTTACGTTATTTCGGTTTTAGAATACACGAAGGCTTGTGGCACACTTTTTCGTACTTCACCAGTATGATTTTAATTTTGCTTTTCGTTTTGCCTAGGAGCTCTAATGGGAGAGATGTCAGGTGCGTAACTGAATCAATAGAGGGACATCCCAACCAATACAAATAGTATCAGTATAAAGCAAAATCATACGGATGACGTGAATGCAATATTATATATATATATATATATATATATATATATATATATATATATATATATATATATATAGAGAGAGAGAGAGAGAGAGAGAGAGAGAGAGAGAGAGAGAGAGAGAGAATTAAAATCATACTGGTGAAGTACGAATAAGTCAAACTCAACAAACTCATCAAACACATCAGCATTGTATTGGAGTATATCAGACCTATGTCAATTAGGAAAAGGTGATCGAGTTTGTCGAAGCCAGTGTGTTTGCCAACGTGATCATTGCTGCTTACGTGACAACCTATGCTGTTTAAAATTGTACGCGATTAGGAACCTTTAAGGGACGGTGTGCTTTACTTTGACCCAATAACTGTATGGATATCTATCGACCTGGATCAAACAGTATGCGAGGAATAGGTGCGACTTCCCGATCATAATAACGTACGTACGGATACCATCATCCAGTATAAAAAGGGAGAGATAAAAGGAATGAGAATGTTCTGACGAGAGATGTAAGCAAAGAAATATATTTTCTACACAGACGTAAAGACGAATGTGATGTTATGCGCTCCGACAATGGCAACACTCAGTCTTGTCCCACCATAGAATGTGATGCGGTCACCGTGCCAAACTGTGGACGTCATCATGGGCATCATGAGATAAGAATACACGTTTACGTGACTCTGGCTCGCTGTAGTGATTTTGCCACTCAACTGAACACGTTCAAAGGGATATGACTAAACTGTCTGGAAGTTTCTACTCCCAAGCTTTAACTAGAGCAGGACTTGCATACGTGGAGAAGTAGACAGTGGTGCGAAACTCCACAAACGAGAACATAACGATTCACCCTACGACGCACATGCTCAATGGTGGTTTCCGCGCTGTCATTAGCTTTTCTTGGCTGGCCCAGATAATGTCTAAGGACTCTAGTTTTGAGATAATACCAACGGCATAACATTGATTACCCTTGGTATCTTCATAAAACGACTGGTGGCTGAAAGATGTAGTCTAGTGATATTAGCGATCTTTTCATGGATACTTTAGAAGAAAGCATTCAGAATCTGTCTTTGGAGTTGCTAGAACACATTTAAAACTTTTTTTACAGACTCCAGTGAAACGCAAAGAACAATTACATCATAAATGTCAAAGGCTTTTTAATCCTTGGTGCCTAAATGTTATAAAAAGGATGATTATCTTGTAACATTCAAACGTTCAGGCATTGAAAACTGCGATCGAGTTATAAAACTCGCGATTCCACGACTTCTGCATGCAGTCTTGCACCGAATTCCATGGGATGTCAATCAAACGATTAAAGACTTAGAGAACGACAAACATTTGATTTTTGGCATGTCGTGTGTGTGATATTGACTGTATTTCTTGGATTTCGTTTACCTGCGAACTGACTCTGCAAGTTTATCTTCATTCCATGAAAAATACACTTGGGCTTGACAACAACCACCAATACCAGAGTTTTCTTCACGAAAAAGTGGTTTTATTTAAAGTGGTGTGAACATTGATAAATACTAATCTACCTCTGTGTAAAAACTAGATTTTACACACATTGTCCACAGACTACACTTATCAAGAACTGTGTGCTGCTAATGATTTACACCAAGAGACTCAACGATGGAATGTTTTAAACAACTAGAAACGTCTTCGATTTGAGGTCTGTTAGCCCATCGTCCAGAGGTTGTGCAAATGTTTACATGGCTTCCCATCACCAACCTCACAAGAACAACCCAGTGGAAAATGAAATGAAAAAAAAAAGTTTCGAAATTGTTGCCACTGACGCTGTGACGTGGTGCGCATGTGTTGTTTGTTTTTTTAGAAAAATTTAACCCTGTTTTTATTCTGCATAAAATGTCTAGTGTGATCTGTTGACTCTCAGAATTTAAAAACTCTGGAGACATGCATGCATCATCCGCTCTCAAAGTGGTTGACGCAAGGTCAGATTCTCAAAGCTATAAACATTTTGTCGTTGCCATCCCGCAACAAAAACAACTAGTTTTCGATCCTCCTCCTCAATAAAGTGCGTTATGTTACAAAGAGGGGCAATCGGCTGACTTGTTACTGAAAGAAAGCAAAGAAGAACACATTTGATTTGTAGAAAGTATTCCTAACTAATACGACGGGATCGGGTCTGATTCTAGACAAACTCATCTCGTCATCCTCAGTGACATGTGAGATGAAGATGAAGAATAAAATAATGCTTGGTGTACACAGTATAATTTACTCCACAAAATGTATTTCAACTTATAAAAGCGCATCGCACTATCAGTCGCAATGTCCATTATGTGATATTGTTCAAAAGTCTTGGAGACAAATCTCAGGGACAAGTGTTGGCTAATTAAATGAGGTCATCATTGCTAAATTACGCCTATGACAATGTCACGCGTTTGCCACAGCCGTATTTATTGTTTGATTTAAAACATACAATCCTTGATTATTTTATATTTCGTACTGTTTTCTCTCACAACTGAAGTCACGCGGGTAGTACTGTGATTTACACGTTGTCTTCCTCGTTTTCGTTTGTCTAAAAAGTCTAAAAACTACATTTCCATTCATGACATTATTCAACACGACTTCACTCAAATCTCACTCTCTTGCTAGACCGACTCGAGCACTGTATGCCAATAGTCGCGAGAAATATTCACAAGTACGTACGCATTTGTTGGAAGCTAGTCTCAAATAAGTGTTGCAATAGTTTATTTTGAAGTCACGTCAACCAATGAAAGGTATCATTCACATTCCTCATCAAGGGCAACTTTGTTTTTAGAAAAAGGATAAGGTGGAATTGGCATAACTCACTAATCCAAGAATGGATTTATTGGAGAAGTGATTATTCTTTCGCTTCTACGATGCCATCCCAATACAGCAGCCCTGGCCAAATAACAAAAGACAAAGAGAAAAACCAAAAAGAGAGCTGTTGCAAGTCACACACAAAAATCATCTACCAAGAAAACAAAACAAAACAAAACAAAGAGGACAAAGACAAACAAAACGACGAAGAGGATGAAGAACACAATTAATACACCAAAATGAGAATGTCTACCGATTGAAAGGCCACTTACTGACGGCAACCTCGAACTGCAGTCTCCTCACCTCCGTTATTGATGATGCCTGTGAATCCTGATTTAAGACGTGTTTCACAATCTGTTTAAGACGCCATTCAAATGGATATCCATGTCTAAATTACTCCTCATCTTGCTCCTCCTCCGTCTGATGTGGTTGCAGTTGCTACTGCGAAAACAATCCACCAAGACCACCCCACAAGACAAAAAGTACAAGACACAACGTATTTGCTGCAAAATTTACCGGATCTGTGAAAACAAGAACTTGATTTAATCTGTTGACAACGCCATCGTTTGCTTGTCGTCCAGTGTCTAAAGTTAAGCTCACACGACGTCACGACAGCACGTGGCTATGAGTCCCTGTATAAAAGATGTTTGGACAAGATGTCCTCCTTCAAGAGTTAATAGCATCACCATTGGCTTCAGAAAACTCCTAACAAAATGAGAAAATATACAATCATCTTCGTTTGCCCAAACATTGGGATGTGTTGTCTGTGTTAATCAAAGCGAATGCACGTATGAGACAACATAGCATTCAAAAGGTTCCTAAAGAAATTATAGATATTGTATGCTAATGTTTTTTTGAACGTGTTGAAATGAACTGTTTCCTTGACGAAGACACAGAAATATCGATTCGGAAAACATCATTACATTCTTGGAAGCATGGGGAAAAGGAAAATCCCAGCCACAGAAAAGAACAAAGTGCTGTCTCCACGAGGAGGATATATTTTCATACTGATAGCTCGGTTGTTAGACAAAGTGGTTGATCCAATGTTAGGAGCGATAGCAGGTCCTCTTTTAAGTGGAATTTCAAGGTCAAATAAAAATGACGGTGCCTTTTTGAAGGCATCAATTCTATAAAACATTTATGATGGACAAAAATTAATACTGGTCCCTGATAAACGGCGGATGGAATTTCACTGTTGGTACGATCGGCAAATAATCCACCTTGCACACAATCACAATGTCACTGAGACGGAACACTTGCAAAAAAAACTACAATAATAGATGAATGGATCAGACTTGTCATAAACGGAAATATCGCCACAGTACTGAGAAAAACTGCAACATCTTCAAATGTTTCAGCAGACAGCTTCAGACAAAACAACTAAGCCGACTCTCGGTGGCTTCTAGAATCTGATGAAAGACTGAATAAAAAGCAGAAGCTACTAAGACGACAGAGACTACCACAGCCATGGAGGAGAAAGAAAGAGACGTTATACGATTTTAAAATCGTATCCTCTAAAACACATGACCCGATGTTTTGAATCGATATTGACACAGTCATCTACATCCGATTTACGACGAGTGACCAAGAAAGACGACATCTACGATATCGAAATCATCCTGGACCAAAGAACACGGTGTATCAAAAAAATTCAAGTACATTTGAAAGGTTCTCCGCCTAGTTTTATTCTTGGATTACAGCTTCGCAACTCATTGAATATGAAAAGAAGCAGAATTCATGAACATGTCGTTAATTCTCGTGTCATCTTCACCAGTATCATCACTATAGTATCCAAAGTAACAAAAACAACGACAATATGTGTGGTGTGGAGAACGTGTCCAAAAAATCAAATTGTCTTTTGTGTCAGATCATCGTCGTGTATTGTATGATTAGAGCTGCTATTTAAAACATAGTTTGCAACACGGCGATAACCAAATGTGGACCATTTTACTCAGCAACTGCATTGACATTCTTCTTCCAGACCCATCGTTATGGCACAAATTCCATATGATATTGACTTCATGTTAAAAACATGTCCACATACGGCATTCAATGATGGCAAAATCGTTCCTATTATAACCTAACTGCGAAAAGATAAATGAGAATAACATGATGTTCTGGATACGTTACAAGTTAAGTAATGAAATTAAGGAATTATGAGGAGAAACTGAATAAAATATTTGTTGTTATATTCAAAACAACCACTTACTAATTAGCTGACATATTTTTATTATTTGCATGTGTCTTTATTAACCGAAAACGACGTTGAAAAACAACTGAAAGGTCCTTTCACGGACTATGATTGTCATACTAACCTGCATTCATGAACCATCTTTCCAGAACGGCAGGCTAGCCCCTGTGATCTTATTCAAGCCTCATTAAACTTATTATTTCGCAAATGTTCAGAATATACTGAAGATCAACATAGCTCAGATCTTATGTTAATGTTTCAATGTACTTCCAAGAAATCTGTCTTTAAATTCTAAACACATCCGTATAAGACATATCAACTACCAAACAATCAAAAATGGTCTAAGCAACCAAATCAAAACCAGCACATTTTTTTGCGTACTTGCAAGAAAGCAGTTATAAAGAACAATGACACACATTATAATCTAATTAGTGACCATTAAGTTCGTGTACAACAATCTGTCTTAAATGCGCTTTCTTAAATTCTGTCAGTTGATCATATGCACTGATAACACGAGAAACCCGATTCAAGGTAGACAACTCTCGTTGCCGTGTCACAGACGCCAGATCTTCGTTGTTCAATTTAATGGAGTCTAGTTGCCTGGAGGTTGGGTCTCTTACGCAGAAAATTACTATTTTTCCTGAAATTGAAAATGTTTATGCTAGTAATTTCATCTTGAAATATAAGTCACGAATATAGTGGCTCTAAATATTCGTTCTGTACACTGAAGGTGTTGTTCTATATCTTGGATAATTTTCATAAGTAAATGAATTGCCTTGATGTACATCTTTATATGTTTTTTTTTAATCATGATTTGTTTTGTATTTAAGTTAGTATTTCAATAACATACCAGTTACAACTTTTGTTAAACGTTTACGAAGAGGTGTCTTATATGGCCTAAATTTGTCTATGTGTCGTCATAATTCTCTGTGATTGCCATAGTACTTTGCTAAGTGGTGTAATTGCTATATTATACAGTCATCTTTGCCTATAGCTACTGATCTGGACAAGTTACTCTTGAGACTAAGGAAACATCTACGGTATAGCCCCATTTTAATGATATAGTGATGCAATGGGAATCACTGCTTTACTGGACAGATGAAGGTGATATTTTGGTATAAAACAATTCTGAAGTATGTGATAAATGTACTGTATTTCCAGATTTGCAGACGTATGTCGGTTTTTATAATATCGCAAATTTATTTTATCAGCAAAATGTTGGCTGAGCTAATAAAAAGTTAATTTTGAAACAGTATAGCTACATATAAATGTACATGTCAGTAAATCTGAAAACTTGAAACAGTTATCACTGTTCTGACATATATGATAGAGTTTTCGAATCTACAAATATGTCTCTCTCAGCTGTATGGCTGGAAGCTTATGATTTTATTGTTGGTTGCCTTATAACTGCATTTTCAGCCCTTAATTTTGCTTAATCATTTCGAGCAGATGGGAGCTAAGTGCCTTTTCCAAGAATACACTGGGGCAGCTGGGCTGACAACTTACGTTGGCCTATCTGGTTTGGTCACACTTACACTATATTTGATTTAAAGCTTATGATATATGATGTTTTCCAAAAGAGCTTAGTCTCTTGTTTCTTCTTATTAGCATGTCCCATCTTTATGCGAGTTTAAAGTTATTTCCCCCAAGGCAGTTGTAAAATATTCCTTTCTAGTTTTGAATGTCCGAGGCCTAGAACATCCATTGTCATAATATAAAAACTTTAAAGACTAAAGACACAACAAGGGATTTTTTTTTAAATTTTTTTTTTTTTGTTTTGCTTTTAAAAAATAGTACCAAGAAAGTCAGGAAGAATGCAAGAAAGAAAGAAGATAGAAAACTAATCGAAGGGAGGAAGAAAGGAATGGAGGACGAACAATAAAAAGTTCATAATCTAGAATGCCAGGGTCTATATATCGAGTCCAAGATGAAACCATTGGTGTAAATGGTGCGATCTTGAACTCCGGATGAAAACGTTTACAAACACGTGGCAAAATGAATTGTCTTAGCTTGAAAATGATGCAACCAAAGTACGAAGGAATCCCATCAACGGATTAAGGAACTGTAAGCAACTGAAAAAAAAGCTTTAACCAACACCTTAACGCAAATGTTCTATTACTGTGACCTTGATCCCAAGATCAAGAGCGCATGCCACGTAATTATTCATTTTATCTTAATAATGCTTGATGCAAAGAATCAAGAAAATCCATTACCGGGTTTAGTCAATATAAGCAAACGAGCAGGTTGTTTTCCTAAACCTTAACGCATATCTTCTATGGCTTTGACCGAGAATCTAAGGATATAAGTGGAAGTGAGCGAGTCATAGAATGAATTTTCTTAGTATTATAATGATTTATGCCAAGTATGACGATGATCTATCCAGGGATTTAGGAACTATTACCAAATGAAATAAACTTGAGCCAAAAACATTGAAACAAATCTTGTATGAATGGGACCTTCTCGACCCCAAGGCAAAATGGGTGAGCGACCATGTCATAAATGAATTTTCTTAGCCTCGTAATGATTCATGCCAAACGTGATGAGAATCTATCAATGTGTTTAGAAAATATATGCAAATGAAAACGTTAACAATAACCTTAATACGCTGTTGCCACCTCCAAAAGATGCTATGACTCGCTTCCCACTAAGGTGCATACATTTCACCAACCTCCCAATTTCTGTATAGCCTGAACTGTGGTCAGCCGGAGGTCACCAAGTCCTAATGTCTTGTCCTCAGGGATCACGTTTCTAAGGGACACATATAATCAATTAAATCTTATGTTACAACTAAAGATCGAAAATTGGCAGATAATGACAGATTCCATTAATGTGTCCATTTAATTTATATTTACATATCAAATATCAATTTTAATAATTTAATTTAGTTCTTGACAAAGAAAGTATCTGTCCAAGATATAATAATACGCTAAGGAAGCAAATTTTAACAAATCAGGAGAGAGAGAGAGAGAGAGAGAGAGAGAGAGAGAGAGAGAGAGAGAGAGAGAGAGAGAGAGAGAAAGAGAAAAAAAGTTGGTCTAGGACGACCACGAATAGAAGATACAATGTGCATTTATTAAACAACCACTTCGAACAATGGGAAATATATAGGTTTACTTTGTTTTCTTCCGCCTCCACTCCTTGTCCGAGTTAAAACTCCTATACATCAAACTTGAACTACAGGTGCATCTTGGGATAAACGTATGTCGCGCACCATAACTGGGTCGCTGCGATTTACTTTCCAGGATTTATTATAAATTGGTTACCTTGCGCAGGCTCTTACTCCAGTACCTTTTCAAGCATATAGTCTTTTTGCCACCGCATCTGCAACACTTGCACGTTTTAGAATGGACTTGTGTCGGGCACCAAAACTGAGTCGCATTGACCTTTTTTCTATAATTTATTCAAAATAACTTAAATTTTGTGTATATCCCCCTAGTCTGTGATGCAACTTCTATCGTACAACCACTTTTGAAGTCAAACATAAACTTTATGTACATCAACTAGCATGTTTTGCGCCAAAATGGGGTAACTGTAACCTACCGTACTAGATTTGTTATACACTGGTTACACTTATGTCTAGGCTCTACATTCTAGTACCGTGATGTATTTTTACGGTACCTTTTAACCACTTGCAAACAAGTCTGCATTGCAGGTGCTTCTGGAGATTGAGCTATGTCACACACTAAAACTGAGCTAGTGTGACCTGCATGATATGGTTACTTGACAACTGTTACAGATATTGTCATGGTAAAAGGAGGGAGCATCTTTGACCACTAACATCTCATATTATTATTATTATTATTATTATTATTATTATTATTATTATTATTATTATTATTATAATTGGTTGTAGTAGTAGTACTAGCAGTAGTGGTGGTATTCATTGCCATCATCATCATCAGTAAAACTGGCCAAAAAGTTATTTTGTGTTTGAGAGGTGTCGACAAGAGGCCCAAGTGGACACCAGACCGCTCACTCGGCTGACATCTGCTTAATAACCAAGTGCAAAAGCAGTTGGCCAAGAAATATGGATCAGTAGAATGCTCTATGTAAATATTTCTTCCAATGCTATTGATTGCATATGCTATGAAAACGATTGTTTCAAGTTTTTTTTTTTCTATATTGTATCATCATCCATATATGATGGCACATCAGTATCTATCGTCCGGTAGTAAACGGCCTTTAAGTGAGGATGAGGATTGCTGTCTGTCAAGGTTGGTCAAATAATGTTAAGCATTTTGTTTAGATAAAGTTGCTTAAATGTGTTTCTATTTTTTATATTGGCAGCCATATTTTATGGAGGATCCGTATCATTTGTATACATTTGAAATGCCTGCAAGCTAGGATGCTTTATGTAATTTTTTTTGTTCAAATTCTGTTGATCAGTTTACTGGAAGAATCTGTTAATAGATTTTTACTTTTTAATGTAGCAAACAACAGTCATATTTGATGTCAGATTAACATGATTTGTAAATATCTGTACGCCCTCTAATACCGCGATGTTTAAGTGAAATTTAGCCTAATGGCATATATGAACTCGTTCATTTTTCTTATCTTTAGTAATGATGGACATATTTTATGTCATTATTTGTAGAAAACTAAAACACCCTACATGCCGTAATACTTTCATTCAGTCAGTTTTGATCAAATTGTTTTGATCGGTTTTGACAAGTCATTTTTTTTTTTCTTTTTTTTTTTTTTTTTCTTCTAACAGCTGCTATATTTGAAAGCGGCTTGGCATTATTTGTACCAGTTTCAAAAGACTTTATACCAGGATACTTTCTGTCAAATTTAATCAAATTTTATTATCAACTTTGGAGAAGTCATTTCAAGATTTGTCTATTTTAGTAAAGGTGCAAATGAGCATTACTTGTATAATTATGAAGTAACTTCTTGTTAGCATTCTTTCTGTCAAATTTAATCAAATTGTAATGAGCAAGTGCTGGCAAGAAATCGTTTAAATGGTTTAAATGTTCTTTTTGGCATATGCGGTCATATATAATGGCGGATTGTCATCAGTTCTGTAAATCTTAAAGTCTGTAATGTAAGAATGAGTTCTGTTAATTTTGGTCAAATTCCAGTTAGTGGTTTTAATAGTCATTTTTTCTTTTAGTATTTTTTTTTTTTTTTTTTTTTTTTTTTTTTTTCAACGGCTGTCATATTTGGTGGTAGAACTGTATTATTTGTAACAACGTGAGAGCTCTTTATCCTCGAATGCTTTCTTGGAGGTTTGGTAAAATTCTGTTCATCGGTTTTTGAGAAGTCATTTAAAACGTTTTTGTTTTTAATAATGGCGGCCATATTTGACGACGGATTGGCACCATTTGTACAAACTTTAAAAGCCTTCATGCTAATATGCTTCCGGACAAGCTTGGTTAGAATTGATCCAGTGACTATTAAGAAGAACGTACAAATAGCAAATGCTGAGGCACGACGCGCGATGGACGACGCACGATGGAGTCGGGGCCATACTCTAAGCTCACTTGGATTTAGGGCCATATCAGTTAAAAATGAAATCATTCTGAAGGAAGGTTTCAGTTTGTTTTTTTAACTGAATATAATTACAACCCTTATTGACATACCGTTCAATGAAGTCTACAACAGAAAGTAAAGTGAGGCTGACGGGAATTCCAAGATGTTTTCATGTCTCCGTATTATGAATTCCACAATATCAAGGTTTCTCTGTTGAGTTATAGACTGAGTAATGCGCATGTGCAGTGGGTGAGTCTCCTCATAGAAACGGATGATACAGAGCTTCCTTTCTAAACGAAGATTGTTTCGAACTTGGCTCAAGATTCTTCCAGCCGTCTGAAAGGGTAACATACTCATGAGTTATTGAGTAAAAGCATGGATTTTTTACGATACCTTTTTTCAGCAATATCAAAACTGAATGTACTAAATTTAAGGTAATGAGAGCAGACATTTATATTTTTCTCATTATATATTAGTTTTCGAACAGCAGCAGCAGAAAGAAAAACAACAAAACAGTATGTACATTCATTGAACTGCTAAACCTGACATGTACGTCTACTACTACTAGTAGTACTATTCCTTCAATTGTTATTATTATTATTATTATTATTATTATTAGAAGTAGTACTATTAGTAGTATTCAAGTTGGAGTTAGTACTAGTATTAATTTTATCATTTTTATTGCCAACACAACCTTCATTACAAAAGAAAATGTAGCGTTTTAAAGAGAGCAGGATTCTAAAACTATCCGATTGATAACAACAAGTAATAAGCATTTATGTTAAGTTTATGAGACATATGTATATATGTATATATATATATATATATATATATATATATATATATATATATATATATATATATATATAAAATTGAAATAAAAAATAAAAAAAATGCCGATAAATCTGTGCGACTAGTTTCTGCATTTATTGTATGCTTCTTTAGGCACACACCATTTTGAAAAAACCGGATCATGTCTATATGTTTATAAACAATTACGCCAATGACATGTCGTCATTGAATGATATCATAACAATCTTATATGTATAACGGGATCAGAAAGATACACGAGTCTCTACTAAAACCGAATCAGTGAAATTATAATATAGAGACAAACAGTAATACGAACAATTATATATTTATAATTGATATATATGTATGCAACATATCAATTCTTTCATTAAATGTTTAGACAAAGTTACATAATCCCTTAGTATTAAGGCCATTGACATACAAAGTATCTAACCGATGAATTCAATAACTTTTGTTAATCAGTTTGTTCATCTCTCCATATACAATATCGATTGGCGTGAAAGAAAAATTACGTAAAGAGTGATTATTTGTATTAAACTGAATTGAAACATTAGAGCTGAACTGAGAATCCATACACTTTTTTTTATATTAAAACGGTGATTAAGCATTCTATTAAAAACTTGTTCAAGTGTTTGTACAACATATTGCATGTTACACTTTTTACAGGTTATCAAATAAATTACATCAGTTGATATGCAGTGTTATACGTAGAGAAAACAATTATTTTGTATTAGAGCTACTAACATAGGTCTTTACTGTAATATTTGTGCACAGAGATCACAGACGCCTGTTACATTCAGATGATAAAAAAACATTTTTTTATATTTTCTGTCGGTTTAATAAAAATATCTTGCAAATTCATGTCTTCTAAAAGCGTGAATCGGCTTGCTTTTGTAAAGTGTTTTTACTCTGTTTTTATTTGATAAGTTGAGGAAACCCCAATATTTATTAATTGTATTAGGTAACGAAGGATTATATTGTATTATGAACAGTATTATATGTTTCTTTCGTACATGCTGCTGTGTCTAAAGCATCACTCTGAGTAAGAATGCGGGTTTTATCCAAAGCAAATAAATATAATCCTGCTTTGGAAATATGTTTTGAATTCGTTCCAAGAATTCTCTAATTGACAATCATCTGAAATGATACGTCGGTATCGTTTCGCCTGGCTATAAGAAATACTGCTTTTACATGACCTGGAATGACAAGACGAATATTCCATATATTGGTGGATATTAATTTCTTTGATATGAACATTTGCAGAGATGGTGCTATCAGAATTGTTCATGACATTTACATCTAAAAACGGTACATGCATAGTGGATGCAGTATAAGTAAATATAATTGTGGGGTGGAAATTATTTAGGCATTCAATAAATAATGTAGTTCTTCTTCTGAAAGGTTCCAGATCATAGAGATGTCATCTAAACATCTTAACCAAACAGTAGAATTACAATTCTGGTTTGTAAGAAAATATTTCCATGAAAAGGGAAGCATATGAAGGAGCCATAGGACTACCCATTGCTGTACCCATACTTTGGATGTAATTTGTACTATTAAATTGGAAATGATTATTTTCCAAGATAAGTTCTATTATTTTACAAATATCTTCCCTCGATAGTTTGTTATTATTAGGATTGTTGTCAAGAAAATATGTACACGCCTCAATACTATCTGCATATGCGGTATGTTTGTATGCAATGATGTTAAATCTAAAGATACAAAACAGTAGATATTACTCTTACTGAATGTGGTGCTGGATTCTGAATAACCCCACTATTTACTTGCTGCTGCTCTATGCCAACATTCTGATTGACATGCCTGTTGGTGTCTCTATTAGCAACAAGGTAGATAATTATCATGACAAGTAGTGTTGTATTGATCATAATTACCACAATCATGGACCCTGTAAAGAAACATCGAAGCTGTTACATCGGTGTCATTAAGTTAAAAGGTGTGACAGGATTCATAATTTATTTTCTTCGAGCATGGGCTGTGGGAAGGTTCGACTATTAAAATGAACTCAAAGCTACCTAAAAATATATATTAGCTTGGGGTGCGGGGACTATACAATACTGCAGCTTAATCTTCTGACGAATTTTGTTACAGATCAAAATTTAAACTACTTTTTATTCAAATACGACATAGGAAATGTGCAAAAATAAATCTTGCTGATTTGGTCTCTCTCTCTCTCTCTCTCCAAACTATACACGCATGTTACAACGCATACATTGCTGAAATTATAGAAAAGTAGCGTATATATTCTTTTTCTTGCAATATACATTCCTTTATCAAATATATTCTCCTTTATATCCTCGGTCCTCTTGTCCTATACAATGGTTTCAATAGAAATCTCCGTCATATTCTCAGTAGATGTTTGATATTGCTGCAAAGGTTTTCTACCGACACATTTTAACCATTTATGTTGCAGCCAAGGATTTCTACAGACACATTTAATCCACTTAGAGTGTTGCCAAGGATTTCTACAGACACATTCAGATCACTTAGAGTGTTGCCAATGTTTTCTACAGACACATTCAGACCACTTAGAGTACCGCCAAGGTTTTCTACAGACACATTCAGGCTACTTAGAGTACCGCCAAGGTTTTCTACAGACACATTCAGGCTACTTAGAGTACCGCCAAGGTTTTCTACAGATACATTAAGACCATCCAGAGTTTCGTTGTGTTGGGACATTTACTTCGACATCTCAGCATATTTCCTTTCCACATATCGTGAATGTTCCCCTATTTTCTCCTCTAAAGTCGTCACATTTGTTTGAAGTTCTTTTTGTTCTCTCTGCATATTCTTAATGTCACCCAATTTTGCAACTACACCATCTTTGAACTTCCGAAACTCATCATTTAAAACTTTTACCTCATTGTTACTCGAATCTATTTGACGAGACAAATCATGTTCAATTGCTCTAACTCGATTTTCTGTAGACACATTCAGACCACGTAGTGTGCTGCCAAGGTCTTCTACATACACATTCAGACAACCTAAATGGCTGCCAATGTTTCTTACAGACATATTCAAACCACTTAGAGTGCTGCCAAGGTCTTCTACATGCACATTTAGACCACCTAAATGGCTGCCAATGTTTCTTACAGACATATTCAGACCACGTAGAGTGCTGCCAATGTCTTCTACATACACATTCAGACCACCTAAATGGCTGCTAATGTTTCTTAGAGATACATTCAGACCACGCAGCGTGCTACCAAGGTCTTCTACATACACATTTAGACCACCTAAATGGCTTCAAATGTTTCTTACAGACACATTCAGACCACTTATAGTGCTGCCGAGATCTTCTACAGATACATTCAGACCACCTAAACGGCTGCCAATGTTTCTTACAGACATATTCAGACAACGTAGAGTGCTGCCGAGGTCTTCTACAGATACATTCAGACCACGTAGAGTGCTGCCAAGGTCTTCTACATACACATTCAGACCACCTAAATGGCTGCCAATGTTTCTTACAGACATATTCAGACAACGTAGAGTGCTGCTGAGGTCTTCTACAGATACATTCAGGCCACGTAGAGTGCTGCCAAGGTCTTCTACATACACATTCAGACCACCTAAATGGCTGCCAATGTTTCTTACAGACATGTTCAGACCACGTAGAGTGCTGCCAAGGTCTTCTACAGATACATTCAGGCCACGTAGAGTGCTGCTAAGGTCTTCAACATACACATTCAGACCACGTAAATGGCTGCCAATGTTTCTTACAGATACATTCAGACCACGTAGAGTGCTACCAATGTCTTCTACATACACATTTAGACTATTCACAGTTTTGTTATGTTGTGACATTTGCTTCGCCATCTCAGCATTTTTCTTTTCAACAAATTGTTTAAGTTCCCCTAATTCTTTTTTTTAAAAGTCATCACATTTGTTTGAAGTTCTTTTTGTTTTCTCTGCAGATCCTTAACGACACGAAATTTCACAACTACTTCATCTTTTAACTTCCAAACTTGTACCTCCTCATTATTCGCATCCTTTTGACCAGACAAATCAACTTCAGTTGTTCTAACTCGATTTTCAATTGACACATTCAGACTACGTAGACTGCCGCCAAGGTTTCCTACGGACACATTCAGACCACCTAGAGTGCTGCCAAGGCTTTCGACAGACACGTTCAGACCACGTAAGGTGGTGCCAGTGTTTTCTTCAGACTCATACTGACCACGTAGAGTGCTGCCAAGGCTTTCGACAGATACGTTCAGACCACGTAAGGTGCTGCTAATGTTTTCTTCAGACTCATACTGACCACGTAGAGAGCTGCCAGACTTTCTACAGACACATTCAGACCATTCACAATTTTGTTATGTTGTGACATTTGCTTCGCCATCTCAGTATTTGTATTTTCAACAAATTGTCTCTGTTCCCCTAATTAATTTTATAAAGATATCACATTTGTTTGAAGTTCTTTTTGTTTTCGCTGCAGATCCGATACGACACGAAATTTTACAACTACTTCATCGTTTAATTTCCGAACCTCATCTTTTAAAACTGTCATCTCCTCATTATTCGCATTTATTTGACCCGACATATCGCGTTCAGTTATTCTAACTCGATTCTCCTATTCCACCTTTTTAACAAGGCCAACAATGTCATCTTTTAATTTCTCGAAATTGTCCTCAAACCCTTTGATACGAGCTGAGATTTGCTTAATTTTCAGCAGACTAGACTCAACAATAAACCAGAGTTTAGACGGCTTCTCTGTCAAACCCGGCTCAGAATGCGGTATAGAAACGAACTGTGTGTATAAAGCTACGGCGACCGCAATACAAGCAATACTAAGTGGAAGTGTGTTAAGAAGGCTGCAAATAAAAAATAAAAAATATATAAAAGATAAATAAAAAAATACGGAAAAAGTCATTCGTATTTTAAAACGTCATCTAAGTCTGTTTGAACACCTATATATCTGGTAAGAACATACATCTCTGAGTGTATACATATGTGCGAGTAGAGCATAACTATATTTCATCAATTTTGGAATATCTGCGTGTGAGTCTCAAATCTGGTTTAAGAATTTTTGCGAAATAAAGTTGCCGAGTGGCGTTGTCTGAACAGAAACCAAAGATTAATGATTTGATTAAACTGACGATCTCATCAGCAATGTTATCACCTAGATGAGTCTCAGTAAGTGCAATAATGTCAAAATCATCTATGTATATAGCGACGAAATTTAATTTATGGCGAACAGTTCTAATATTTAAATGTACAAAGCGAAGTATTGTACAATCAGATGAATCTGAATCTGATCATACAGATATTGGTCCTTGATTCAGTTCAATGTCCCCGGATGATAAAAGAACTGGAAACATCTATTATATAAAAATGAACAAGTTTGTGAACACTATATTTGCAAACGTATTAAATCTTATATTAATTTTATCACATATATTAATACTACTAACATGGAGCAAAAACTCTGATAATTCAACATTGCAACATATGAACGGTAGAAGAAGAAACCAGCTAAACATTATTATAACAGCGTCTTTACCCACTCTAATAATGAGATTGATAAATACAACATCATTACAGTTCAACCTTTTCTTACTAGGTACAATTCTAGCTCTACTGAGGAAAATTCCGATGCTTATCCTATATGAAAGATTATAGATTATACCAAACCATAACGTACAGTATGATTTAAGGTATATGATAAGATGGACTTTGCCTCGTGCTTTAACTCTGCAAAAGAACACATTTCATAAAATGTAACATGCAATCTGCCACGGTTAAAAGGAGGAATATCATAATGAAGGAAGAATGAATGCATAGATACTGAAAGAGAAGAAAAAAACAAAATAATATATGAATGTATGAATGTTGATTTGTGATAATGATTCGCTTGAGCAGTCTTCAGCGAAAAACGTATATAATTCAATATAACTGATAAAAACGAACAAAAATAGAAGAGAGAAAGAGAGAAAAAAGGACATTCCAGGGTATGCACGTAATGAATAGGGAATGAAAGTAATGAAGTCACCATTAATTTAAAAAACAACAACAGGCAAACACGGGAAATATGTAATTACACAGACACATGACTCATGAAACGGAAACTTAATTTGCAAAAATAAAAGAGCATTTCACCCATTCATCACGTGTGCAATAATACAGTAACCTATGATTAAAAAATTTATATAAATTTCTGTGAACAGAATAGAAAGGGAAAACAAATCAGAAAATAAAAGTTAAGAATACTTTTTTAAAAAATAATTATTTTCTTTACCATGAACAAAGCTATTAGGTCAGTTAAGGATCGTTTTTTTCACACCATGATCAAGGTTATTTACCATTTCACGATAGTACAATGTAGGGTTCTGCGTGTAACGTAAATAACACTGACAACCGCGAGTATGGTTAACACGAATACATATCTTTATTTTGCGTTCAGCCGACTGGCCATCAGCAAGTATATATATATATATATATATATATATATATATATATATATATATATACAGTTAAGTTTGTTACAAAGATTGACGCTGTACGTTTTATAATACAATAAAATCGAATTTATCACACATTAAATCAATACAAAAGATATATAGTTACATATACATACACACATCTTTTTCTCCTACTCCACAGATGTCCACGTATTTTTGTTCGAGAGAGAGAGAGAGAGAGAGAGAGAGAGAGAGAGAGAGAGAGAGAGAGAGAGAGAGAGAGAGAGAGAGAGAGAAAGGAAAACAGAGGTGATTTCGATGAAATGGTGCAACATGTTTACATCATTTAGAAAACGGGGATTATTAATATTTTTCTCGTTATTTTCCCTCTTTTGTACTAATGATTAATAGGTAAAATTTCATCACTGTTCTAGAGAGTACAGAAGCAATAGTCTACTGTTGCAACCATAAGTATATGCGGAATTATACGCCATGGGTGAATCACAATTTAGTATACCAGCAGTATTGATACATCAGACTATCAAAGTGCTTAATACCAACACTATATAAGACACTTTTTTGCGTTTTTTCTTGTAATGTATGTGGTATATATATATATATATATATATATATATATATATATATATATATATATATATATATGTGTGTGTGATATAGATAGACAAGCACATATACATATGTCTCTATATATATTTATATGGAGTACGATATAACTTAAAATATACAACACATTTTTAATGTGTGACCAATAAGATGCACAAGAATATGTTCAAACACATGCGTGTACTTAAACACTGACACTTTCCGTATAAGATGCAAAAAGTGTTAGCAATATATAAGTACTATTCAAAATATTTTTCCTATTAGCATAAATGAGAACATTTAATAAATTTCAACATACTCGGCCCATTCCAGAAATAAGAGTTTATATACTTCTTTCTCAATGGCAAGTAGCATTAACACTGTAATACATAGAGGATATTTGCTTGGATCGAGTGAATAACGGATATATTTCATTGAGATGATGAAAAATGCAGTATTTTCATCAGTGGTGCAGCCACGAGATGAAATATATCCGTTAATCACTCGGAACAAGCAAATGTTGTTTTTTATTGTATGCTTAAACGTATTGGCAAACAATATGTATAATATATTGAAGTAACAGATTTCTAACTGTATCCCGCGCGATAATGTCAGCTGTTTACTGTTTATTGCGTAAAATATCAGTAGTAGCATAATTCTCTTTCCTAATTCAAGACAAAATAGCATATAAAACCATACAACTGAAGAAAAAAAAAAGCTTGCATGCTGTGGGATTAAACCGGCTACTCGGGCGTGACGGGTGTCTATACTTGCCACTAGACTAAGCAAGTGACAAAATTGCACATCAAATTATTTGCTCATAATGCTATCGATGTCTATCGAGCATAGTGAAAACATATTTTTTTGTTATTCACTCCTGTGAATTATCAAGATTATTTATATCGGGAAATCCACTAATTCAAGCGCATAAAATAAAACGTGATACACATCTTGCAGCATATTACACAAATACAGGTCTTTTTGTTTGAGTATGGTAAAAGTATTCGCGTACCCACCCGGCAGTTTGTACCCCCTACTGATCGTAAAAACTAAAAGCATCATGAATAAAAAATATAAAAAATGCAAAAGAAATTGTCGTTTGATTCAACTATTTGTAATTTCTAACCTGATTTTCACAAGGGGGTCTCTAACACTGCCATCTTGTTCTCGTTTCAAACCAAATTAAATTGGCCACATGTCCGTGCGAGTTAGACTGGTAACAAATCACTTCCCATATAAGCTCTTGAGAAAGTCCTCGCATTTAGCAACTTTTATTAAATTAACAACAGTCCCAGATAAGAAATACATATGAAGATATATATTCTAGATACAGAAATACACATATAATTAATATATGGATTCAAAGCTTGCCGACTTCATACAATTATCTCATTTCTGTACTTTAAAATTATGATGTAAATAACTAAATATTGAATAAGCCAAAGATAGCCAAAATAACCTAAAATATAGTAAAAATCAATATTTCGAAATTCGACCAAAGTCATTTTATCGTGAAGAAAATTTAATAAATGTTTGGACCTTAAATACCGAAGTATCATGTATCATGTTTTTGCAACCCAAGGTATTTTATTTCTAAAGTAATTATCAAACGCATGAAGTTGGCAGCAAATCGTTTTACACTAATTCAATATTGCAATTTCAATACATACAAATTCCAAGTAAAAAATCTACACAATTACAATGCATATAAATTCCTAATAAAAATCTACACACTCCATAAAACAATATAATTTACAATTAATACTAAAGAATAAAAAACACATATGTTTTAAGTGTGTGAGAGAGAGAGAGAGAGAGAGAGAGAGAGAGAGAGAGAGAGAGAGAGAGAGAGAGAGAGAGTATACCAGGACGATGCTCTTCTTTTCAGCTCTCAGATATTTCCCATTAAATACGTAATGGTAATAAATTGTATGTGTTGTTTTTGTGATATATCTAAAGCTTTTAATGAAGTTGGTAAAAGTGTGTATTACTAAATTAAAAAAGTTATGCGATTGAGTTAAATCTATCAGACTGGCAAATAGACTATATTGCAAAGTGAACTCAGAGAGTTATCGTTGGCAATGAATATTTAAATGCTTGTTAAACGAATGCGGAAGTCCTGCAGAGAGCAGTTCCAGGCTATATTATATTTTTTTAATTCTTTTATTTTTATGATATAGATATTATTTTAAAATCCCATACTCGCTTAATTGCAGATGAGTTCCCAGTACAAACTAGTTCTACCGAATCCTTGATCCTTCAGAACTTCTCTCTCTCTCTCTCTCTCTCTCTCTCTCTCTCTCTCTCTCTCTCTCTCATATGCATAGTTAACCTGATAAATTGATTATATATACATATTGAATACATGCGTATACTTCTAAAATGGAGAGGAACCAGTAAGTTGGACAACTGGTTTCCTGTCTATTATATACATTTACTCTGTGGCAATACAATATCTTTAACTGGTTTCCTGTCTATTATATACATTTACTCTGTGGCAATACAATATCTTTAACTGGTTTCCTGTCTATTATATACATTTACTCTGTGGCAATACAATATCTTTAACTGGTTTCCTGTCTATTATATACATTTACTCTGTGGCAATACAATATCTTTAACTGGTTTCCTGTCTATTATATACATTTACTCTGTGGCAATACAATACGTTTAACTGGTTTCCTGTCTATTATATACATTTACTCTGTGGCAATACAATATCTTTAACTGGTTTCCTGTCTATTATATAAATTTACTCTGTGGCAATACAATATGTTTAAACAATCCTGCTGCAATTGTCATGAAGCAATAATATCAAGCGCGTTGTGATGAAGTGACAGATAATTCAATAAACGACGTCAATACTGCCTAAAGGTCCCTCTGATGCAGGTTGGTGGAATTCGTACATTGTACAGTTTTGATTCAAGACTGTCAAAGCACAAAGGAGATCTTCATACCTACGTACGTACATACATACATACATACATACATACATACATACATACATACATACATACACACATACATACATACATACATACATACATACATACATACATACATACATACATACATACATACATACATACGTTCATACATACACGCAGGAACGCTCACATACATACATACATACATACATACATACATACATACATACATACATACATACATACATACATACATACATTAGCAAAACTAATTACTAAATAAGATATATCACCTCTAAAGTATTGAACATTGTTTATCGAAGCTAATCGAATACAGACTGAAACTTGTTCGTTGTACAATACCATGAATGGTTGAGAAAGCATTTCTAGCAAATATCCTGTGACGTGTAAGGGGGCGAGCATAAACGAATATTTACAGCTTTGGAAGCGAACCTTCCCCCTTGCTGTTCGTACTCTGGTTTTCCAGAAATTGGTATTTGCGCCCGATAAATCTTCTCGAGTCCTGGTGCTTATCTATGCGTATAAGATAAAATAATGAGTCCCTTTATCACCTTTAGTATCGCTGGAGTCGTAGAAAGCCTTTTAAGGAACTTTATCCTACTTATTAGAATAATTACCTCACGATTGTCTTGACTTTCTCGCTTGTCTCTAAATTTCTTGCTCTGGGGACGATACGCATCAGAATCCCAAATCTGCTCACATTCTGCCATTAAATACACCAGGTACCACGTGACCTATCACGTTACCCGACGAGTATATTCATAACTAGACCATCCCATTCTTGATACGTGGATAAACGATCTATGTGAGGCATTAACCAAGTGACTCGCTAATGACAAATACGACAGAGAGCGCTAGCAGAAGGTCTAGGTATAATGTCATTGGGATTCCAAACAATCCTGAAAAATATATTTATATTAAAGTACTGTTAAATATTGAAAGTTATATCTGATCCATCATAAATTAGATAACTTGTCTAGATTCAATATATAAATCTTGCTGTACATTGAGAGAGAGAGAGAGAGAGAGAGAGAGAGAGAGAGAGAGAGAGAGAGAGAGAGAGAGAGAGAGAGAGAGAGAGAGAGAGATTCGAAGGTAGATAACTCCTACGCTCTAATGCTATCACCCATTGTTACCGGAACATTGAACTCTCCCTCTATCTCAAAAAGAAACGAACTATACGTATTTTAGCGATAACATTCATTTTGATCACTATTACAGCTATAGTACGATATGAACCTATCACTCAACGTGTGTTTTTCTTAATCTATATTTTTTGCATGCAAAGCTATTGCTATACAATCGACGAGTTAAATATACCAATATTCTAGTAATCGACTTGAGTAATACATGTACACGATATCATTAATGTTATTGTTTTCTTGTTCTTGACTAAAATTTACTTATTAACAATAATTGGACAAATTTCAATAAACAAATGAGCAAAAAGGAATGTCGTAAGTGTTTATTGTGCTTAATAAATGACATCTCACGTAATAACCAATCATCCGCATATATATTTTGCTTGTTTTGTTTTTGTGCCATTTAACATCATTTTTCAGCACACGACAGGCTATACATGGCGGCTAGTATAGTAGGTGGAGGAAGACCCCGGGAAGACCCCGGAAAGAACCACCTACCCACGGGAAGCTACTAGCAAGCTTTCTGACATACCCACATTGGTCGAGCCGAGACTCCAGCTCATGCGAACAGAGGCGAGATGTGCCTGTTATCTGGAAAGGTGAGCGTCTTAGACCATTCGGCCACCCGGGGCCCTTCGTATTTTGGCGACATGATTATTTTGAACGGCTTCTGAGAGATAAAGTTAGGTCTTAGTTTAACTCTTTCATGTATTTGAGAATTTGCGTACGCTAATTTTCAGAGAGAGTTGCTAAATTTCTATGGTTGGTTTTCCAACGGCATTTTCGGAGCTGTATTTGGCTATATCATGCAGAGGAAATGGGAGTTAAGTACCTTTCGGAAGGACATACCTGGGCGAATATCGAACTCGCGACCCTTGAATTACGATTCCGACTCTCTACCAACTGAGCTACAGCGCCTGCACTTTCACAGAGAGAGAGAGAGAGAGAGAGAGAGAGAGAGACAGACAGACAGAGAGAGAGAGAGAGACAGAGACAGAGAGAGAGAGAGAGAGAGAGAGAGAGAGGAATCAAAACGCCAAAAATATGGAGTTAAATAGTATCTTAAACTGTTATAGTTTCAACTAAATATGCATGATAGCAAAGCTGGCTTAGTTTATAGCTACCTTTCCTTCCTATGTTTTTTATCCTCTGCTGCTTGTGAATTCTGAACTTTATTATCAGATCTACTTTCCACATTTTCATCCTCTTTCTCTGTATTTAGATGAACTTTTTCCCTCGGTCTCTTAGCGCCAGTCTTCTTGTTTTTCCTGTCTGGCACATTAGTTGTTAAATTTTCCACCGCTTCTGTTAGCTACATGTGTTCCGCCGCGTGTGTTAACTACAAAAGAAGGTCTATTTCTGCTATGACGGTTATTTACATTGACGTCCTCGCTATGCTCCATGTTGTACCTTGACTTTGTCATCCACTGCTCAATATATACACAGTTTAATTTTGCACATTATTAAGTCCAGGTACAGTATGTCCCGTGTAAACCGACATATTGATGCAAGTAGTCCCCCCCCCCCCCCTTCTCGCGCAGGCGAGAGTGTGCAGGCAACGCGAGATATACTGCCCAACCTTAATTCTGTCAACATGCTGAAACCAGGAATTTAGTCACGTGCAGGAGCAAATGGATTATATGCAGTTAGCTATTTTAGTGTACCGGCTCCTAAGAAACATGAGTTGAGGTGCAAATTTTAGGATGCCGCCAGTATGACGGCTATAAAATAAACCTCGGTTACTATGGCCTCACGCATGTAAACAATACTCCATATATGCCCGTTATTATGTTTTTTTCTTAATTTTTTTATTTTATTTTTTTTTTCGGGTAGGAGAGGGTAAGTTAGGATACTTGTTAGGATACTTTGCTTCTGTCGCGTCACTAAACGATGATACAATGCGTTTATTTCTGGTGTTAAAATATGACTTCTTGCGCCATAAGTTTTAATTTGTATTTCTAATAGTGTTAAATCAATGTAAATGAAAATTCCAATACAAATACAATTTAATATATGCGAATTCCTAAAGTATATTTACAAACTTTTCCCAGTCTTAAAGGAGAAGAAAAAATGCTATATTCTTCGGTCAAAATCCTGCAGGGGCTTATCGGGATAAAATATGTAACATTGGTTATTTAAAATAATAATTAATAAGACAATTTGCTACTAGGATGAATATAATAGCTCATTTTGAGCTTCATGTCATTAAATCAACAGCTGTCAACGTTCATATATGATAACTTTTCTCCTTGTCTATATCGGTGACGTCTGTATGTGGCTGAAGAACTATGGGCCTGGACACATTTACCACAACTCAGGGCGGGGGAGGGGGGGGGGGGCTGTTTTCTGTGGTGTCAACCACGACGTGCTACAAAATATGACAGCATAGTGAAACGATCCGGTTCTTTCGCTTTGGGAATCACTTTGCAATGGTGCATTTAGGATGTAACTGCAGGGGGAAGGGGGCCGGGGATGGGGCTGGGGGGGGGGGGGGGGGCTCCTGCTGCTGTTCAGTGTTATGTGAGGGCGGTATTATACTATTCGTAGAGAAAGGACCTGTATCTCTTTACCGATTACTTTAATTGCTCAATAATGACATTAACCACCATTTATATATGCACTGTAAATACACACGTTTTCCTTTTCTTATTCTGAAATTTCCACGCATAGGTAGTATTCATCAGTTTCTATGTTGAAGTTTTTAGCTTGTTCAGGAAAGGTAGTAAATGACTGTTCAACCTTGACCGTACTTTTATCTTTAAAACAGCAACAATGTATTATTTGAATGCTGAGAGAAGTACTAAATTGCTCCTGCGATGCTTTTATTTTCTTCTACATTCCAATGGTACAAAATATAAATTATCAGACAAAGTTATCCACTTTGGTGTGACTAGTTTTCTCCTCTTGCTTGCTTATGTTTTGTGAAGTTCAAGTTCTTTTCATTACTGCAGAATACCCCCACCACCACCCCGAAAAAAAGACCATACGCACGCGCGTACCGAAACAATATCAGGATTCAAGCTCTTCAGATTCAATAAGTTTTTTTTTTTTTTTTTTTTTATATGACAAGCACGAACGAAGCAAGAACTCCGCCAAGATGCCATCTTTTCTGAGCAAATACACGTGCTTTTTCGGCATTACTTCATGTAAAAAATTAGACTATATTATTGGGTGCACACAGAAGGAGATCATATTCAGATAATATCTACAGTAGAACCTCGCTTGGTTCAACACTCCTGGCTCAAAAGTCAAGGATCGCTCAAAGTGGAGTGTAATTCCACAGCCTTCCTCCCTCTGCCCTGCCCCTGAAAAATAAATCAATAAATAAATAAAAAATAAACAAAATGTCTGTATTATATAAAAATTAGTGCATTCGAACTACTGATAGCTGAGCTAATTAACCTGGAACCTTGAAATTCTAGCTAACGCTGTTATTCTTTACAATACACATACATACATACATACAGCATACATATATATCCATCTATCCATCCAACCATACATCCATCAATCCATACATACATACATACATACATACATACATACATACATACATACATACATACATACATACATACATACATACATACATACATACATACATACATACATACATACATACATACATACATACATACATACATACATACATACATACATACATATACATCACAGGTTTTGATGAGAAAGGAATGATTCAAGGGGAAAACTACTGTGAAACAACGTCTCTCTGTTGCAATGCTTTTCATATACCTAACAAGGTAAATCTTTCCTTAAGATAAAAAATGATAAAACTCAATCTTGCGTTTAAGATTAAGTTTCCACCAACAGCCAGTTATCGTTTCCACTATCATCAATCATGAACGACCTTTGGAAAAGGAAGTATTTTCGACTGGTATACAAATAAGTTGAATCTAAAACTCAAGCTCAAACGATTTATGATTTTCCGGACTGGCTATACTTACAAATTAATTCACTATTTTATTGGCAAAATATAATCGTTGCATTAAGTTTCTTTTTATTTTACTAATTAGGAGTCTTAGCTTTAATATCACCACTCTGCTGATGCCATATCTCAAAAATAATTGTTACATTTATAACAAGGTTGTTAACCAACCATATATTTTAGGTCACCTAAAGTGATCTTAAATGAATTGGCCTGTAGCTCATATTATTTTAAGCTTGAGTTGAAAAATGAGTATTCACTCATATCCAAGCATAGGTGATTTCTTCAAAGTGCAGTTAATTAACCCTTCAGTCCTTACCATAACTTTTTACCGCAACCGATTCTTTTTTATCATATCCATCGATCAATTTTTTTTTAAAATATCGGAAGCTATATTATATCAAACCACCTTTTGTATCTACATGCAACCTGTAACTGGTCTTATTTGGTTTGTCCGAAAATTGGGATAAATAGTACAAATTACTGACCATGGATGTACGAAAACTTAGGGTGCATTAAAATTGTTCAGAGAAGAAATATTGGATCTTCGAAAACTTATGATGTCGGAAGACTTAGGGTGACGATAGTTGGTTCCAATAAAATAACCGTTGACTAGATATTACCCACATATAATATTATTTATATGAGATTTATTGACCAAGCAAAATAACTCGACATAAGGTTTGATTAATAACACTAAAGTCTATACTCACCTAAATCGAGTCCAAATGACAATAACGTGAAATTATCCGGATACGGTGATAATGAGGCCAATATTACAGCACCAAACAAGAAAGGTTAGTCGAACATAGGTATCCAATCTTCCTACTTGCAGATAACGCCTGATTAATCAACATAGGGTGTCGAATATAGTGTTTTGACTACGAGACCCCTAGAAACCGGCGGAAATATTAATCAACTACGAAGCGTACACTTTATAAGGACCTGATTCTACTTATAATATGCGAACTCAATGGCTTTTTATTCAGCCTTATCTTTAAAGAACAGAATGAATTACTTGCAATAAAATAATTTTTTGGAGGGTCGTAATAATACTTCCATGTAATTAAACGCGATTCCAGATGTCTTGCAATCTCATGCTGCCTAGGCCTATCTGTATCCATTTTTTTAAGTAAATGATTTCTCTTTTCGGTACCACGTAATGCATTACCTATTTCAAAGAATTTACTATTTCAATATGACCGGCTCTATAATAGCAAAAATTAAATTAGATAATATGGGGAGATCGAGATGATAATTTAAAAAAATTACATTAATGCTATATTGCTTTCTTTAATAAGCTTTACCTACGCCGACAAATAATTTTATCTAAGGTAATTCACACATAACTGCAGTATGTCGCGAGCAATAGTTTTAATTACCAGGAAGAAATGCAAAGCAGTGTCAGGTAATATATATATATATATATATATATATATATATATATATATATATATATATATATATATATATATATATATATATATATATATATTCTGTGATTATTTTTTTTTAATGTGCTTGAAAGAACTATGCCTTTGGAGAACACATTAGAAGTCAGGTTCATAATGTTTTCTCCTAACATGAAATTACCAATAATTTCTTCATTTTCAACTGGCTCATTTGGCTATTTGCATTACGCCTATCCCCACTCCATTTATGCCTTTTTTAATATTTAGATTTTCACCAATAAATAACGTACCCATAAGACATGATCGCATGCACAATCTCCAAGAACAAATAGTTATTTGTTCCGCATTAAAGTGGGATGAAATGCTAAGGTCCCAGCAAAACAATGTATTTTTCCAACATTTTTCAACTTAATTGCACTGAAACCAATTTACTATCTTTTTTTACCTGCTTTTTAAAATCATTCTTTAGGAATGGCGCCTTGAATTACGTCATCTATGACATCATTTAGTTGATTATATTATTTTCTTTAGTTTTGTGTTCCTACTACGCTGTCCGTGTTTACGTCAGGCTCTTCTGCATCTCTATGATATGTCTTTTTATTTTCTTTCCGAAATGAGTTTTAAAAATAAATTTTATAGTCAACGTATTTTATATTTTAATTTGAACTATTCAACTTTTGACGCAGCATTTAACCATTCTTGTTGTCAGGACGAATTAAATTTATTCAGAAAGATTTCATATCCTTCGCAAACAAAACAAGGATATCACTTCCAACATTGGTTGCGTCTGACTGTTTATAGAAGAGAAATGATGAACGAGACATTTTAAATTCGTTAAAACATGAATACAAGTTTAAGATAATCTTAAAGTAATTAAGACTCTTTTAAAAGAGTGTAATTAAGACTCTTTTAAAAGAGTGTAATTAAGACTCTTTTAAAAGAGTGTGCTTTGGATAAAGGCTCAATGAAAGTTATATTAGTCCTTTAGAGAATTTGTTCAATTGATAATCAAAATTGCACAGTTTAATCAGGGTAATTTGGTTCAGTACAGTAATTTCGGAATAGCTACGCCGCAATCCTTTCTCTGCTTCAATACTAATGATCACACACTATTGACTTGAATCAAAGGAGGAAATACAAATTACTCTTATACCTAAATGCCAAATGGTTACCTGATTGGGTCCCTGGTCGGCATACCCCTCTCCAAAAGTATGATTTCCCCCCTCAGTGATCAGAGCAAATTGCCTCTTCAACGCTCGTTTTTCAAATATGCAAGACAAATATTGGCTGACTGTTTAAAGTAGAGAGGATTATAAAAGCAGAAGAAACAAAAAAAAATTAATTTTAAGCTTTTATTAACAACATGATGCTTTTATCATACGTTCGATTGCTTACAATTCAAGTGCAAAACGTTCGAAAGAGATACCAACAAGGAAAGGTCATATAAAACATTTGTGACATAAGAGTTACGATATTAAGATCAAATAATTTTTTAAATGTTCACAGTATATTAATAAGTAACAATGGTTAACCAATGGTTAGGGGAGAAAGCAAATCTGCTCGAATCTTAATAATTAGCTGAATAACAAAACTGCGCAACAATCCAGTTAATATTTGGGAAAAATAATATGATTTATTTATATCAGGGTTCTTTTTTGAATGCGATTAACATTTGCAACTTTTGTGAGTACATACTAAGGATTTATTTTTTGTATGTACGATACGGGCAATAGTTAATATATGTGATTAACAGTCATTCAAAGTACTAAGGAAACGAACCTCGTGATACATAAGTTATCTGTTTGAATACATAATGGTATGTATCCATTTCTCTTTGAATATATATATATATATATATATATATATATATATATATATATATATATACTAGTATATATATGCGTGTGTGTATGTATGTATGTATGTATGTATGTATGTATGTATGTATGTATGTATGTATGTGTGTACGTATGTATATACACACACTTTTGTACATTGAGACAAAAATTGGTAACGGCGCAAATACAAAACAGTTTCCCAACGTTACGAGCTAATCAAGCATTTGGTCAGCAGACTAAACAGCTTACATCCACATAACAAACACTAAACACAAGAGCCAAGAAAACAAAATGAACTTCTAAATGTTTGAATGACAAGGGGCATTTGCAAACAAAAAAATCAAATATTTGATGAAAGAAAGAAGACATAATTGAAAACGGTCTTAAAATGGGTAAACTTCATTCTTTTTTTGCACTGCCATCAGAGCAACATAGTTCTACAACAAAAATCAAAGATGGGATGATCGTGTGTATCGCACAGAGAACCAAAATACTTTGACCTAATTCAAGGCTTGGGACAAAGGATGGAAACATGTTTGGCGAAAATAAAAGCGATCTGCAATATTTACTAAAGAAATTATATCACGGTAACGTTATGCTTTGATGTAGTAAATGAAATATGTCATGAGAATGTTGTAGTGGGATTATGTAAAAGAGATATACAAATAATAATAATAATAATAATAATAATAATTCATATAAAGAGTTACGGAATATTTACTTGGGTATATATTATCGAAAGAATTGCTTACTGGTGATAAACTGATGCCTGACTGGAATTTTGATGAGATTGATTGGAATAGGAAGGTTAGACGTTTTCATTTAGGCCAAATTCCTCATATATATATATATATATATATATATATATATATATATATATATAGACTATACCATGTCAAGGAAATGGAAGCGATACAAGCAAAACGAAAGAGCGACATACACAATGAAAGTGGACTTAGGTATGTATGGGGGATAACTGTCAGTTGCATTCAACCAGACTTCTCGTGTGGCTCATTAGTTTCGCTATACGGACTCAGGTCACAATTATACAATTCCTACAATTGTTTGTCAGTATTGACTTTTCCCGTGCGTCCAAATGCTAACAAATCAATATAAAGCATCTTCAAAGATGAACTCACGGTGAATTTCTTGCTATAGGTTAACAGGCATTTCTTTTGAGAAGCTGAACTGCAAACAAAACAATGTGCCATGTGTCACATTGCTCACCGTGCGCTGTCGCCAAAATACGCACAATCACACAATAATGCTTGTGTTCTAACGATAAAGTAATTTCCTTTGAATCTATACAAATAAATAAAAAAAAGACTAAATCTAAGCCACGGATAAAAATCAAAATATGACAATAAGATGAAAAAATACCCCCGGCTAAAAAAAAAAAAAATAACTAAATAAATAAATAAATTTTTAAAAAATAGGGACTACATTCGTGGGTACTGACAGGGGATAGTATAATTGCGACCCGAGTCCTATTAGGCGAACTTATTTATGGCCAATTTTAATAAAACTTTTATATTTGCATGTCACACGTATTTTAACTTTACTCTCAAAATCTTTTTGATTGTCATGGCAAACAAGGAGTGTGACAACTGTCAGAAAGTGTGTAGTGTTGGTGTTTCAGAAAGGTGCAAGTTTTGGACAAAATGCTTTTGAACCCCCGAAACTAAATTTGTCATATCTTCCTCAATCATCAATTTTCAATGCAGCAAAAAGCTTATTGCCATTAGAAAATAATTGCTATCTGAAAATATGTCTGGAAAATAAAAGATTGATAAATTTAACTTAAATATAATTTAAAAAAAAAACGTTTGAGTTTCAAAAGGTTTCTAAAAATATAAATTACATTATGATACAAATTTAAAATATGAATCTGCCAAATTTTAGACAACAAAATTGACCAATGAATGATATTTAAAGCAAGTGATAGCATGGGTCTGTGCAACTTATAACATTTGGGCCAGGGGTAGTGAATGACGCTAATTCACCATGATTGTTGAGGCAAAATGCAATATGCATGTTCACACTTAAATACAAACACAAATTTTCTTTTCAAGAATTATTGTGTCAGGTAATCAGCCAGTTGTTAGTATAGTACACTCAAATTGTCCAGAGTGATTGGACCAATACTATGTTTTATAACAAAAATGCAAAGCGTTTTAATGCCAATAATCGTAAAGGTAGCCATATAACAGGGAGGCAATTCTTTACTGAATAGTGGTGTTAATATTTCTCTCATGAAGACATAAACCATGTCTTTGAGGTACTATATCCCGGTGTGGTAGTATGACCTAATTCTGGTGACTTTTGACAGGCATATTGCACGTGTCTTAATGAGGCGTTGTTGTCACCGCCTGAATGCCATGGATAATTGAAGCCAATCCAACTCTTCTGCCTTGTTCCAAATACCAGGCCCGAGCTGAAAAGAGATAACATATGTTTCATTCATCTCAAAGATTAATAATATGTAGGTAAATGAATTGAAAATGTGCTAAATGTAGAGATTTGAAAATGAGATTAAGTGTGCAAGCACAGGAAGAAAATACATTATACTTTACATAGAGACTTTCAGAAATATGAAGCAATGGACATGTATTAAAGTGACTATCATCCCCAGAATATATGAGGGATATTGCGTGTATAAGGCAAGTATACCTATTTACATGGAACTTAATGATTCGTTTATAATATCTATTTGCACTTTAGACATTCGTTTGTGAAGGATTATCATTATATTTTTTCTTTTCTTGTAAAATGGTATTTTTTCCGCACATTGTTACACTTTCTCCCAAACCAAGTAGTTCATGGGCTAGGTAGACCTACCGTGCATCTCCCCGCCACTGACTCTATCTCTTCGGCATTTGTTTATGTTTTATTGTATGACAAACAAGAAATAAGATGTTAACATTGCAAATTTTGGGATGCACTAGCTCTGCTGACTAAATATTTTAGGGGACCCCAAACGGCCTACTTGGGATACACAATGAGACAGTTGTGGGTTGTGGTGACATTGCCTCAACTGCAATCCTTTCATGTTGAAGCCAGTGGCGTTTGTAAACATAAGCAATATATACTTGGATCTTTCCTCTGTCCAAACCAGCAAACATCATCCAAATATCTCAATCCAATTGGCCACCGTAAGGTTTTAAAAATACCTAGTAAATGTGTATAAGACGCGTGTTGGTGTTTTACCCAAATCAATTTTGTTTTCAAATTCACACCCTTGATGCATGTTGTTTGCAATGTTTTGCATTGTACTACGAGATAGAAGTCTCTTTGAATTATTTTTAGGACATTCTCTGGGGGGGGGGGGGGGAGTTGTTAATGTAATGGTATTTAATTCATCTTCCGGACTCCAAACCTTTCTTAAAGCTTTTTTCTTCTTGAAAAAAGAAAGAAAAATTGCCAGTGGAGCATTAAAAAATGATATTATCGTATTTTACAAGAATCAATGACAGTTTATGGCATGTCTGCATTGTTATTAATACATTTTTAACGTACTTGCATCTAACTATCATTTGCTATTTAGTAGATTTAGTATTAGCAGTAGTGTTCAGTCTTCGATAGTGTGTTGCCATACAGCTTGTGGACCGGCAGTGTAAATACACTAATCCATCATTTACACAGTGTAAATACACTAATCCATCATTTACCGACATAAGATGTTATAACTGTTATTATTATCTTATCTTTCAGTGAATTGGAGAAAATGAAGAAACAGGGAAGATGGATTCACAGAAGAGAAAAATAGAAGGGAAAGTTCAACTTCAGAGAAAGAGAAGAGACAAATATGCCTCGTTCACATGCAGGATCAAACTTAATCATTCGCATTTTTATATCAAACAAAAGATCCGGATAACATACTGATAAAGTTTAAAGATGTATGTAAACAAAGGTTGGCTCAGCCTGAAGGTTCTGGGCAAAGGATGGAGGATATTTGTGAACATATAACTGGCGAATACACAGAGGAACACGGATACCACCTTGACTGTTAACAGAGTTTCACAATGAACCTGTCCCGATTGAAATCAATCCCTGTCTTGTCAAAACTTGCAACAAGTGAACTTCGAACTTCATGCCGATCTTATTATTATTCAGATAAGATTAATATCAAGTCTGACTGCATCTTCTGCAACAAAGAAGGATGAAAGCAAACGAAACAGAAGGGAATATGGACAACAGAAGGAACTTCGAAGTTTGAATATGGTGGATGGAAATTAATCCTTGAAATAGTTGAGAGGACAGGAGATGAGAAACTTCTCACTAGAATAAGAGGTTATGGCCTGTTTGCTTGAGGGGCACAGTTCTATGGCAGCGTTATCAGAAATATGTTCAAGAGTCTACTGAGAGACGATAAAGAAAAGCAGAAAGAGCTTGAGGAGGCACGAAGTCAGGCTATTACGAAGTTTGCCAAGCGATTGACAGAGCAATCATAATTGGCCATACTTGACCAAAGAATCCTGAAACTGAGTGACTTATGTAAGCTGTACATCTCTTCTTTGCAGATCACAAAATACCAGTGCTATCTCTAATAATAGATATGATATTTCAGGTACTAATTTTAAGGATAACACTCGGACAGGACTCGGGTCATAATTATTTTCCCTTTATTGTCTCTACATTTGTTTGTCAGTACTGAAGTTTCCATTGAGGCTAAATCCTAATAAATCATGCGTTATTCTAAGGTATCTTCAAAGATGAACTCATGGTGGATTTCTTGTGGTAGCTAAACCGACGTTCCTTTCTGTCTGAGAGGCTGAACTGTAAACAAAACAACGTGCCATGTGTCACAGATTTCCCTTCTGTGACCGCATCAATGCCTGATTACTCACTGTGCACTTTCGACAAAGTATACACGGACAATCACACCATAATTACCATGTTCTAAAGAATAAACAATTCCTTTAAATCAATACAAAGAAAGGCTAAATTTGAGCTCAGGATCACCTTCAGAAAAGAGAAGAACAATGCTGTATAATACTGACCGGGAAGTAATATATGTGACCCGAGTCGGTCGGCGTTGATGTCTCTAAGACACTCGAGAAACTGGTTGAACGAGACAAGCGACCTGGAGGAGACAAACATAGCAGCAAATTGGTTTTCTAGGTTCTTTGGTACTAAATTACTTAAGGTACTAATTATACAAAGTCAGTCTTGAAATTAGTGAAAATTAAAGAGCTGGTATAGGGATTTGGGACTGGTTGATAATGAGAAATAAAAATTAGGTAAGAACATGTTTTTAAGCTGATCTTAACATTAATGAACTGACATGAGAACCGTTTCTACTGACGCATTGTCAGACGTTTAACAGTATTGATTAGGAATTTCAATAATGAAAGAAGTGGTTTATTTTTTAGGTCTGGCATGGGTAATACATGTTTCAAAGACATTTACTTTTTTTGAATAAAAAATGCCGCCGCTCATATGCTAGCATATATCAAGGACGATTCTACGCTGCGACACATGGGTTTGGTCATGAATTTGAAAGTGAAAATTAGTGTTTCCAACGGTTTATTACAGTGTGTGCTATAGAGAACAAACAGCTTTGCAGTGGTTCCACATATTCATTTATTTTTTGTTTTCTTTCCTTTTCTGCGGGTAGGTTGGGCTGGTTTTAACAACACATTCAAAACTGTAATGGCTATATGGCCATGTCATTGCCGAGGAAATGGGAGCTAAGTGCCTTTCCCAAGGATACACAAAGGCAGCTGATCCGGGCAGGCCTGTGCGAATAGCAAACCCGCGACCCTTGGGTTACAAGTCTGACGCTCTACCAACTGTATGATAGTCGAAAACAACCGACAAATGACAACACTAAAGGAACATAAATATATACCTGTACACATTTTTGTAAATAACGGTCTACAACTGAAACTTACAATGTTTTGTTTGCCTGTGCATATTCCCCAAATGTGTACATGATATATCTACATTTAAATGTAAGAGAAGTTTGTACATGTACACACAGTTTGCTATCATGGGTACGTGCACATTTTTTTTATTATTATTTTTTTTTTTACAATAAACAATTACCATTACCCTCGCAATAATATATTAGAAAGAGCAGTATAGCTTTAAGATAAGGAATTAACCTTTTGTGTTATTTATTTGTTCGTCTGAATATAATAGGAGAAATAATACGCATCAGTCATTTCAATGTAGACCGATTAATCTGTCTTGATAACTAAATTTGTATTCTTATCGCAGTTATCAAGAAAGATATGTGAATAATAATAATAATAATAATAATAATAATACAACTTTATTATACGAGGATATGCAATATTATAAGACAAGAAGAAGTAAATGATAATGATGATGATGATAACCCAAATTTCGACATGGTATATTCAATTAGTTTATCGTAATTGTTCTTATCAATCAACCTTTCTAACTCTTCTCTCTTTTATTCTATAGTTCCATCCTTTTATATCTCTTTCTCAACATCTACAGAATCTCCAATGAATCCCGGCAGTTGATTAAGCTTATGGAAAAAATAGCATTAGTTATCGGAAAACTATATTGTTCTTTCTAATTTATTATTGCAAAAGGAATGTTAAATAGATTTGGTTGTAATGTCTCCCGAGAATGTAGTCAATAATGATCTACGTGCTACAACACAAAGTACCCCCCCCCCCTCAAAAAAAAAAAAAAATGACATGTACATATTGTAGCAAAATCTGTACATGCACACATTATTCTTACCTTCTAATGTAGACCTTACATATACACAATTTAGCGAAATGTGTGCATGAAAATGTTTAGTAACTTTAAGTTGTAAGCTGGAATTAACACAGTTGAGATGAATGTGTACATATACAAATGTATGTTTCCTTGTTGTAATCTGTCGACCGCTATCGTACAACTGAGCTACTGTGTCTCACTATATGCATCTGCAATTATATTGCTATTAATGCAATATTCTGGTTCCATTGGTGGATAAAAAGCAAATGAATATCAATACTGCTAGTACTACAACTACTGTTACTACTACTACTACGGCAAATACTCTCGCCGTTGCTACAACTATCATCACCAACATTACTACTACTACTACCATTACTACAACTAGGACTGTTATCAATACTACTGCAACATTTGCTGTTATTATTATTATTATTATTATTATTATTATTATTATAAGTAAATTGCACGGTATTCCGTAACAAGTTCATTGCGAGAATTTAGTAAGTTGTTTACATATTTACTGATGACAACCACACCAGCCTGTATACAATGAAACCTGTCTATAAAGGACACTAAAGGGATCACAATGATCGTTGTTAGCTTGTGCCCTATAAAGGTAGAATCATAAAAAAGTTAACAAAAGGGAACCATAATGATGGGTGTCCCTTGTATGGAAGTGTTCCCTGAGACTTGTATCATAGTATTTCAAATCATATTATGGTATTCAACATTTTCCTTTAGCTTTAATTAATTCATGATGACTGATTCGTGTTTAAGAGATTCTTTAAGATATTCCAGCCACATAACAGATTACAAAACTCTGATCAAATGCTGGCGATATTGACCGTAAATTCCGATATACCGAAACAAATACCCTTAACGACCACTCTGGTACTAATACTGCCCCGTAATAACGATCGAAAATCTAAAGATCCGATTTTTCTTCACTATTCTCATATTTCATAACCCCGAAACAACTAGTAATTCAAAGCCTGTTTAATGATTCCAATATATTTTTTATACCGACAATGTGACCTGTGAAGCATACTGTAATGGGCGTGTTTACAGTATAACGCTTACCTGACACAGTTATCTGATATATCCATACTTTTCTAGCTGTATGAGGAAATAATTGTAGTTTTTCGGAGCTCTTCTAATAATATGGTACATTTGAAAAACTGTACAATTATTTCTTCATACAGCTAGAAAAGGATAAATATATCTGATTTATTCAAGATCACATTTATTATACCAATGTTAAAATGCCTATTTTTGCAATGTTAAAAACTTTAACATTTTGAATTGTATATCGTTCATTACTTCCCCTGAAATATAACAGACCATCCCAACTTTGATGTACGCCCTTATTAGCGTAGGCATTGCCGCGTGTGTATTGGTTAATCCAATCACAAGACCAAGTATACATGACTATATATGACAAAACGAAATTGACAAAGTGGCAGATGTCATTTGACTACCCTCTTCAGTGGACGCAGATCCACGTTCTATATGCCGACATGGAAACATAAACAGTATTGGATATAACTGATCCAAATTCATTCATCTTGTGAAAAGTCTTGAAATCTTTTAAGATCTGTGGATGGAAAGCAAAAAGGACAAAGAGTAGGAGATGTAAAGAAAGGATCTTGGCCCACCATACCCCGTGAGCCCAAACTTTTAGGAACTTAAACTGTTTTACCACCATTCACCTCTATAAATGAACCAAAACGCTTTTTACCCAGCCGGTCGTTTTTGTTTCCCATGAAGCGGGTACAAACTGCCTGTTTTTGTTTTTGCTTTTTTACAATAAGGCTAGCCACTCACTCACTTTGTAATGACCAAACTCGTAGTAAATAGGCTGTCAGGGTAATGGTCACGCTTGTGTCACAAATACAGACAAAACACCAATAAAAAACCCATACACCGCCGTATACACACAGACTGTTCTAGACTCTGCAGTGATGAGTCAGCCGCATGTTTACTGCTCACCTACGCGTGAATGAATTTCTGCTCGCATCAAGCTGCTAGCTGGGTCGAAGTGAGAGTAGTAGTTGTAAAAGTGGTATTTTGGGCCAGCAACCGCACAGCTGGTCTTCATCACCAATAGGACCGGCCGGTGGGGATGGAGGGGGGCATTTGGCAACGCATGTTGCACAGGCGACCGCCAAAGAATCCACGGCCACAAAGGGTACTGGTTTTCATATTAACAATATTTCCAGTTGTGTTTATCTGATCGAGGTGGACATATAGCCGGTGGACGGTCATGGATTTAGTTGCTACGTCTATGCGCCCTAGAAAGAATGCCTTGTCATCGTCAAACCAGAAGATGTGGGTCAGAAGCACCAGCAGATGCAACGAAAAGACATCGCCTCCAACATAGTCTTTGATGCCAGCCTGCCCGCTCGCTGCGTCGTAGACTGCTGTTATCCCAGCAATAGCAGCCTAAATTACAGTTTCAGGCGCATGTATGTGACAAACCCCATTTGGAATTGTGATGATATTGGTCTTAAAGTCTGTGGTTCTTGCAAGCAATTTGTTGTTTCCAAGCTCAGTCACTATCCTGATTTTGTTGAAATCTCTCAGAACGTTACGCGCGTAGTTGAGTCGGTGAATATCACCTGGTCTAGAGCACCCGGCTTATCTAGAGGATTGGTTCATACGACATACATTGACAAGCAACGCCACGGCGATGATATTGTAATAGCGACGCAAAGAGAGAGAGAGAGAGAGAGAGAGAGAGAGAGAGAGAGAGAGAGAGAGAGAGAGAGATGGAACTGGTTGTGGGGCACGTAGCTCGTTCAGCAGCTCGTCTATCAAATTTTCGAAGTTATCTAGTGGAACTGGAACTGGTTGTTGGGCTGGTTGATAAGCCACACTATCCAGTAGCGCGTCCAGCGCGTTATTATATTTAATTTGCGTTATCCGTCCTCTTCAGGGCACTTCGTTCAAGCGAGTGATGGTAGATATCGCTTAAGGCTTATAGCCAATCAAACATTAGCTGATATGCCTAGTATCACTTTGTGCATTAATATTTCTACACCTGCTGGCTCTAATATAACATTGATATGTATACGCCCAAAACATTCATACGACAAAAATAATTGTCTGCGTGCCCGATAATCCAGCCCAAACATGCCGAGAATCTAAACATATTATCGTTTTATCGGGTATTCTAGCATATGCTCTCCCAGGCGCGGCGTTCGCCCTTTAAGCTCCTCCATTACTATCTTCAACGCCCTTTTGCCATTCTTTTCATGCTTCGCAGTTTATCGATTGCCTCCTTGCCTCCGTATTTAATGTAAACGCCTTGTTTCTGACTGTGTTATAATCCCACTACGATTGCATGGCACTGGCGGAATTCTGATCCTTCTCATTAACTGTCTGTGAAATCTGCTGTACCCGTTCATACATGAGGTCCAGCATTCATAATGACTTCCACGCAGAAGCCACCTACAGTTATATTTGCCATACATTTTTTGTGTCGGACGCAACACCAGTATATATTCAGTCACATTTGTATTTCAAATAAAATTAATACGTCTCTCCTTGTAAACCAACTAATAATCTAGTGTCTCCATAGGACTGTATTGAAAAACTCCAAATTTGAGCCGGCCTCACTGGGGAACGGTCGGATGGGCAAATAGCACATAAGATCAGTCTATAGGTGATCGGTTGGTGCAAGTCAACACTTTTAAAGGTTCCCTGAGAGTTTTGACGGCCCCAGGGCGAAGGAGTGATGCAAACAGCCCCGTCTACCTCCACCCCATCTTTGGTACTGCAGCACTCAGAAATTCCGCCACATAGCGCCTCGTTTGCTATGAAAAAATGGCCCGCCGAAAATGGTAAAAAAACAACCTAGTAATTTCGGCTGAAAATGTTTCGTTTTACACCTACTCAGGACAACGGACAGCAGACTGAAAATATAGCAATTGAAGAAGCTAAACTGCATTAGAAATTAAATTCGCGACCCAAGATCGCACTTAAATAATCCTTGGTAAGGTATTGATCTTTCAATCTTGGAGCGTTGTGTGGTGGTGATGGGAGTTGGATGGAGGGGCCCTGTGATTTTTTCGAATAAAGTTCCTTCCCACAAATAGCTTGAAAAAGAAATACTCTTGCTCTATTTTATATGGAAAACAGAACTAATCATATCCATTATACTAACTTAAAAAATTATCTTCAGACAAAGTGAAAATGATTCCCTGGTTGGAAAGAAATCTCATGCCTCCTTGTTCGCCAGCTCCCACTCCCACCCCCGCCTCCCAGGTTCCCGTCACCATGTCCAGCACCACCATCATCACCACCAGAGAAGATTAACTGTTCGGTTGATAATTCAAGACATACTAACAAGATACGTGTTGTCCTTCTATCAGACAATTTTGATCGTCAATATGTTATTTACTCTGTTCTTATGCAATATAAGATGATATATACAATTTATTCCAACTGCATCAGACTTTAAGTTTTCAATATTTACTTTCATTGTTATTGGTTTTTTTTTAGGAGGAATGCGAAGTCTATTCGCTTTATGCCATGTTTTATGTATGTTCCGCATAGTTCTCCTTGCAAAAATGTAAACGGGCCTAAATCATTTATTTAACATGAAATAAACATATGCAGTTTCTGTTTGCTGAACGAATATAACCATAAACCACTTACTTGCGTCAAAACGTAATCCCAAATTTATGCATTATTTCCAAGAAGTTTTATTGCTCAAGTTGTTTAAGTTCGACCGACCAATCAAAATGAAGAGTGTACTTAATACGTTGGTAGTCTATTTTTTAACGAAACACATTTACCATCATGGCACGAAGAAGTATAACGTTTTTTTATCGTAGTTTCGTTTTAGTTAAAAAGGTGTTTTTTGTTTCGAGTTATAAATGTACCACCATGTCACGTGACTACTGTGTCTGAAGCAGTGGTTCACATTTTCCGCAACCAACAGAATTTGGGAGATTAAGCATTAAATGTCACGCGCCTTTTGGCAAGTGAGAAGAAATGTATATATATTGGCTATTGATACAACTCAGTTTAAATGTTACTGATTCGTAACTCCGTCACAACCTAAATAGGAATTCATGTATCCCGTAAATGGTACAAGTACATATCAGACTAATAGTGAATGTTGATATAATTGTGTGGTATCTAATATTGTAAGACTAATGTATAACTTAGATCATACTGGTTGAATTTTCTTTCTGTTGGTCTTTTCTCTTTTCTGAACGAATACTTTTTTGGTAATTCTTCATAAACATGTATGTAATATTACAATGGCTTATTTGCATGTACTATTTATCCGAGATTTGTCATTGATTATTAAGCATTTTGTAAATTAATGAATATTTTCGAGAACTTTATATTTCTTGGTTTAAGAATCCCAAATGGGTCATTCCCAAAAGTTACATTACGCGCGATGCATGACACGTTGAGCACAATATTGACATTTCTGTCTTTTTGTTTTATTCCATCTGAAGCTGAAATTCTCCTTATCACCACTATTTAAAATAGAGACTCGAACCACAGAGTTTGGAAGCATTCTTTTATCTAGAATAGAAAATCTAACCTCAAGGGTAAAAGTGTTGCATCATGCATACTAACTTCAACAATGGTGTGGGCGCTTTCTCTGAAGGAAAAAAGGTCATATAGAGCCGTTCAGTGCAAGTAGGATCAACATTACCAGTTCTCTTATCTATTTTATTCATGGAAAACTGACCATCAAACTAAAAATGCTTATAAATGTATTTCACTTCATCCATTGGATTGCTTACTTTGATAGGGTGTAAAAATGGCATTAATGAGTAATTTTGTACCTTTTCAACAAAAAGTCTTTCTTTACAAGTTTTATTTAATAAACTTAAATTTCAAAATACCATGAATATGATTTAATACACGCATTCTAAGGCTTAGATAATCTCTCCTATAAAGCAAAGGTCATATAAAGGTCATTACAGGTAAGCATTACACAAAAATATATTGCATGGTTTTCTCTGAATGTCCATATCAAAATACACACGACGATGGATTGTGGAGGCGAGATTTTTATCACCATATCAATTACAGAGGATGTGGGATGAGAAAAAGGGCTCTGTATGATTATATCAATTACACTAGACGAGGGTTTGAGGAGTAGGCTCCATATCATCATATCAACTAGACGCGATTTGAGCTGAGGGGGAGGGTTTCTGTATAACCATATCAATTCGACAGAGCTTGGAGTTTAGGAGTAGGGCTCTGTTGAGCAATATCAATTGTACATGACTTATGGTTGAGGTGGGGGCTCTTTATGACTGGATCAGTTTAACAGCACTTGCGTCTGAGGAGGGGTTCTGTAGAACCATATAAATTATACATGATTACACAAGACGTTTTTTTTTTTTTTTGGGGGGGGGGGGCTCTGTAAGACTATTTAAATACACAGGACATGGGGTTCAGGAGGGACAGCTCTGTATGACCATAACAATTACACATGACTTGGGGTTTACAAACCAGAAATCTGTATAACCTGAACAATTACACAGGGCGTAGATTTGCGGGGGGCTCTGTATGATTATACCAATCACATATGACCTGGAGCTGGTGGTAGTGGTGGGGGGGGGGGGGGTCGTCTATGCTTGATATATCAATTACACACGACTTGGGGTTGTGGAGGCGTTTGCGTGTGACCATATAAAATCCACAGGACTTGGGGTTGTTTATCGGATGGGGCTGTAGTGGAGTGATATGAAGAAGCTGGAACATTTTGTGTTCCACGTTTTCGAGAGATTTATAAAACGATATGTTTAAAAAAAAATCAAATTGCGGTACGGTACATGCGTGAACATATAAAGAAAATATGAAGAAAACCACGATTTGAGTGTTTGAGATCAAAGCAGCCTTATTTACATTTCAAACAATGATGTTGCCTCTTAAGGTCAACTATGGAACCTTATCACATGCTTTGTAACTAAAAGGTGGACGATAAGTAAAAGGTCTAAAGGATTTGAAAAATAATCCATGAGAAGAAAAGAAGAATGATTCCAAACACTACTTGATATCAACTGATAAGTCTTTCGTATTATTAGTTTTAAAAGAGTTGTTACCAAATGATGGAGAAAATTAGGTTTTAAAAGGTGGTTAAGACATGAACTGTCTATTTGCATTTGATCTTTACAAGTCTCGTTTAGCATATTAGTAAGTACTTGGGCATATGCTAGAGGAGAACCATTTTCGTTAGCATTCCGTGTAACAAGTAATTGAGGCTCTCTCCAGTATTGAGAGGCTGCTTGTGAAATAGTATGATCCATTAGCAAATGTCGCATCCTTGAATGAAATGTGTCTCATGTTTTGTGTGAAGCCCCCACAGTCTTTGTAAAAGGGGCTCAACAAAAGGCAACCGTCATGCATAAGTATAGATAGCATACTCCGACACCTGCATCTTTGAATTACTATGGTTCAATAGTTTATTATTCTGTACAGTTTAGTGAAAACTTAAAACACAGAACTCAGTTCCAATTACATACAATAAGTTATAACGTGTATTGTGCAAATGTAAGACTGAATGTTGGAGAGGAGTATGCACATTTGTATGTTACAGCCGTGCTTACATTCAAGTTTCCGTTTTTTGTCTAGAAGAATCTAACAGGCATGTGCACAACAATCGGGCATTAACAGGGAAGCTAATATGGATTGATCCTAATCTTAGATTATTCTGAAATTTCAATTATACTATTTGTAGTAAAAAAAGAAGAAAAAATAAATATAAATAAAACCTCAGCCTGTAGCCATTACTTATTTAAGAGGTCATGCAGACCTGAACCGATATTAAATACGCTTTCATCATCATCATCATCATCATCATCATCATCATCATCATCATAATTATTATTATTATTATTATTATTAGTAGTAGTAGTAGTAGTATCGTATTGTGGGAATTTTTAGTGATAGAGAAATTTTAGCGATTTAGTGATCTCAAAGTGAGATCGCTAAAATGAATATACTACCTTTATTACAGTATGAAGAATGCTAAAAAGATGAAATTATCCCTTTTTAAAATGTTTTTGGCAGCCATACTGGAGGAGTCTGATAACTCTCAATAATGCACATACGCACACACACACACACACACACACACACACACACACACACAAAGATATATATACATTTAGGAGGAGTAACGATAAAAATATCTGAAAATGGCTGCCATGGTGGCCATACTGGACGTCAGATAAGCACCATTTTCTTTCAGAACTATCTAAACATCATAGGAAGTCTTGTATTGATAATCCCATGCTGATATAAGCATTTATTCAGAAATAGTAGAGTAGGTGTGAAATGCCGATTTAAAGCCACCATATATATCTATCAATCTATCTATCTATCTATCTATCTATCTATCTATCTATCTATCTATCTATCTATCTATCTATATATATATATATATATATATATATATATATATATATATATATATATATATATGTATATATAGTCGTTTTCTCAACTCTGTTGTTGATACCAATGCAGTTCCGTCACAAGTACATTGTTGGTGCCAATACGGTTCCTATAATGACTCTGTCGCTGGTACCAATGTCAACTTTAATTTCTGATCTTTAAGTATTTCACTTGTGTTAGGGCATATTTTGTTTTTTTAGTTTGAGTAGTTACTATCTGGCGCTTGACCTCTGATTCAGTCAAGTACTCCAGGACGCGGCATGGTGCTTCCCGCTTAAAGCAAAAATGGTCCAAATAACTGAGGTTTCTGTAGTGTCAACGTTGCGACCGTCAGATCTAATGGCTGGTGATTCACTATGCAGAACTCTTGGTATAAAGCTAGGTGTAAAGCTTTCGTGTAAGGCACTAATTAGCTGGCCACCGTTGTATATTCTGCATGACAAACTCCGTATCGTAAGTCACGCCCACGACCCATTACCACGTCGCCCGTGCAGATTAATAAAGTAAAAACTAGAGTGTCGGTGCTTGAGTCAGGCAGAAACCCACCAACCTTTTGAGTTATACTACAGCGGTAAAAGCCTGACTCGTTTCGATCAGTAGACTACGTTGCAACGGTCATTAATAGTATGACCTTGATGTCAAGCACGCACCAATTGGTTCCATTCCGGCGGGTATAGCGATGGTTGCTGCGTAAAACAAAGCGTTTTGGCCACTGGAAGTCCTCCTAACCATTTCTGTGGCGACAAAATGTTCGGCCTCAAAACAGCATCGGCCGGAGAGTCTGGTACCCTAATAGTGACGACTCTTAACGTGGCAGCATCTTGAAGTTCGATAGGGTCGCGTAAATATTTTATTGGGTTGTTGTCCATCAATATAGCGCCACTCATTGTGCCACCTTCTATTAAAATTACGTCCTTAGCAAGATTGTCGACATACTATTTGATTCCGTCTACAGACTCGCCAGCGTCGCTGAACGAGCTATCAGCGGTAAAGACCACGATGTTGCCAGACACTGCTTTGTCTGGTTTGGTAACGAGACAAGAGATGTCAACGCCTGAGGCTTTGAGGTTTCAGGAGGCGTTGTCAAAAACAATTAGGTTTGCTGGGTCCGCATAGATGGCGCGGTTACTATAAGCCGCGAGGTCGGCCATTGTTCGTATTTGGAGACATTATCTGTATCTCCAGCTCTTGAGACTTCAGAGAGACCAAACACGACTACAGGCATACCAGTGTGTTATTGCGAAACTTCGTCTAATGTGTAATACTGAACATATGCATTACTTACGCTGTTAGATCCTTCGGTTGAAATTCCAATGAAGTATTCTCGACATAAACGATCAGGGATAGCTGGTAAACATTGTGTGTAATCCAAGCTAATCTGTAATCTAATCTGTGAGCTAATAGTAACTTCTTTTGCGATTGTACAGAAATGTCTACCATATTCCAAGATTTCCAATCTCAAGCCACACAGATCTGTTTTAGTGCAGCTACACAAGGCTTCTTACCTGTAGGTGCGAATTCTATTTACCATATATTGTAATGTGGTTCTAATTAAAAATAATTTTTCTTCTGGCGAATCTGGCGCGCTCGACTCTTTCGGTCGGTCCTGGGAGCGGGGGAAGAAATTTCCGTTTCGCTGTTCTGGCCCTGATAGCCGGGATAGGGAGGTGTTTGGGCGTTTGGGGGGAATAAATGTATTTTCCCCGACTCTTTGGGCGGAGTAGAAAAATTTCATGCCAGAGTGAACGGGATTCAGAAATATTTACCCCGACTCTCTAAGCGGGTTATGGGACAGTTGCCTTGAAATTGGCATTTCACATCTACTATTAGCGATAACAAGATTTTCAAGATGGCCCATGTACCTGCCATATTTTGGATGTCAGAGCGGCACCATTTTACTCCAGAACCAACTAAACACCATATCAAGTCTGGTGAAAACCCCACGTTGATATGGCTTTCCATTCAGGAGAAGTAGTGATAACAAGATTTTCAAAATGACTGCTGTGGCGACCATATTGGACGACAGAGCGGCACTATTTGCATTTATGACCAACTAGATATCATAAGAAGTCTTCTAATGAAAATTTCATCCCTATATGACTTTCCATTCAGGAGGAGTGGTAGCAACAAGATAACGAACTAGACCTTGCGATGAATGCGTGCGTAAAGTTTCAAGGCAATGCTCCAAGTAATTTCAGAGGAATAGCGATAGCACACGCGCGCTAACGGGCGGACGAACGACGGACAACATTCCATACCTCATGCCCTGCATAATCCTACGAAAATCAAAAAGGTCTGGATATCATTCAAGGCTTCAAAAGCATGCAAACTCAGCCCTATCAATAATCCTAATATGACGATCAACATTGTCCATAATGTTATTTTTACATTTATATTGAGTGTTATGCCGTAATGTACCTACAACTACACTAACAGCGTAGCTGATAAGTTACTTCACAATCAAAGAACGTCTAACATTTAGGTTGTTTACATGTTTCCTAATGCACACACAATATCACTTGTGTGAAGTCTATACATATGTAAGTACATATTAGTAAGTCCGACATATCCCCAGAGAGAGATAGAGAGAGAGGACTAATTCTAAATATTTACAAGATAAAATGCTGTAAATCTGTAAAGATTCTTAATAGCAAAATGTATGCAAATGAAGGTAAAAATGGTTTAGTAGAGACGCCAAATCTGCAGTTCTCCTTTGTTGAACCAGCAACATATAATTGGGTAAAAAGAAATTTCTGGAGAGATTATTTAGTCATTTCAATAATTAATCAATACAAAAGATGTAAAAATAAACGTTGTTGCTCATGTGCCTTTTAAATATCACTTAAACAATCATAACATGCAAACAGTATAGTTTGCATCAGCTAAGGTACGCATGGGACTACAAAAGTAATAAGATAAATAAGTTTGAAAAAAAGAAGACATTTTGTGTAATATTTTTAGCACCCTTTGTTGACAAGTGGAAATGGTTAGCATCTGTGGTTAGATCCAGGCAGTAAACTAGTTTTTCTTTAAATTACGTTTTTTTTTCTATAGGAAGTTGGAAAGATGACTGGAACACATTCGTTTAAAAGATTTGTTGCCAATAAACTGTTTGTGTTGGGGGAAAAAAAACTCAACTCACATTCTGACCATTACTTTAGTAATTTTAATTTTTTAAAATTTTATTTTATACATGCAAAAAAAAAAGACAACGCCACCATTCTTTATCTATTTTTTTTTTGTACCAATGTACTAGAACTATTTGTGATGGTAGTTTTGACAATTAATGAAAATACATATGAGCTTATATGACTAAACAATTGATACTGTAGAACTGATACTGCACAGATACACCTGCTAAAGACAATTATTTCCTACAAGGAAGTACATATGGACATAGAATTGAAAACCACAATAACATATCTTGGCAATACTACAATAGTGAAATTGTCCTTTGCATGAGACATAGAAGATTGAGTTATAGTGTGCACGTGATGTGTGCATCCAAGTGATTAAGTTGCTTTCGTTGTGAAATTAAGACACAACAATGATAAGAAATAAACTGACTAGGCCCTCGTAAAAAATATCTTTTTGGGCCAAATGATTCAATTTTAAAAATTTCGTATACACATGATAAGACAGCCACAAAGCTCAAACCAAATCCTCTGAATGAAACTGATATCGTGTTTAAGTTTTGATTCTTCTTTTGGAGTGGACATATTGCGAAGAAGCTTCAGCAACTGATTGTTCAAAGGCACACTTCTTTCGTCCAATTTGTCTGGATCATCTGCAGAGGAATTTGGGAAACCAACATCGTCGCACCAGTTTCCCAGTTTAACGAGCTTGTATTCTTTGAAGCCATGAAAGCCAAATAAATCAGCAAAAGTGTTTTCGATGGCGTTGAGACTTGTTTCTGTTACATCGCCTGTCTCTACTTTGTCCATCTTTGTAAGTGCTACATAAAACTCCACATCTAAAAAGTATGATAACTAAATTCAAATCATATCCTTTTTAAAACAATATAAACTATTTTGGACACTTTGTGTCCGACAGTGGATGCAGAAACCTAACAATCCCATTATTATTAGTATTATTATTATTATTTACTTCAAAATAACTCAAAAGAAGTACGATGTCAGTCGAAAGTCAATACTTTTTTTTCTTCGTTTTTCTTTTTGAGGATGAAATTTTAAGGACCAGGTACTTTATAATTTCCACTCGCTGCATTTTTTTAATGCTTAACAGATGACAACGTGTAGTATTCTTGGTATTAAGGGCGGAAATCCCCTGTCCTGTCTATGAGTCGATACATCATCTAAATTTATATCATCAATATATCAATATTTACTTTTGCGCTTAAGTAGCTAGTCAGTTGACCCCCCCCCCCCAAAAAAAAAAAAAAAACTAAATAAAATAAATCCAAATTTCTATTCTAATGAATGAACTCTAGCCATTATAATAGTGGGCAGCAATCAAAGCGCATAACTAACTCAGATGATAAGTACGGGCCGGTTTATAACCGCAACAGAGTCTCTACCACCACCATCGGCACTGAATGGATTTTGGTTTTACTTGATCAATCCTACCGTCAATATTTATACTATCTACGTGTTTTGTTCATGTAAAAATAGTCATTACTATTTCACACTGATGGCACCAATAATTAAGATAGTTTTGCATCAATACAGCTGTTTGACAACGCTCCAAGTGGAATAATTTTTAAATAAATGCCATAATGCAACATAAATAAATATTTTTAAAAAAATTGTTTTTTTTAAAATGTTCGGATATTTATAGAATGACCAAGTCCAATAATGTTCATAATTTTAGATTTGCCCTGTGACTTTACGCTATTATTTTGCTCCATAAACCACGAATGACAAAAGAATTCCTCTCGATACGATTGTATAAACAATTTATGTATTGTTCGTTACTTTCTCCATCTTCTTTGTCACTTGTCCTAGCTTTGGTAGCTTTTAGCCTAAATGCAAACCAAAGTTTCGCTCCATACATTTGCTTGAACTATATATATATATTGTTTTTTAATCACCCTGAGGCTGATCTAAAAAAAAAGCACTTTCATTTCCTTTTACGATGTATGATGCTCTTACCGACAGGACAAAGTGTGTTCTTTGGCTTGATGATTTCTAGAAGGCATTCAATCAGCTCCCTAGGGACCTTCTTGGTTGCAACACTGTGTACGAAAATAACAATGTCTGTCTTCCATTCCTCTTTGGATTTCGTGTACCAACTTTTTAAACACCCAACTCCATGTCTTCTCTGATGTTCTAACAGTCCAGTTACTTGGATGCCCGGTTCAAGGTAACCTGAACAGAGTTTTTTCTTTATATAAAAGGTCAAGTCAATAAAAATATAAAGTAGACATTTTATAAAATGTCAATAATTCATGCTTTTCATTACATTTAATTTGAAATCTAATATTGCTTGCATTGTCATTCCTCCTTAATCTATAATTGGAAATAAGGTGGTAGAATGATGGTAGTTACCATATTTTTGAGCACTTTCTATGTTATTTTCCTTAGTGTGGGAATAAATCATTATATTTACTAAGAAACATCTTATTGTGTACATGGGCAGACAGAACGAGAAACATAAAAATCAGACTGAAAGATAAAAAGGTTAACTGATAGGTATCTATCATCTTTTACGAAAAACATTTTTGTCCCTTCGTCATAAAGGTTTCTATACTAAAGGAACACAGTATTGCATCTATTGCATACATCAAATGATGTAGAATACATGTTTTACAAGATCTACACAATAGAACGAATCATATGTTGTATTTCTATGGGGAATACATCGCTTGAAAGTATTGTATTATCACTATCACTCTCGGTCACCGTTAGAAACTGCCCGTGACTTCGTTTTGTTTTTGTGATGGCTACGTGTACTACGCAGTTGATACCAGTGACTACAGAACATACATGCCGAACACAACAAACTATTGAGTTACAACTCAGATATTGCGAGCGCGGGAACAAAAAATAGGAACCTACAGTTTGAATTGTAGGGCAAGATAAAGCATGATGTATCTATTTTCAAGTAATAGTTCCAGAGATTAAAGCATAGTGTTTTATTTTCACTCTGGTCGGAGAGCCGATAATGTTTTCATATCATTAATCCATGTTACCTCTGCAATACGGTGATGCAAAACACAGGGTAAATACGCTAGATTTTCACAAGTTTTGAACGGAAATATTACAATCTGTCAATTAAAGAAGAGCAAACATTTTTCAAAAAATCTACGTTTAATTTCCTATAAATATTCATCGCATGAGAACTTTAGAACTTTGAAGGCAAATTTAAAATTGTTTAAATTTTAGCGTGACAAAATACTACGCAATTTGTCTTTTTAATTTCCAGGAAAATAAAAGACAAAAACAACAACGACAAGGGAATTCTTTGGGGAATAGATAAGCTGCTAATGACACTCTCCATCGAGATCTAATAGAGTGCTTTTTTCCGTTGAAAATGCAATTACACCGTCTGCTTCATCAAAGAACAAAGGTAACTGTTGTCAAACGTATTAGATTATATTAAAGCATGAAAGAAGTACAAGTGGTATTGTTCAATATTATTTCTATATTTTTTACACAGCTAAAAGTACAAAATAAAAATTAAAGATTTATTTACTACAATCCAAAGTCATATCCCTCATCGTCTCATATATGCAGAAATTAGATTATTACAAAGGAACTGAGGAAAAGAATAAACAAATTTTAACTATATTAATAAGTATTGCAACGAATTTTGACCAAAAAAGTATCTTAACTAAAATATTGCTAGTACATTAGAGTGTTGAATAAACTATTTAAATACGATTTTCGACATAAGTAATTTCATTACCGACCGTGTCCGCATTATTTTCATCTAAATTGTAAGACTTACCAGCGTTAGTGCCGAATAGCTCACTTACAAGTACAAAAGGAAATATCGGATCGAGGAATAAAACTTACCAAATATCTTAAGTGATAATATTTCTTTCAATTCCTCGGTGTTTTCATCAGGAAGTCCAACAAAATCATCCAGGTTTGGTAGATGTTTATGAATTTTTCGGGCGTTATCCTCATTGGGCGAACCTCTCAAATTATCTTTAGTAATCCCACAATGATCGTATCTGAGAAAGCAAGCAAAACCCGAATATATGTTTGCATAGCGAAAAGATTGTTGTTGTTCAGCATCCATGGTAGGAGAAGCAGGAATTAGAATACAAATATACACAGACATCTCTAACCGAATAAAGTATAAAAAAAACATTGTTAAATACTACGTCTATAGAATATTTTCCAAAGATTTTGGCTTGGCGTTTTCCAAAATCATTTGTTCTATGCCAGTTGCAATTGCTCCCGGTGTTTGACTTGGAATCATTATTTTTTGTTTTTGAAATTCATAATTATCCATAACTTTTTAAATTCTGTATAACATTTCATTGTTTTGGAACCTACATTTTTGATTTTTGCACTAAGCGACATAAAATTCAACTTATTCTGGAATACAAGGTTAAGCAGAAGACTTTATGTTTTGTGTGTCTATTGAAAAGGCGCGTTCGTTTTCATTCTCTGTAAATATCTATTGATATGGAAACAAAGAACATAAAATGGTTACCCGAAAAACGTAATTTCTCAGCTGATAAATACAATCATTTGAAAGCGGACCTTAGCTACTAATGTAAGAGCAGGGTATGCTCAGACACAGACAAGATACGTAGAGCAGATATCAGAGATAAATCTTGCTGCTGGGGTACACTTTGTGTCCAAATTAGTGACTAGAAATAATTGCGGTATTTGTTTCGGTTTAGGGCAGATTGTTCTTGAGGTATATATACTTTTATTTATGGAATAATGCCTCAGACTATGCGGAGCAAGTCTTACTTTTCCGTCAAGCCAACCAAATACTTTAACGTTAAAGGCAAGCGAATTTCATTCATAAATTTCTGTATTGATATTAACATTTTTATGGGAAGGCATCTCTGTCTTAAAATACAATATGTGATCATATCATATGTTTTTGTGTGCGCATTGAATTCCTACAGTTATTGTTGATTTTCATGAGAATTAAGACCATGTCTTCACCTCAACTAAATCAAGCATCATGTGAAAATGCCTCATGTAGAATAAGCAACTTATACCTACCGATAAAAAGGCTACGGTATGTGTGTGGTTTGAAAGAGTTTCCGCATGAAGCTATTATATCGTCGCTCAAACTATGTGAAGGCACACGCTCTACCAGTTTTAACCTACATTTAAAGATGAGCTACTTATTTTATGACAATCTCTAATTGCTTTACCTGTGTGCTGCATAAGTATGGGTAAGTTCAACACCCTGTCCCACACTTGCTACAGGAATATATTTTCCAAGAATGAGGGTGACAAAACTATTGATTAGTGATGACTTGCCAACTGAGGGAAGGCCTAGAAGCAAAATATTCTTCACTTTTCTCTGGCTTTCAACATTTTTTCTTATTTCATCCAGCATTCGATCATTTTGATCGCGGACTCGGTCTGTAAACAAAATGATGATTATTACTGAATCATTTTAAACATGAAATAAATCTTGTTCGCAAGATAAAGCCTCACATTTACTGATAAAAAGACATCAACATATCCACAGCATATGCAATAAAAGGTTTCAAAATTACAAGATACAAAAAACACCATCATGCCGATTTACCGGCATTACATCTGTGTCATCTAGGCAAATAGTTAACAGTATATTGATTTTAAATAGACTTGTCAAATTGGGTTAAGGGAATGCATATTTGCACATGGTTGTATAAAGTAACCATTAATAAATTGCCGTGAAGATGGACAAAATTGCTTCCTTGTAATAGCATATGTATCCATACTTACTACTTGTATTCAAACAAGACGTCTTGAAACTACCAGCTAGCTTTATAACTGAAATGATAGTCTTGAAACTACCAGCTAGCTTTATAACTGAAATGGTAGTCTTGAAACTACCAGCTAGCTTTATAACTGAAATGATAGTCTTGAAACTATCAGCTAGCTTTATAACTGAAATGATAGTCTTGAAACTATCAGCTAGCTTTATAACTGAAATGATAGTCTTGAAACTACCAGCTAGCTTTATAACTGAAATGATAGTCTTGAAACTACCAGCTAGCTTTATAACTGAAATGGTAACATACTTGCGGATTATCATGACAGCACATTTCAATTTGATCATTAAAATCGACAGTTTATCAAATACTACCCAATTATTGATAAATACTTTTTTATGTTTTCAACACAGTAAATCAAAGTTTCTTTAAGTTGATAGGATTTCTAAACAATTATTTTGTTGTTTGCACAGCCTTAATGTATTAGTTTTTTTTTCTTTCTATAAGCTTCTATGTACTTTCTTCCACATTCATAACTAATATATGTACCATAAATAAAAGCACATCGAATAGACTTCATTTTCTCCGAAGCAAAAGAAAATCCTCGATTATTGTGACATACATTTTGCTGGGGAATTCAGATATTTTCCGCTTACAGTAAAAGCTGCATCTTACACCTAATGTAAGTAAACTTATATAATAGCACGGATTTAGAATTCAGGATATTCTAATTTCATTAAAAACTCGATTCATGTATAACTTTTGAAAAATCGAAATTTTACATTTTGTCTACACTAGATACGTACATTGTCATAATTATTAATCGTTTATGCCAATGAATAATGGCCATGTGATATAAAATATCTGGCTCTGTTCATGCTGACATAAGCTGGCCTGTATGCGATAAGATGAATGTTAAGACCCACGACATTTTTGATCTTGACTTACCTGGCATTGCACCATTCGCGGTTGTTGATCTCGGTTTTGCAGGTCGAATGTTCATACTGAGAGATCTAACAAAACAACATCCAGCTTAGCTCTTGTTGTTACTGCCAGTTTGAAAGCTCCTACTTTCATTTATAATTCTATGCAACATTGAATATGATCAATATTTAAACGGTGAAAACAGCCTTGATTGATGTGTCAGGCCAGCCAATGAATTAGCGGGACGCGTGTTTGCATGCAAATATGGACACGAATTGTAACATGAACCACATCTTCCGGAATTATAACCAAATTACATCCAAGTCAACAACTACGCTACTGCAAGAATTAGTCCCGTTCTGATATCATTTTACATTTTAACATGTATATTTATCACATTTCTTAGGCCATATATATATATATATATATATATATATATATATATATATATATATATATACATACATACATACATACATATATACATACATACATACATAAGCATAGATCAACATTAACACATCATTCCTCAAATGAACATTAGATAAAGGTAGACATACCTGTACTATACTGTACAGATCTTCTCTTTTCACAGTATCGCCTTTCTAGGCAACTGGTACATTTGATGCGATATTATGTATTTAGACAAATAGCTACAAGTGGTGGAGTTCACCCTTTTTTAAAATTGTAACTCTGGCGACTTTTAACTAACACAGGATTATGCTCTAGGAAAAACTTTACAGGATACAGTTTGCCAGTATGCGTTTGAAAAGTTCAAATTTCGACTCCAAAAACGAAAGACTCTTTCCTCAAATCGTAAGCAATGTCTTATTTTTCTGGCCTTTTATCGCGTTTTTATATTTATTTACAAACAATCAGCTATGGGTTTAACACACATTTTCTGACATATCTAACCTGGGGGAATCGGAAAGTTCCGCAATTACACTTTCGCCAGTTTGATTACGCATGCCTTATTGGAAATCACCTTAACTCATCTACATTTTCTTTAATATATTAGGCAAGGTAAATGACATATAGTAAAGCTTAGACCTTCTATTTGCAATTTTATTTTGTTTCTAAACTTATTAAAATTTAACTAAAGATTCAAGAAAATTGACTCGTCCTATTTAGGTTGCATCCAGATAGTTGACTGTGTATTATATAATATTGCAACACGTGCCCTTTCGCCCTTACATCCGAATGACATATATGTATATTTTTTTCTCAACGAACAATACTTAGAGATTCAAGTTTTATGTCACTGTAGATTATCATTGTTTCTTTGTGTGCATTGATTGTTGACTGGTTACTTCGCATATTATATCATTTTGCGCACTGCGAGTGAGGCGTATTTGTAAATTCTCATTTATAATCTCCATCTATCACTTGGTCTTAGTGTGTACAGGTATTTAATAGTAGGTATTCGCTAGAAGTGTGTTAAAAACTTATGTTGATTTTGAGTTAATTAGGTCGCATATTGCATCTTGGTTTATGAATTCCTAGCAGATAGTGTCATACTTCATATAAAAGAATCTGTATGTATCTTTGCATTTGTTTCTTAAAAGATCTCGTTGAAACTCAAAATACAATTACCAAAGATAAATTGTTGATATTACCACGCTTTCATGCACATTAAAGTAAATGTTTGAGATCCTCACAAATCGATCACAGCTTAAGCATGGAAGACCTTTCCCAAGATATGATTTCTCATTCATTATTATATTTGTTTTGAATCTTTTGTTTCTCACTTCTGTTTACGTGTATTACTTAGTGTGCTTCTCTTCCTTGTGGGGCGAACATGCGGGTATGTAATGGTACTGGTACCACCCAACAAAGTATATTTATGTAATATAGGTTATGTACGACGCATCTTCATTGTGCCAAATCGTTTGTGTCTTCGTCGAATCACGTGAAAGTTTGCAGAGGCATGCCTGTTGCCATCATGAGGTCCTATCGTCCAAATTCAAATTTTCACAACTACTTCATGTTTTGGCTATGTTCATAATCCACAAATGCGATGATATTACTACATCTAGTTTCCTTGAAGTATGCAAATCTGCTCTAATAAGATATATTGATGTAACATCATTTTCATATATTTTCTTGTGAGTGTTCTAATTACCTTAGTATTGATCACATGGTCGCTAAACTAACTCCTATTATTCCGCGATATTCATTCTAATCCGGAACTAAACTCTACAGCCACCTTTAGTAGTTCGACTAGAGTATTTTGTGTAAATGATATATATTGTATGCAGAATTGAATCTGATATATGGGACTTCAATGACACTTGGCTGAATCCATCCATCTCTTTTTGTGACCTTTCCCTCCAATATTACCACGACCCAGTTAGGAAAGATCGTGTAAGCAATAATCACGGTGGTGTCATATTGTATGTTAAAGAATCATTGGCATGTCCAAAGACGATAGAATCTTAATCTAAATGGTTTAGAGTGCTTATTGATTGAACTTTCAGTTCGACTAAGACAAATTCTAGCATGCCTATTTTCTGCAAACTTTGGAATGCAAACCTAGCGTATACTCCAAGGAACCAATACATCGGAGATATAATTGTAGCAGATGACTCTAACTTCAATATGTTAAATCCACTCTGAGAAAAAGAAAATGAAGTCACTATGTGGCGAGCTTTACCTTCACCAATGCATTAATCAGCCAACTCATTTCACCGAAAACTGTGGCAAGTTGCTAGCTGTATTACTTCTGATGACCAATGAAAGTTGAATCCTTAGCGGGTTGTGGAACCTTTCTTACATCAAGATATTATATGCCATTGTCATATTTATGGCATATTCACTTACAGAAAGCAAATAATTAAAACTATTTTCAAGGCCTAGATGGATATTTGGCTAAGGCAACAATAATCTTCTGAGACATAAAGCATCCACTCCGCTACCGTCTCCAATTGTTTGAAATTTGATGATATTCAAAAAATTTCAAATATTAACACTGACTACAGTGTCTTGATATCAGTGCAATGTGATTGCATAACACTGTTAACGTTATGCCATCAGAACATCTATGGATCACAACAGAAGTCATAAGGTCAATACGCAAACGTAGGACAGCCATTCGGAAAGCCCTGCAATTTAATCTACCCTCTTAATGTACTAAATTTGTTTCCTGCGGAAGAAAACAAACTATATGATTTGAGAAGCCCAACATATACATATTGACAAATTAGCACAAAAGACTGAGATCTTGCAATACAACCTCAAAGTCCACATTGTATTCAGTATTTTCGAAACAACGGTTCGATAATTACAGAAGAAGCGGACAAAGTTAAAGCACTGAACGACGTATTTAAAAGAGCAAACTGTACTTGATGAAACAAATGTTAATATCCTAGATATACTTTTATGCAAGGATGTAAGTTTCACTCCTATAGAACTAACATCTGTCGAAGGCAAAATGATCTCAAAAGTCTTCCTACTGGAAAGGCGTCTGGTTCCGATGGTGTATGTAGCTGCATTCTGGGTGTACCTTTAACCTTTCTAAAATTGAATCCTACACAGTTTCTAAGAATATTAATAAATAACAAGCTGATTCACACACACACACAAACACGTTTTGGAGTTTTGCTCTCGAACAACTGCTTATGATACACACAGACTATGTAAAAAGGTATGTTCAAGAATTACTGCAATGCGCAGATTCAAAGTTCACTTGACTGGAAATCTTTAGAAACTAGATATACTTCTTTATTATGACCTATTCTGGTAATGTGGTTTTGGACAACTGCACATTATTTCAGAACTTGAACAAACACAAAATGAGCAGCCAGAATCGTGACTGGTGCAATATAATTAGTATCTTTTGAAGCTTTACATCGAGAAATAGTATGAAAACGTCTTGAATCCAGACGACAAAAACACAACCTTACACTATTATACAAAATGACAATTGGTTCAAGCCGTCTCTATCTCACATCTCTGATTCCACGAGTTGTTAGTAATATTACTCGCTATAACTTACGCAATGTAAGCAACTTCCAATCAATACAAGCTAGATCAAGTCTTTATTACAACTTGTTTCTTTTGGAATTCGTGAATTGAACACGTTGTCTATTGAGACTCTTCAACGCAGCTCCATTAACAACTTGAAAAGCTTGACGAAAAATCGTTATACTTATATTCCCAGACACTTTTATTGGAGTAGAAGGAAATTGAAATTTTTCATACTCGACTTAGGACAAATTGCAGCTCGCTTAATCAACATTTATTTAGATAAAAAATATAATTAGATCACCTCTTTGAAGACGTGGACTTGCTTTCGGTGGACTTGTTTGCGCTTTTCACCATGAACAACAGTCCCTTACACCATATGGCAATTTAACTTCTAATACCTTTTATATGGTGATTTATCTCTTCCATATGACATAAACATTCGTAGATGTGATGCCATTCATACCTTTATTGAATTATCAAATCGATTTACTTAAGCCCACCATTACTAACACGAGTGCACTTCTACGACTCACGGCCAGTTGTATAAAGCAATTCCCTTTTTTATTTTAAAACGATCGGCCATCTCTTCTGTAATGATTCGATCTACAAGGAAGCACTGTTCCCTTTTAATATCTTGTTTCTTCCTTTCTTTTGTTCTTCCCCTTTATTTCCTTTTTACCTTTTATCAGCTAATTCGTTGTTCATCTTTGTGCTTTATATAACTTGACTAAATGCTAAAGTTTAGTTAAGAGACCCTTAAACTTATCTATTCAACAATTTACAATTCATGTCTTTAAAATTAAATATCATCCGCCATGTATTCACGTATAGTCACATTTTATATTTACAATTTTTGGTTTGATAAAGGAGAATAAGACTATAAGCTATTGGCTTTCGTTCTAATCCTTTACATGCTGTAATATCCAACCATACAATTATCAAATCAAATATGTTTATACAAAGCTAACCCTCGAACACGAATATACTTCAAACCAAATATTAATAATACGTCTCTGATCATGTAAATTACTACTGTTTGAAAACATTGACGTTTGTCTTGCGGAATGATAGCGAATGTAAGTATACTCTAGAAACTAGCTTATTGCTTTTATGTCTGCATATTCAACGCAGAAAGTATAAATGGGGTTTCTTATTACACGCAGCGTTGATTCATTTTCCTTTCAAACAACACAGCTATCAAGTTCAGACGTGGGTGCGTCTCAGTAGAGCACAGCGTATAAAAAAGATATTCAAAAGAAACTATCTTCCACCTTAAGTGTCGAAACAGTGACATGGCGTTTGCTTTAGTGGTGTGATATCTGGAGGTTGTTTGCCCTTCACGTGTAAAGTAATAAATATAAACTCTGTGTTGTGGATGTCCACAAGTCCAATTAAGCAAATAGATGATATCCAGTTTATTTCCTCCTCAATTAAATGGAGTATGTTCTCTTTTTCTGTAAAGCAGTTAGACCTGTGATGCAGGGGTTAATAGTTTGGAGACGAGAAATAAAGACACCATAAAGACCTTCAGACATACTTGCAAAATTTATTCAATAAATAAAGGAATTTAATTCAGTCAAAATATATCATTTTAAAATTAAACATTTATTTATTCTATTATTAACGCAGAATCGGGCAGTTTAGATCTTTTGAAGAATTTTAATTTGATCTCAAATAGTTCATGTAATTGATTTTAAACTTAATGGACGCATGGATTGTAGTACTATTCTACCGTGATTAACATTATATAATATTAACTTTTAGTAATTCCAAACTGTGAGGTTTCTATCAATGCCAACAGGTTGGACAACGGGCAATAAACGCGCGAGAGAGAACAGAAATGGATTTCATCTCATGTTTGGAACCTGTAGGGTCAATGCACCACTACCTCAGTTGCAACAAAAATTGTGATAACGTAGATCAAGGCAAACGCTTGGATAGGAGCTTCCCTAAAGTCAAGTTGCCGCTTCTCACGTTCTTAAAGGAGGTGGTAAAAGTTCCTTTTCATTCCAGTATACATACACTGTGGGCAACAAACCTCTGTCAGCGTTTCTCTCTCTATGCTCTATGCTAAAAAGTGCAGAGTAAGTGTTGACAACAGTATCTGTTCACCGCGCTTCCAACTCTCAATATATAGATTTTATAGTCAATTTGATTTCTATGATTACATACTATAGTTAGTCAAGTGTTTTTAACATCTGTTTCTTTTAGCAAACCTGTGGAAAGTCTCATAGTTATTTCTAGCGGCATACATATCTAGACACAAAGTTTTGAATTTTTGTATTATTTGTTTTCTAAAAATTGTTTCTTAGTTTTCCTAGTTTCGCGTACCAGTTTGAACTCTCTTCATATTTTACACATTGGGAAATTTGGGCGGGGGAGGGGGGGGGCGGCAGATGCACACATGCAACTATGTTGATAATTCAAAATGTCACATCTCATGACCGCTTTTGCGGCTTACAAGTTATGTATTTTTTCTAGTTCCATTGACATTGATATATAGACTCTGATGGTATCATCTTGCTTTCTTGACTGTTATACTCATATCGCAAAGGGAAATAATAAGCGGGATTTCTTAGATTTTGTCCACCTATATTAAACAAATAATATTTCCAATATGGTCAATGTAGAGAAGCATGGGAAAATGTTTTTGATTGAAAATGTTTGACATATTTAGGTCTGACTGATGCATGCTCATAGTTTGAATAAAAATTCATCGATATTTGAAATCTTTTTTAATCCCCAGGGTTCCGCAAATGATATAGGTGTATACGTCCTTTTCATTGTCCTTCAAAGCCCACTCAATTTGCGCTTTCTGCCTCGAACGTAACATTCTTTGCGCTATATGACGTTATATGTTATAAGCATTTGTTTTTGTTATTTTTAACCATTGTCCAACCTGGATATGTTAATATGCAATGACAATGCATCTAAGTCATCTATCTGCTCTGTATTGTCAGCTAGAGTTTTTAATTGAGGTTTATTTCATGAGTTAGTTTGGTCAAAAAATGAAGGCCCAGCGAAGATAATGAGCCGTTATTATTTTTGTAATTATGAACTGTTGAAACTATTTCTTGCGATTTGCAATTTGAAGATATTTATTTGAGCGAAATCCACTGACAGCATACAACCCGAAATGTATCAAGCTAAGTAGTGCCGTAGCGGCAAAAGTGGATTGGAAACTATTTTGTTTTGAATCTTGATTCCCTTATTTTAGCTAAACAATTCGTACGTCTACTTTTGCATTTCATATATCCAATTTATCATAGCATAGATCAACTTTACAACTTCCGATGTTTAGTTTTTCTGTTCATATGTAAATATATATTTCGATGCTTGAAATTGAGTTGTAAGTGTTGAATTACTTCCGCGTTAAACTTCGACCGTTGCGAATAGTAATTATCGAGACCTGAAAACCCCAGTATTCGTATGCGAAGAATACATACCCATTATGACAGGTGGAATAGGTTTCATCTCTACAAATGTAACAAATATCAATAGATGATAATACTTGCATGTTTTGTATGTTCAAGAATGGTTTGACTTTCTGACAGTAGAAAAAACTGCTTGGGATATTGAGAATAAAAAAATATATTTCGATAACTTGTACGTACTGTGCATATCGAAAACAATTTTTTTTGGTCGAATACGTCTGTTGAGTCCCTATCCGGAACTGGCTCATGCACCAGTTTCATTCTTGTGTTTTCGCTGATGGTATGATGGCAAGGCGGGCTTAAACCCTAAGTTTGGAAGGTGCTAATGAATCTAACAGCAGAAACTCACAGCCCATTTGTATCCATATTTACTGTAGGTTTCCATAACGTTTTTTTAGTGAGAATGGCATTGAAATTTTAAAATGAATTTTTCCCATTTGTCATTGTATTAAAGTTAGCAATTTGGAGCCATGGAAAAGTGCAAATTGCTAAATGCAGGATTCATAAATTTCACAATTTCAATTCAATTTCATAGTGCACATGCTTACATAGTACATACTACAAATATTGTGTGGTTGTCAAATCCTATATGTACAACTTTAAACAGAAAGTAAAAAATTGATTATCGTTTAGAACTGCAAAGGAGAGGATGGACAAATATAAACAATCTTTATAACAAATTACTATACTGTAAAAATAATAATCTATCTCTTATTTTAAGCGCTTTATAAACAAATCTAGCTAGTAAACATATTGGTTTCTTTTTACTAGAAGTTAATAATTAAATGTACTTATGCATGGATGGTTTATTCCAGAAGTACTTTTTCATGAAGTTTGCACGTAAGTTAGATTATACTGGACACACTGAATGACAAATTCATCTTCAATCTCATGGTTGTCACATAGAATACAATATCTTTCACTATGTATCGTTTTGAACTATCACGTTGTACAATTAGCTTAATATCAAGACCTTTGAGCTGTGTGGGCTTTTTTCGTTACAATGCCTAAGCAAAGACTAGACCTGTCTCAGGTCTTAAAAAACTTGTAGCGCAGTGAAAACATAGTAATTCTGCATCCTTGAGACTCCTCGCATAAAAATACTATCAGCTTCGACTACACAATTTACACATAATTAACTGGAACGCTTAGAACATTTAATTTATGTCACTAATAATGCTGAGGTAGTCATGAGATCCAACGATGGTCGACAACTAGTTTTCAAGATGACAGATTGTAACTCTTAAGCGCAAAAGAATTGCTAATCACGCCACACAAGTATTATACAACTCATATAAAGAGACATGCTATCAAACAATAGACAAAGAGGCATACTTTTTGTACAAAATTTATTTATTGGTTACAGTTTATATTTAAGAAGTATTCAAACTTAATTACAAATAATTGGTATATAAGTTGTCGGTTGACTAAAACGAAAATCTATATCATGATTATATAACTTCCGCATATGTCAAATTTGATAATAAAGTTTCAATTTAGGTCCATGAAATATGTGTTTAAACTCCACACACCCGTCTGTTTATCAGCTACCAAGCAATCAACCATGGTCCAATCAACTGAAAACCAACCAAACAACCAGCAACAAAAAAAAATGCGTACCTGCGGGAAAGCAGTTATAAAGAACAATGGCAAACATTACAATCTAATTAGAGACTATTAAGTTCTTGTACAACAATTCGTCTTAAATGCGCTTTCTGATAGTCTGTCAATTGATCATATGTACTGATAAAACGAGAAAGCCGATTTAAGGCAGACAACTCTCGCTGCCTTGTCACAGATGCCAGATCTTCGTTATACAATTTCGTGGAATCTAGTTGCCTGGAATTCTGGTCTCTCACGTAGAAAATGACTATTTTTCCTGAAATTGAAAATGTCTAAGCCAGTAATGACATCATGACTTTCAAAACTTGTAACATAAGCCAAGACAAAGGTCGCTCTAAATACTCGTCCTGCACACTGAACGCGCTGTTTTTTTTTCTTTTTATTTTGGATATTTTTCATAAACAAATCAGTTTATGTGTTGCCTTGATAACAAAAATCGAACGAAAATAAATCGTTATATGTTTTTCAATCATGATTTTTGTATTTGAGTTAGAATATTGTTTAAATTATTCAAACGTCTATCTTCCAATAACGTACCAGATACAACTCTGCCAACTTGTGAAATGTTTATGAAGATATGTCTTACATGGCCTAAATTTGTTTCTATGTCGTCATTCTTTCAGATTGTAATAGTACTTTGCCAAGTGGTGTCATTGTTAAATTTATCTTAGTAACAGATTTTATTTTTATTTAAAATGAGAAGAAAAAAAACGCTTTTGTAAAGTAATTTTTGTTTTCTGGTTACTGATGTGGACAAGTAATTCACGAGACTGGGGAAACGTCTAAGGTACAGTCACTGCTCTACAGGAAAAATGAAGGTGTTATTCTTTATAAAGCAATTTTCAAATACGGTATAATTGTACTGTGTTTCCTGATTTGCTGACGTATGTCGTTTGTTATTATATCGCAAATTTGTTTGTATTGCCAAAATGTTGCCTGAGACAATAACAAGTTAATTTGTAAAGAGTATAACTATAAGAATATATTAGTAAATCTGAACAGTTATCATATTCTAACATATATGATAGAATTTTCGAATGGACAAATATGCTTTTTTACTTTATAGCTGGAAGCCTATGATTTTGTTGTTGGTTGCTTTTAACCGCACTGTCAGCATTGTATTTGGCTATATCATTGCGAGGAAATGGGAGACAAGTGCCCTCCCAAGGACAGACAGGGGCGCCTGGGCTGACAACTTACGTTGGCATCTCTGATTTGGTCTCACTTAAGCCATATTTGATGGAGAGTTTATGAGATATTATGTTTTCAAAAAGAGTTTATTCTGTTTATTTTCCTCAGGTGATGTTTTTTCTTATTAAATTGTCCCATTTTTTTGCAAGATTAAAGTTATTTTCCCCAAGTCAGGTGTAAAATATTTCTTTCTAGGTTTGAATGTCAGAGTCCTAGAACATACATTGTTATAAAGTAAAAACGTTTTAAAAAACAAAGAGGTTTGGTTTATATATAAACAATAATAATACCAAGAAAGAAAGGAAGAAAGGAAGAATGCAAGACAGAAAGGAAGGACGGAACGAATGAAAGGAATGGAGGAGCAACAATAAAAATGTTCATAATCAAAAAGGACAGGGTTTTTATGTCAAATCCAAGCTGAAACCATTGCTGTAAACGACGTGACCTTGAAAACAGAGTGAAAAGGTTTTGCAAACATGTCGCAATATGAATTGTCTTAGCTTGATCATGATGCAAGCAAAGTTTGAAGGAATTCCATCAACATTCTATGGAAATGTAAGCCAATGAAAAAGCTTTAACCAAAACCTTAATGCATGTGTTCTGTTACCTTGACCGCAAATTCAAAAAGGCAAGAGCGGGCGTCGCTATATAAATTGTTTGAGTTTAATAATACATGCCAAGTGTGAGGTAAATCTATCAATGAGTTTCGAGCATATATACAAATAAAAACTTTAACAATAACATTAACAAACTGTTGCTGCCTCGCGAAAATGTGACTGTTATGTCTCGCTTTCCACTAAAGTACATGTATTTCACCTACCTCCCATTTTCTGTATAGCCTGAACTGTAGTCAGCCGGAGGTCACCAAGTCCTAATGTAGGGTCCTCAAGGATCACGTTTCTAAGGGAAACATATAATCAATTAAATTATAAGTTACTACTAAGAATCGAAAATTGGCAGATAATGAAAGATTCCACTAATATGTCTAAGTATTTCATGCTTAAATATCTATTTTGATTTTTAATATTTTAGTTCTTACAAAAAATTCTGTTTCAGATATAATAACATGCTAATGAAACATATTTTAACAGATCATGAAAGAGATTAGGACAGACACAAAGGCAGACACAGAGAACACAGCGAAAACCGGTATAGAACGACTAAGAATATTAGGATACGCGGTGCATTTATTAAACATCCACTTCGAGAAGGAGGCGATACATAGGTTCACTTTGTGTTTCCATCCATCTCTACTCCTTGTCTGGGATAAAACTCCTATATCTCAAACTTGCACTACAGGTGCATCTTGGAATAAACGTATGTCGTGCATGATAACAGGGTCGCTGCGAGCTATTTTCAAAGGATTTAATATACTCTGGTGCTCAGGCTCTTACTCCAGAACCGTTTCATCTATATAGTATTTTGCCACCAGATCTACAATAATGGCGCATCTTAGGATGGACGTGTGTCGCGCACAAAATCTGAGTCATTTTGACCTTTCTTTTTTCTTCTCTGATGTGATCAGATTTGCTTAAATGTTGTGTCTAACCCCGTTTTGAAATCAGGCATACACTTTATGTGCATGTGTTCTGCTAAATTCGGAACATTGTAACCTACCTTTCGAGATTTAAAAAAAAACTGCCTACAGTTATATCTGGGCTCAACATTCTATTACTGTAATATCTTTTACGGGATTGTGAACAATCCTTGAAGATGGTGTATGTGCTCCAATTTCAACAACTTTTAACCAATTGCCAAGCAACGTTCATTGTGGGTGCTTCTGGAGATGCAGTTGTGTCACACTCGAAAACTGAGCGAGATTTACCTACATTATATGGTCAATTTACCATTCTTAAAGATGCTGTCATGGAAGAGAATAGGGGACATATTTGATCACTAGCAACTCTTATTATTATTATTATTATTATTATTATTATTATTATTATTATTGCCATCATCATAAACATAATCAAAAAATGACCAAAAATTATATTGTGTTTCGTAGGTTCCAACAAGAGGCCCACGTGGGCCTAATACCACGCACTCTATCACATCTGCCTAATAACTAAATGCAAAAGCAGTTACCCAATAAATTTGGATCAGTAGGATGTTTTATGTAGATATTTATTCCAATAATGTTGGTTGTATTAAGGTTTATCTATTTTAGTATCATCATCCATATTTGATGGCACATCAGAATCTATTTTCCAGTATTATACGGCCTTTAAGCCATTGCTTTCTGTCAAGGTTGGTCAAATAATTTTTAGCAGTTTTAATAGATAAAGTTGTTTAAATGTGATTGTTTTTAAATAACCGCAGGCATATTTGATGGCTGAACGGCATCATTTGTATACATTTGAAACGCCTGCAAGGTAGGATGCTTTATGTCAAATTTTGTCAAATTCTGTAGAGCAGTTTACAAGAAGTTTTATTATTATTATTTTTTTAATTTTTTTTTTAAAGTTAGCAAATAGGCGTCATATTTGATGGCGGACTGACATGGTTTGCAAATATCTGTACACCCTGTATGCCAGGGTACTTTTTGTGAAATTTAGTCTAATTCAGTTTAGTGTGTTTTAAGAACTCGTTCATTTTTGTTATCTTTAGTATTGATGACCATATTTTATGACATTATTTTTACACAACTTGAAAGCCATTCATGTCACAATGCTTTCTTTCAATTTTGGTTAACGATATTGATCGGGTTTGAGAAGAAGCCGTTTACTTTTTCTTAATTTTTTTTTTCTCTAATTTTCTAACTTCTGCTTTGTTTGATGGCGGTTTGGCATTATCTGTATAAGTTTCGAAAGACTTTATGCCACAACACTTTCTGTCAAAATCGAACAAATTCTACTGAGCAATTTTGGAGAAGTAATTTCAAGATTTTTCTGTGTTAGTAACGGTGCAAATCAGCATCATTTTTATAATTATGACATCATTTCTTCTCAGCATTTGTTCTGTCAAATTGTGTCAGATTCTATGGAAGAATTCGTTTGAATGTTCTTAAAGTCCGTAAAATAAAGATAATTTCTGTCAATATGGTCCTTCCAGGTAGTGGCTTTGAGAAATTCTTAATGTATTTTTTTATTATTATTATTATTATTTGTTTGTAATTTTTTTTTTGTGTGCAGATTTGCTGTATCATTTGTAACAACGTGAGACTTCTTTATGCCAAAATGCCTTCTTTGAATTTTTGGTAACATTCTGTTGATCGGTTTTAGAGAAGTTTTTTAAAACTTGTTCTCTTTTTAGCAATGGCGGCGTATGTGAAGCGGAATAACACCATATGTGCAAACTTTAAATGTTTCGTGCTAGGATGCTTCCTGTCAAACTTGGTTGAAACTGATACACCGGTTTCTTTAGAAGAAGTTGAAAATGGCAAAGGCTGACGCATTACGCATTTATGACGACGCAAGATGGAGGAAGGTGACTTGGACTTATGGCACGGTGAGCTAAAAATGAAGTATTCAAGAAAGGATTGTTTAAGCTTTCGTAACTGAATACAAGTAAAACCCTTATTTCCATACCGCTCATTGAAGTCTACAAACAGGAAGTAGAGAGAGACCGGCGAGAATTCCAAGATGTTTTCATGTCTCCTTATTATGAATTCCAGAAGCTCCATGTTTAGCTGTTGAGTAACAGATTGAGTGATGCGCATGTGCAGTGGGT
>JAQPZY010001525.1:1200000-1570000 GCA_029931535.1 Margaritifera margaritifera | reverse complement strand
ATTACGGGTTACACGAGTCAACAGATGAGTAGTAACGACCCTAAATATATCAACAAATGCAGGATATTAACTGTATACCTTAACTGGCTTGTGCTATGGTGCCTCCATCCATATAATTACAATTAGCGATGTTATACTTTATCTTAAATCAGGTAGAACATTATACTCCACCAAATTGTACATTATTCGGGTGTTCGGGTGGTGGTTTGAGCATCTCGCGTTCTGAATGCAGTACTCGGCGAATCAGACTTCCGAACAAGCGAAATCTTAGTTTTAAATTTATCAAAGACAATTGATCGAAGTCGAACTGGGGAATTGAAAAAAAAAAATATATATATATATATATATATATATATATATATATATATATATATATATATATATATATATATAATTTTTTTTTTTACATTGTATAGATTCTAGAGATCGAGTGGCAAGAAGCTTCTATTAGAGAGTTCGCCATGGCCATTCAAGGAAAAAATTTACAGCTGTGTGCTTATAATTAAGTTTTAAATTCTGTTGGTGCTCGCTATTACGTTTTCGACGTCACACGCTCTCAGTTCTCGAATGGTTATGGAGAATATGCATACAGAGCGGATCTTTATTCTCGCCCTATTTTCGTGGAAATAATTCGGATTTTTGCACTTGGTTTTATAGTTGTGAATATTTGAAATGCTACCGCTTAGATATAACCTCGAGAGAGAAAAAAAAATATCCTTTACTTTTTTATGGATTTCAAGCATTATTTTTTCAAAGTCTAATTTCTGAAAAATTTTGACTTTTACACGAATAAAAACATCTGCTAATATACTCGTCACACATTTCTCATATATATTTGTGTTCACACTGTTCACAGAATGATCCGTCAAGTTTTCATTACAAAGAATTTGCGAAACGTAAATTTTCGAAACAAAATCAATAATACCGCCATTCGTTTATTATCTCTTTCTCTCTCTCTCTCTCTCTCTCTCTCTCTCTCTCTCTCTCTCTCTCTCTCTCTCTCTCTCTCTCTCTCATAATACAGGATAGTTATTTGTCAACCTGTCCAATAACTTCCACTGATTTTATTTATCCATTAACTTCATGAATAGGGAAGTTATTGAACGCTGTGACGTCAAATGCCCCGCCTCCATCACAATTATCAGGATTTATTGTATATAAAACTTGAAAGGAAAACTATCCGATAACTACTTGAGCCATACTACAATAACAATACCTTTCAATACGAATATACAAACAATTTATATGTTCTTGTTACTATTGTTGTTTATCTTCTTGTTTACTGCAAATAATGACATTGGCCTTAATTTCGGTAGGCTTTATCCCGAATACAAACCCAAATCTGGTTCAATAATTATGTAGAATTACGTTTATTTTCTCAAGGGATTCCAAGCATGAGCTAAACAAAATTATTGTTTTTTTTACATGTACTATGTAGGGCCGTCGTAAGAGGCGGGCGATAAGGGCGACCGCCCATGGCGACAAGTCCGCAGGGGTGCCATTTCGCGGAATTTAAGGTATATTTTTTCTGATGGGGGCGGGGGACGCTCAAAGCGACGTTCTTTCGGGGCGTCATTTAGTCACGCGAAAACTTGCGACGGCCCTGGTACTATGCATACTGTTCTTACCGACAGGACGCAGCGCGTCCTTTGGCTTGATGATCTCTAGAAGGCATCCAATTAACTCTTTAGGGATCTCGTTGGTTGCAACACTGTGCACGAAAACAACGACATCTGTCTTCCATTCCTCCTTGGATTCTGTATACCAACTTTTTAAACATCCCACTCCATGTCTTCTCTGACGCTCGAACAGACCAGTTACTTGGATGCCCGGTTCAAGGTGACCTGTCAAAAGTTTCTCGTGATATAAAAAGTCTAATGGAAAGTAGGTATTTTTATTAAATGTCACTAGTTCATATTTTTTTCACTAGACCAAATATGAAATCGCCCCCGTGCATGCTCCTTAATATAAGTTATGATTGGATATAGATTTCAAAAAAGTAAAAGTTGACATGTTCTGCATGTTGGAAGTTAGATTCTTTCCATGTTACTTACCTTTACTGGGTAATAAGTCTTTGTGGTCACTAAGATATATTTTATTGTGAACTAAGACAGACAGAATGAGAAAACAAGAATAGATAGATAGACTAACTTATATGTATGTAGCACCGTTTACTAAATTATGTTTGGTCACTTTCATATCCATAAGAGTTTATAACATTAGTTTTCAATAAATATCGAAACGAAAGAGAATATTTAGAGGGTAAAGGGTTTAAAGGCAATATGAAATTTCATTTTAATTTAGTATGACAACAGGAAGACGATACTTACCTACGGAGTTCATTGAACAAAATACAAGCTACTAATGATAGTTCTCACTCGTTACCAATTGTGAATCGATACCAATTACGAATCCATTATGTGTTAAGTTTATTCTGCAATGATTAAGGAACCGATTTCCGATGAAAATGTAATTTACAGCATTTTCTCAATCGGAGGACAATATAGCTAAATGTTGCCTAATATATTTGACTGCAGTAATGGTTGCAAGATATAGAAGTGGTGTTATTCCCTTGACATAGGATTTCTTAATTTCAACAGCTTTGAATAGTGAATAGCACATTTTCTATTATTTCCATTGGCTCAAGAGACAAAAAGGTCATGTATGCCCAACAATACTAACAGAATATGAGATAATGACAAAATCAGGAAAATAGTAAGTAGATGTTTAAATATTTTGATAAGTATTGCAACAAATTTGCACCAAACTATTGCTTGTACTCTAAACTGTTTAGAGAAACAATAAAAAAGAGAAATTTCAAGGCATTGATTTTTATTTTTGTGTGCGATCGGAAAAATCGGATCGAGGAATAAATATTACCAAATAATTTTAGTGCTATAATTTCTTTGAATTCTTCGGAGTTTTCATTTGCAAGGCCAACAAAATCATCCAGGTGTGGTAGATGCGGATGAATGATTCGGGCATTCCTTTCATTGGGTGAGCATCGCAAGTGATCTTCTGTGATCCCAAAATGTTCGAATCTGAGACAGAAAGGAAAAATCAATTATTTTGTCATTGTTTCATTGCATTACAGAGAAATTCCATTAGCCATGTGGAAATTAAAATTCAGTGTCCATTAAAATGCAAGATTAGAAATCAAAAACACCTATATATTGGCATCTCTTATCACATAAAACAAAACCACACCATATTTTGAAAACGTAAAAGTGAAAGACATTTGCTGCCCAAATTTGTACATTAACCTGGTGTACAAATTGGATAGTCCAACGCCCTGAACTAATCCATTTTTCTGTCGGACAAGTGCTTGACAGCAAGAGTTTGGTCCCGAGCAAGTGCAATTTTTCAGAAATGAAAGTTCCAATTTCATTCGCAAGTAATTTGCGCACCGCCTTTTTCAGGTACCTTCTTCTGGATTAGCATTTTTCATCTTAATCGTGTTATTAATAACGCGCAGTCACGAACTGAGAATTTAATATGTTCCAATATGGCGTACTTAAATTCGACTTTCCAAACATCGGCGAAAGACAGTCGTTCGCTGGTAAAGAATGGCTTTATTTATCGTGATTGGAATGCAATAAAGGACACCAAATCGGTAATCAGTTGGTTTGTTTCGCTGGAAACTCGATTCTAAATATCTATATGTGTAGTCTCCTTTGTTCGAACGTTTTTTTTTACAATTTTGCAACAGATTCAAGAATATTCTTTTATCTTAAAAAATCTTTTATCTGACCAATTTTGGGGTTTTCTAAATATTTAAAAGCCAGGAGGTAATTCGAACTGTTGCTTAAACATGATATCGTGCTTTAAAAAACTAAAAAAAGAAAAAAACCCCGACGTACATTGTAGGCTGATGTAGAGGCCTTAGGACTTTTGTAATCAATTGATGCTAAATTTTTACAGCGAAAAACATTATTATATTTTAATATGTCAGAATATCATGAGCTGTTATCTGTACATGTAAGTCCTTCATGTTATGGCCGTCTTAATGGTAAATGTCACTTTCCACCTCAGCTGAATGAAAAATCACTTGAATAATTACCCGAATACAAAACACTACCTCATATATATATATATATATATATATATATATATATATATATATATATATATATATATATATCGGTCAAAGAGGCTTTTCGGTTCGTGTAAGATGTGAATAATCTGCACGATGATATAAGCCCTACCTGTTTGACCTATATCTGAAGATGACCTTGTGTAATTTATATCCAGCAAATACCTTACCTGTGTGCTGCATAGGTATGGGTAAGCTGAACACCCTGTCCGACACTAGCAATAGGAATATATTTCCCAAGAATGAGGCTAACAAGACTGTTGATAAGTGATGATTTGCCAGCTGAGGGAAGGCCTAGAAACAAAATGTTCTTCACTTTTCTCTGGCTTTTAAAATTCATTATTATTTCATCCAACAATCGACCATTTTCATCGCCCATTCGTTCTGTAAATAAAGTTATGATCATTACACAGACGTATTAAACACAAACGAAATCGTATTCGCATAATAAAAGCCTTCTCTCTCTCTCTCTCTCTCTCTCTCTCTCTCTCTCTCTCTCTCTCTCTCTCTCTCTCTCTCTCTCTCTCATAAGAAGAGACCAATAGATCTTCAACAATATCCAATGCGGTGAAACTTCATTAAACCGGCTCCGCTTTAACTCCGTCTCCTCTACAAACTGGTCGAATACTTTGGACCTTTTAAGGCCGTTTTAATGCAAATGAAACCTCTGTAAACTGGCCAGCCATCTCCATATTTGGTCCCAACAGAGTACGATTTAAGGAAGATTCTCTTCATAAAATTTCAAAATTAGCAGAGACTAAAAGAACCTATTTTCGATTTTCCACCCTTAAAATACATTTTTTGCGACAGACTTGAAAATATATTGATTTTCAAACGTCTGGGTTGAGGGAATCCATACATATCGCATAGTTTACTTCTCGAAATGTTAGCATAAATAAAATGTGATAAAGAAGGGTAAAATTATTGAATGTAATAATACATGTCTCGCTACGTATTACACACACCTTAGAGCTGGAAACTAGCGGATTTGTTCGTTATCTTCACAAAAACAGTTCATTTTGATGATTAAAACCGAAAGTGCATATGATCCTGTTATCGCCAGCTATTAATGAAAGGTGAATCTTGAACTAAAGTAAGCTAATATAATACCACTTCTTTGATAAAATAAGTACTAATAGACGTGACATCCTTTATCATGACGTACCCATTCCTTCACCTTCCGGAGTTATTGGTCTCGGCTGCATTGATTGTAGGTCCATACTAATAGAAAAACAGCCAACTTATCCCTTCTTATCCCTCCTAGTTTTAAAATTTCTACTTTTGTTTTTAATTATAGGTAACCTGTTATCTGTTCACTATATACTAGCGTGACAACGGCCTTGAGGAATTTGTCAGGCCAGCCAATGGATTAGTGAGACGTAAATTTGTATGTAAATGTGATCATGAATTCAAAGAAGGACAGACTTTACTGGAATTAAAACCAAATTACACCTAACTCAATTACGCAACAACAATGATTCCCATTCTGTACAAGTTGCGATATTTCATTAGACAGTGTTGTGTGAGGCAGCTTAAAGGCTATTAGTAATGCGAATAGACAACAGGGGGTGGATGGGTGTGGTATAACCAAAATCACGTATAGCACATGATTAGTGGAAACTTACAAATTAGTAACTTAACAAAATGTATTTTAAATGCGCAGATACAATTTGTTTTGCGGAAAAGGTATTTATAAGAGCTAAAATGGACAATTTGATATTGCATTTTACGCGCAAAAGATCATGACACTGAGATAGAATTGAGCTATTGCATTGCAATTATTGTGTTACATGGAGATTAAGCAAGATGCAACGAGCGTTACATTTTTCATATACATTGAGTCTTGCGTAAACTACATGTAGCAAACATCACGATGCCATTTAATGGGGGCTGCCATATTGGTCTTTTTCCAGTCGAGCCAGTCCCATGACAGACAGTCATATCACACGCTCACCTGTAACCCAATGGCTATCATACTTTCCATATTGTTGTGGTAGGTAATTGCGAAGACAATTCCTAAACGTTCCTGAAATACATACTATGAAATGACGTATTTGCTTGTTTACATTACACTTATTTTCCTCACTTCTTTCACCGCATGTAGTTCTATGAATATTAATCCGCCAAAGTGTATATCTTTGGGTATTTTCAGTCCTTCATTCGTAATACCCGTCTAAAGATAATTAAAAGTACATTCGCTAATCATCCTAAATAAGCCTTATATATATATATATATATATATATATATATATATATATATATATATATATATATATATATATATATCTGAATGAGATATATATTGAATTTGCTTGTAAGTATGAGAACTATTGTAGTGATGGTATATGTTTCCGCTAGCGTGTGAGAAGGCACTTCCCCCCAAAGCAAGAGTGGTTCAAATTAAGAAAAACACAAATTTTAACAAAATTACAAACTGATCAGGTAATATATATGAGCAGTTGCATACTTTAGAACAGGGGTGAACAAGACGTCGATATCGGTCGACCGGTCGATCGCAAAGTGGTTTATGGTAGACAGTACCGTGTTGGTATGACTCGGCAAAAAGTAGATCATATGTCACTAAAGTCTGGCCACCCCTGACATATGTACATTTATTAATAGATTTTGTAAAAAAAAAAGTATGTAAGAGTGTTTGATATATCCATAGCAACATTATATGAGTATTAAAAGAAATTCAATATTTTGCAACATGTTTCAATGTCTCGTGAAAGTTGGAGCCATGCTGGTAGACCGTGTTCGTATGACTCGGTAAAAAGTAGATCCCATGCCACTAAAGTCTGGCTACCCCTGCTTTAGAACAAGTTATTTCACTCAGTTCTGTTGTATGCTACGATTGTCACTAATCGTGAATGCTAAACTAATTACAGTGCAACAAGGTGAATATATCATGTATGCATGTATATATCCATGTGCTTTTGTACAGTCGATTCTACGGTATTTCGAATAGGATAATTGTAGGGAAAGAGTTGACACTTATTTATATTATTAATTATATACATATTAGCTGTGATTTAGTGACATTTTTCAGTATTTTGATATATCGTTATTGATATTGTTTTGTGTGTGACATTTCAACACTGGATGCATTTTTTTTTATTGTTGTACAGTGTAGTCATTTGCAAAGACATTGGGTGATTTAGAAAAACAGAATAACAGGAGGTGGCTTAATGTGGCTGGTGGGCTACATAAATGGGAAATATTAGACCAAAGTCTTACATTTTGTACATTTTGCCCTGAATCGATTAAAAGGATACCAAGAAAGTGGTCAGAGATTTAAACTCACGACTCAATAATTAATACAGTATAGAAAACTAAATTACCAATTGAGGTAGAATATGTACAGCATGTACAGAAAGACATGTGAGCAGAAAATATGAAAATAGTCCAGAATGTTCATTTTCGTAATGTTTGTCACTGAAAATTGTGTCATTATTATTATTACCAAAATACATGTATAATTGTGTCATTGTCTTCATCATAAAATGCTGCTTATTGCCAGTACAGTACAGGCCTCCCTACCTTTTTTTTAGGAATAAGTTGTTATAGGAATAAGTCAAGGTTGTTCATGACTGACAAAAATCTATTTTATTTGGAAACAGTATGTGCAGTAAAACAGCTCATGTTCAATATATCCAAGTTTTATACAAAATCCACTTCTCGTTGACACTAAATGGATTCTTCATAAGTGTCAGTGACATTTCTTTTTCACTACATACAGTCTCCATATTGCAGTACACTGCATCAAAGTGTGTAGACAAAAAGGTATGGCATTTTTTACTATAAGTTATTCTTTCACTCACTCACTGCTAAATGTTACAGAATACTTAATTCAAAGAAATGGGGCATCACTATCATCATAATTTTTAGCCATTTCTTCAATTTCAGAGTACCATCCCCCACCCACCCGTAATAAATTGTGCATTACCAATAGCCCCTAAGAATAAGCCTGCATTTCGTTATGAGACATGTGCCTGAACTCTCGAAGGTCATTATCTTGAGCATCAGGTAATTTACCTTTCAGATAGACTGCACGAGTTCTTCGTGAAATTGTTATTATGTTTTGTCTGCGTTTTCTTACTGCATTTTTTACAGTTATTAAGAAAAGGTTTCGTAATGACAGTTAAAATTACAAAAGGCGGTTAGAACACATGCAGTAGAAAAGTGAACAATTGGACTCGAAGTTTTACGTCTGAAAAAGGAGACAAAAATGACCGGGTAAAGTTAAAAACGCATTCCCTCTCAAAAATAATTTTAAAGTATGTTCTCAGTCAATATTTTAGTGCACACGGTACGAACTTTCTTTATGAACCAAGATTCGTGAATCTTGTTTTATGGTGTGTATGAACCCTAGAACACTGCAAATAACAGTTCAAAATGTGTTGCCTGCAACAAAATCGAATTTAATAGCAAGGGCTGGATTAATCTTTACTAATTCCATTGACTGCTATATGATATATTTCTAAAGAGTAAGGTTTCCATTTTGTTACCACAAATTACCTACGGTGCTTTTCTCTATGTATGTCTCTAGATGCATTAATCCTTTACCTTCAGAAAATGTCTAAGAGGTCATGTTCATATGTATCTGTAACATATTCTGTTTGTGTTATGTTGCCAATTATTGCTTTATTGTGCACCTGGCTAATTTAAATATTTATATGACATAGCTGACTCTTTTTTTTCTACTATTTAGATGTTATCAATGTCGGTACCGTTATGATACGATCGCATGTCGAACGTCCAAGAGCTAATAAATAATTGTACAGATTAAGTGTGATGGAATGCCAAGGTTCAGCTTAGTGATGTATTTTCACAGCTTTATTGCATGCAACCCTTAGATAGGAAGGTACCATTTTTTTTATTTTCTCGCGTCGTTTTCAAACAATTGTGTCATTATATATATATATCTTTGTCAAAGGCAAATACAAAACAGAGACAAGGCAAACAGTAAACACAAAAGAGATAGTTGAAATTTCAAATGTTTACATGACTATATCAAATGCAAGTAGTTTTTGAAAATGTTCGATGTCACGCCTAACTGGTTTTAACTCAGATGATAAAAATGCTAACCTAGTTGGTGTTCACCTACAAAAGGAGAAACAATAGCGCCATCAGTTTTCTCAATGAAAAGTGGTGTAACCGTAGATTATATCTGATTGTTGCAGTCATGAGAGTAATAACCATAATAATAATGATACCAGCAAGTGCGACAAAATACAGTAGTAATTATAGGTGAGTGAGTAGGTAATGAGCAAACTTAATGAATTATTTATTGCAAAAATAGGGCATGTGAACAGACGATGGTTTTATTTGAGTGTGGGTGCCCTCTAGGAGTCTTCTTGGTTTAAGCTGCTTGGTTTCAGTGTTCAAAGGCGGCTTATCCAAGGTCCAGCTAAACGATGTATTTTCACAACTGTATTGCATGCAAACCCCAGTTTACTTTTATCCATAACTATTGATCCTTGCTTTTCTCTGAGTAAGTTTCATGGAGGTCCACCTATTCTTGCTTGACTTTGAGTACTCTCTTGTCCCTGGTGGTTTTGAGTTGCTCTTCTGTTGCTTTGCTCTAACGCAGACCCCTCTATTCCTCCATCTGACGTCTCTTTCTTTTCTGAAATGATATTGTTCTCCTTCATATAAATGAAAATTGATATACTTTTTTTGGAAGTATTAAAAGTTTGATCTGTAATTAATCATTCTTGTATCTTGGACAAATGTAGGCTTACTGAAAGTTGTTATGCCAGTGTAGGGAAGTTTTAATTTCAAACGTTTACGCTCAGGAATATCTCGATAAAGATAATGATATGAGCATATCACAAAGACATGCATTGTCATGAATCAATGACAAAACAGTGACACCAACACGCTTTAACTATTCCGTATCAATTTTTTAAAGCATCAGTTTATTACAGCTATTACATCATTTACGAAGATGTGATTTTTGGTCAATGATTTTTTATATTAGTCACCGAATATTTTCAATTAAATTAGGAATGAATGTCATAAACCCTGTTTGAGATTTGTATGAAAAATATTATAACAACTGTAACAATTTTAATGCAGTTATATACAATAAAATAAATGACAAGTAGCAGTGCAAAACTAGTCTTTTAAGTAACTTAAGCGTTTTCGACTCTCACTCAGTATTTGTTAAGGCAAACACAAACCAGAGACACAGCAAACAGAAAAAAATACAAAAGAAAGCATTTAAATTGCAAACATTTAAATGACTGTGTCAAATGAAAGTAATGTTTGGAAATTTTCGATATTATGTCTAATTGGTTTCAACTCAGATGATAAAAATGGCAACTAAGTTGGTATTGACCTACATATAATGTGATGTAACCGTATATTTTATCCCGAATAATTCATTGTTTCTGTCATGACAGTAACGACAATAATAATAATAATAATAATAATAATAATAATACCAGCAAGAACTACAACAAAACAGTAATAATTACAGGTGAGTGAGTGAGTAATGAAGAAATTGAATGAATTATTTAATTGAAAAAAATGAGAGCTGTAAACAGATGAATGTTTTATTTGCACGTGGATGCCCTTTTGGAGTCTTCTCGGTTTCAGTGTTCTAAGGCTGTGTATGGAGTAAAGATTCTTTTTCTTTCCTGGTTTCCGAACTCTAGTTACGGTTGTGAGTAATTGCAGTTAGTATTATATTACTGAATATATGGCCAGGGGAAGATGATTATTCTTTGCCATCCAATCAGGTCTGTAAAGATTCATCCTTTTGTGTAGCTTTTCAGTTCCTTCAACATACTGCAGGCCGCAGAGCTTACATGTCAGGAGATAAATTATATTCTCTGTTTTGTAAGTTCTGTCTGGACCATGTATTGGTCTCTATCGTATGTTGACAGGTTTTGCACCTTGTATCTCCACAGGGACCAGATGTTCCATTATGGTATTGGCTTGTGATTCTCGTTAGCTTTGCTCTGACTAGGATCTTGCTGACTTGTTTCGGTCTGTGGTAGCCTGCTACTGGTTTCTACGGGAGGATTAACTTTAATGTTTCACAAGATTGCACGATGGGCCAGTGTTCTGAATATTTTGACCTACTTTTGGGTCGTTTGGATGGTAGGTCAGGATAAATGGTATCCGATGAACCTATTTCTTTTCTCTATATTTTAAATGGTCATTGCAGTATGTTTCTTTCGTTATTTGACTCGGTTCACCAAATGTTTTAACAACTCTTCAGACCACTTTTTGAATGTTTCATCATCGGAGCAGATTCTACGTTTTCCTCAGTGCCTGGCTATACGGGATGTTTTAAATGCAATGCTTTGGATGACATCATGATGGGGGAAGATACTGGTATTTATCAGTTGGTTTTGTTTACATGTCTTTGTGTAGTTTGTTTTCTACCAGTCTGGTGGTTGTCTCCAGAAAAACGAGGTTTGAGTTGAAGGCTTTTGCCGTGAATTTGTTTGAAGGATGGAAGTTCTTTGCCTTTGATAAGAAGTCATCCACGTTTGATCTTCTATGTTGCCACTTCATTTCTACATAATCGACGAAGCGTACCCACTGGTATGACGGGAGTTCCACTGGTGCTAAAAGATGACCTCCAGTCTTCCCATAAGCATATTAACATACGAGGGGGCCATGTTTGTACCCATTGCGTTTCCATTGATCTGGGTGTACAAAGGTATTGAGTTTTAAGACTAGCTTTAGAATTTTAAGTAGGAAATGAGTGGCTATATCTTGTACAGTTCTTGTTTCCCATGCATCTTTGCACTCAGCATTGTATCTGGCGGTAATGGTTCACTTGCTTTGCCTTCTTTTTTATGAGATAATATGTCCCATCCTGAAGATAGAATGGTAATTTGTGGACACGTGGTCTCATGAAATGATCCAGATATTATGATATCCTTTTTTGGGATACTCGTTGCCGAAAATGATGGGTCTACCCGGGTTTTCTAGTTGTATATTTTAGGTAGAAGATAATAAAATATTCCACTCCATGGTTTCCGGGCTTAAGTAGTCTCTGGTTTGCAGGTCTATGTGTCCGGTACGCTTCATCAATAATATTTGTAATAGTTTACCCCCTCTGTATATTACCCCCCCCCCCGGTTAATTACCCCCCCCCCGGTCTATTACTATATAACATATAATTGTTATACCCCAGAATAAACAATAAAATAAAATAAATTTCAAAAGAATTTATTGTAAATTTTTATTTTAGTTAATTAATCTCAGCCTTGAAAACATACTCTTGTCCTGGAATATTCAATATTAAATTCATCATATCATAATGTTATAGTACCATAAAATATGTTATATTGATATGATTACAGCTGAATGTTATGTGCGATCCCTCGCAAGTATTCATGGTGCTCTCTATTAGCAAAGTCTTTGTGTAATGTTTTGTCTAACTTGCAGAACTTCACATTGTGCTGAATCTGGTGCATGTGTGTGTTCATGCAGAGATGCAACTACAACATCATTTTTAACATTGATCTTTGCTTTACATTCAGATATTCCGTTTACATTTCCTCGTCGCTTTTCACATTCGTAACTGATTACACCTGCCGCTAAGTCTTTCTGCTTTACATAGGATATAATCATTTTGAGGTGAAGCCAAGGCAGCTCTTCGTCGTCACAGGGGGGTAATACACCGGGGTGTAATATACAGAGGCGGTAAATGACGGGGGGGGGGGGGGGGGGTAATGGCAGGGGGGTATTGGCAGGGGGGTAATTGACAGGGGGGTAAATTCCTGGTTCCCCGAAATATAATCTTTGGCTACACCACTTCACATTATGAAAACTGATGGTCCTATTGTTTATGCTTTTGTAGCTCAGTACCAACTATGCTGTCATCTGAGTTGAAACCGCATGAATAAATTTTCTTTTCTTTTATATCTCTTTTAGATTATTCAGTAGTTCAGAGACTAATGTGTATAATGTCTTAAAATGTCTTTGAATAAAACATTTGCATTAAAGTTACTATGTCTAAGGCTAACGGAAGTACACAAATCCAAGCTGTGGCTATAATCTTAAACTCAAACCCTGGACATTGAGGATTGTTTTTCAAAGTCAAAAGAGGTATTGCCGAGATACACCGACAATGCAAAATGTACCAAAATCGGTTCCTATGTCTTCAATTTACAATGCTAAAAAGCTATTAAGCTCAAAACATTGGTCGCGATCTTTAACCTGTAACACAAGCTTGAACATGTTCAATATCAGATGTACCTGAAATAGCATTTATATGTATTCGCAAACCGAGTTTAGTCCAGATCACATCTTTTCGAGCGAATTAACGTGTTTACAAGCAATCTGAAATGCAAATATCTAAACAGTGACCTTTCATCTTGAAATGAAGTTTGTGATGGACTTGCGAACCAAGTGTTATAACTTTACATTAATATTTGTCGTTATTGTGTAAACAAACATGCACTAATAATGATATCATATCACAAAATCAACGCATCTTACAATTAGAAATAAGGAAAATATTTGTCATTTTTACTCACATCAAATGAGTTAATTCCATATATGTTTGCAAGCACCCTTTTCTAAAAACGTGGGGCTATCTTATTTTAAACAAAAAATGAAAAACAAGACAAATCAGACAGAAAAGTGGGACACAATCATACAAGTAACGTGCCTTTTGTAGTTGAAACAACTGTATCTCTACTCACATCTCTACACGCATATCTGCTCTTCCAATACATAGATCTTCTTTTTCCCAGGGAATAAACAGGTTCCACACTGGAGCGGCCATACTTTATCTTAGACTACAGTTAAGAGAAGACTGACATGCTGCCTCTACCATTCATGAAGCATAACAAATAGATGAACCAGACTGCTTAGTCAAATTCATAACATCAGAGAACCAGATATTACCCTAAAACTGCATAAATTACTGAAAAGAAACCAATGAGCGGCAAAGAAGCTCTCAATGATGGTTAGCGTTATTAAATGGATAAAAGAATAGCTCCAAAATGTTCAAAAGGGTTGGGATAGAAAGGCTGATTTTCATAAATGTGGGAAAAGTAGGGAACCCAATGAAAAAGATAGGGAAAAGTAAAAACAAGTAAGAAAAAGAAAGGCCACTTCAAGGCCTGTCTATATAAAATGATACCTTTCAGATCTTCGCTAAAGTCTATCCATGTAGAGAAAAGCTTCTGCAGTCCTCCTTCTTTTCCATACACCAATTCAATCATCTGGTCGGTTCTGGAATGCTTTTTAGAAGACCGTTGGCTGACTTTTTGAAACACTTTGTTGTACACAATATTATTGTTCTCTTCACAGCATCTTTCCAGCAACTCATATATATGGATGAATACATTTAAGATTAATAACGGATTTAGAAAAACAGCCCATACGTATGGCATTTGAAACAACCTCCTCTAGGCATTGAAAAAAAAGGTTTTACTAGTTACCCATTTTTGCACAAAGGTGGGGTCACACTCACTACAAACTACACTAAAAGGGGGACTTACTACAAGGGCAAATTGTGGCCCGTTAAAAGGTGACTTTTATCCATATTCCAGTGTGATGTCTATAATGTATATATGTTCAATATTAGACACGATAAATATTAGACAAAATAAAAAGGCTTTACTAGATACCCATTTTCGCGCAAAGGTGTGATCATACACTCTACAAAGTACACCAAAAGGAGGACTTACTACAATGCAACTGTTGGCCTAGTAATAGGTGAATTGTATCCATATTCCAATCTGATGTCTATATTGTCTGTATATTCAACATTGTACAAGATCTTCTCGACTATCAATTGAAGCATTGACACAAAATAGATCAAAATTGTATTTTTGACACTAAAATGAACATTTTTTAGTCTTCCCATGTGTAAAATTCTTTTTTTTTCTAATTGTAGTTAACACTTCAAATGAGAAATAAAAACTAATTTAACAGTTTGCAGAGATAGACATTATACACATCACATTAAAGTACTGCCTATTAACAACAGATCTTAATGTTCTATATCTCGCAACATTTGGTAGATTTTGAAGCCTATGACCGATGTTTTAAAGGAATTCTTAACCCAATATATTACAGTGTTCCAGCTAGAAAGAGATCGAGGGACACCGCGCACTTGCCTCATAATTGTCCGTTCATCTGAACCCACTGTACACACCTCTACTCTTTCGGTGCGCACCTCAAGCCTGCCTTCTTCAACTGTAAAATTAGCTTCTGTATAAGCACTATAAAGTCATTTTCCATAGGACTCGCTAGTTAACATACTGTTTCAGCTGGCTTTTTTTAAATAATTGAATCACTTGCTTAATTGAATGCAACCACAGTCTAATTGAATTGACCCAAGTGACGGGTATGTGTTCTCACCTGAGCTTAACTAAAACTATTCCGAGCATAATCCAGATTGTTCATAGAATAACCTAAATGCAACTTTAAATCTTCTCATTTCACATTGTTTCTTCAAAGGAATAAAGCCTTTGATACAATCATACCAAATGAAAAGCACTGGAAAATCATAAAAGTTGCCAGACAAAAGTGAGAATGACAACTCATGCACATCTTATACACTTAACATATAAAATGTAAGAAGCACATGGTGGGGGTGGGTTTTACAGTACACTCAACTTAAAGGGTGTCACAAGTTTTTGAACAGGAACGACCTGCCAGTTATTTTGTTGACACTTGTATATTTGACCTAGGTCTGTTACTTCACAGGACGCCGATCCAGCTTCAATATGCAAGCAGTACTAAAGCTAGTAGTCTCTTTCATCGTATATTTAAGCACAAAGGTAGTCGCTCTGCGGAACTGACGCCTTACTGGCCGAGATTAATTTCCCAGGAATCCAAAAGAAGACCATTTCTTCCGTTAACTGCTGCGTGTTGAAACCATCCGGCAGCCACATTGGATGAGATTGTTACTATTTTCATTTAGGATTAATTGCACATCATAAGAGGTTTTTTGAAGAAAACTTCTCGTCAGTATGACCATTCATTCAGGAGGAGCAGCCGTAACACACGATTTTTAACCTGACCACCTTAGTGGATTTATCGGATGTCAGATTGGCCCCATTTTCAATCGGTAGAAATTAGTCACCATAAGAAGTGTTCTGGTAAAAACACCATGTCGATATCACTTTCCGTTTAGGAGGAGTAGTGATATCACGATATTCAAGATGGCTGCCGTGTCGGCCATATTTAACGTCAGCTTTGAACCATTTTTATTTAGGACCAATTAGACGTCATAAGCAGTCCTTTTGTGTAAACCCAATGTCAATACAACCATCCATTCGGGAGAAGTAGCGATATCAATATTTTTAAGATAGCCGCCATGGCGGCAAAATTGGATGTCAGAAGATCAACACCATTTTTATTTCAAACAAACTAGACATCATAAGAAGTCCGTTAGTGAAAACCAAATGCGTAGATGACCATCCGTTTAGGGGTACTAGCGATATAAAAAAGTTTCAAAATGGCAGCCATGGCGCCCATAATGGAAGTCCGAGGAGCAACCTTTTCATTTAGCTCCAAAGAGACTTTGGGATGAATGTGTCTGTAAAGTTTGTTGGCAACCCTCTCATAAGTTTTGAGGGATTAGCGATAACAAATATGTGCTGACGGACACAAGACGCCTGACGAAATGTCATCACATACGCTCTTCTGGTCTATGACTAGCAGAGCTAAGCATCGAAAAATCAGACTTTGTATTGCTGACTTGTTTGTTAATTGAATTTTCTTAAACATTTTTGATTAGTTGATTCTGTTTAAACTTCCATTGGTGTAGATATATGTGTGTGCTACTACTGCTGAATTTGAAATTCTATTAATAACATTCATACATGTTACAACTGCTTAAAAGAGTTTAGTCTATTTGCATTTGTTTTTCTCGCTTGGGTATTCGTAGCTTTAGTATCTTTGATTACACATGTGCATCTATCTCTTGTGTATATTACTCGCAAATTATATTATCATTTAATGATAATGTATATAAAGTAATCAGTACACTATGCAGTGTAAGTTGTCGACTTGCTCTTTTTTTATCTTGATTCTGTATTGTTTGTTTGTTTGTTTGTTTGCTTGTTTAATAAAGTTATGTCCACATTATTTTCCATTATTTGCTTTCATTATACATCTCTTTGCTTCATAAATTACAATTTGAGAGACAATAATGTAAATTTGTGTTTTGAAATCATAAATATCGATATCACGTGAATCGTAGTGAAGGTCCCTTCTTGTAACAAAGTGCCCGTACGATAAATAAGTGGTCATAAAAAAAAAATCATAATTGCCCTCTACTGCAAGAAACCTCTGGCTGGAACACATAAATATCTGTTCGAATTTGTTTTCTAAATGTCTAAGCTTTTCTATACAAAACGATAAAACAATTATTTATTATAAGCAGGGGCAAAAGATGACCACTTCCCTGGACAAAATATGGTCCTTAAAGTACATCCCTCTTTCAAATAATTATCGAGTTGTTTTTATCACATGTCTGTGAGGTACCATGTGTGGTCAATAATTGTCGTCTTGTGGAATGAGTTATTTTAAATGTACTTGATAATCCACTAAATCTTGCACGCTGTCACTTACTTCTTCCACGGAATCTGGTGTAATCCTGACTTAAGAAGTCGTAGCATGGAGTCTGACGCCAAGAAGGATAGCCACTAACTTCTTGCTTCAATTTCAAAAATTCGTTGACGTAGCCTGACAAAAACTTTTCAAAAATTCGTTGACGTAGCCTGACAAAAACTTCCTGCACAGGAGTCGTCATCTTGTTGGTATTGTTCTGTGGTAGGAAAGTGACAAATTTCATACACTTTTTACAGTTGATTCCACAATCCAGGGCATGAATCAATTCGACACTCACCCAAGCTCCTTTCAAAGAGCATTCTTGATTATGGTGACGTCAAGGTTCGTCTTGATTACACGTTTCAGCACACGTACAACATGAAAGAGACGTCAGCTTTCCATGACAATGATGAAGTAAAACGGGATGGTACAAATTCGTCGGTGGGAGAACCTGACATTTGACCAAACCTTCGTACTGGCAAATGTGTTCCACGTCGAAGTGTTCTGTCAAAATTTGAGGATGACTGGTGGAGAATTGAGCCTATTTACACACCCAAGAACACAACAAAATGACATTGATGTATTTGATTTATTCTCTTTGAGATTCGTCGGCTTCGTACAGCAAGCATGTAGCATTGGTTTGTTCTCCAAACGAAGTGCTTCGTGGATTCAAATATTCGTACTCTTCGACGATGTGTTTAAATTCTGAATCTGTTCTGAAACGTCGATCGTATTCGTGTTCCGAAATTTCTATTACATGAGATCCATGACTTTCCAAACTCTGACGTAGTTGTTATGTTTTGTCGTACAATACTTTCGATGTGGATTCTGACAAAGGATGCCTCGGGTCTCGTTGAGCATAACATGTGGAGTATCCATGAAACAAACATCACTGAAATGTGTACACGATCTACGGGTTTTCTAAATTCCAACCGTCCACGGAATAAAATGCAATCTTCTTTTCTCCACCGCCTTTTCTAGTATGTTGTATCCATTTTTCTTGAGTTTTACACAAGTAATGTAACTTTGGCTGAATATTGACGGCTAACAGCTTGAACTTCCATGTAAATGAATTTTTCTCCGTTCATGGTGACTTTTGGAAATTTGGTGCCTTGCTCTGAATAATATTTCAAATGAAACTGTCCATCATAGCCTGACAAAGTGCGAGCCATGACTGTAGCTTATCAGTGACAGTTCCCGTAACGATGGACCTCCTTTTCTCTCCAAGTGTATTCGGCGGGGTCTAAAATCCAGACAAGCCTGAGAGCCACGGAATATATGTTAACATCATCCTGAAATCACATTACTATTCCGACAGTGATAAAATAAAGGTTCTCGAATGCATTTCTCGTAGGCACGATGGGTCACAAGAAAATTAGAAATGTGAATTCGAGTCTTTTGGCAATAAAGTTCCAAAAGATAAAATTAGCACGATGGTCCTATTTCTTTGTCTTGTTGAATGTTGTCCAAATTTTGGAACACGTTATTTCTCCAGGTATTCTAAACTCCAGACAGACAGGAGACTTCAAACTGTCGCGAGTGTTGCATAATATCAAAGGATCATAATCATGAGCTTGGTACTGTCGTTTCAATGTCTCTAACATTGACTCGAATAAGTCTGTAATAAAGGTAGCTGCTTTGTATGATGGACCTTGAGACTTTGACTCTTTAAATTGGACGGTGTACGTTTACGCTATGCTTCAACATTTTCTGGAAGTCACTGCTAGGTAGCTTGAACGTACAGAGGCTACGGAATGACTTTCTTTATTTGGGTGTCTTGATTCTCTAGGATTAGAATCCCTATGTCGTCCTCAAAATCGCTCTGGTGAACATCTGCCGATATTTCTCTCATCGTATGCGGCGACACAGGACGTCGTTGTCGCTTAGTGTCTGGTTTCCCCTTGGAAAGATGTCATCGTTTCACGTTGATTCAAAACTTTGATCTGACTAGAGTACACCCTAGCCCTATATATAGAGCACCCATCACCTTGAGGGAACACACTCACTCAGTTTCAATTTGAGAAGATGGATTTTGTCCCAAAAGATCACATCTCTGGTCTGAGATTTACAAAGAGTCATTCGAAAGTATACTTTCAACAAGACTTTTGACTACAATTTTCGAGATAAAAGTCAAGATACTTGCTATATCTATCAAGAGAAAGGAATTGGCCCCAGAATGTCGACAACGTCAATGAAAAGGAACCTCCAAGATAGGGGACAAAAGATACAAACGTAAAAATACCTGTAATCATTGTAAAGAGAGAACATTGGTCTTTAGAGTGTCCCAAGACCAAATAGAACAAGCAGGAGGAGGAGGAGGAGCGTTCAGAAGCAGAAACAGAAGCAGAACCCATTCCAGTGAAGACATTGAAAAAGGCAAGACAAGCAGAAGAAACTAAAGAAGAAGAAAAATGAATGCTACTGAATCAATTCAAAACGGTAAGAATGTAAAACTCGAAGAGAAAGAAAAAATGGACTTTGGTCATATTCATTAATCAAGTGGGATGTAGCTGTCTCCCGGGCTTTTCAGAGATTCTGAGTCTCACCTCTTACAAATTCAGTTATTTCATGGTGTAAGAGATAGCTGATAAAACTGTGTAAGTTGGGTCCTAACCTCTGTCAGTATTCATTAGTAATAATGTCCTTTTTTGACCATATTTAATACACAGATGTACTTGCTCCTAGGCACTAAATGGGAGCAACTAACGACAAGTGCACTTGAATCAAAATTAGAACAATACAGGGAAGATGACGATTATCTAAGCTCGTCTAAGAATCAATCAAAATTATTGAACACGTGTGATCTGAATTGTGCATTCCATGAGAACTTGTTGACAGTTTTGGCTCGAACTGTCCCTTACTGTAATTTGATTGACACCTATTCAACTGCTTATATTTCAAATGTTCAGAAATCGTATTCCCCTACTGAATAACTTTCCTTTTTACAATACCTGGTCTCTTTTGATAAATCTTTTGATATTTGGCTTCCCTATCCAACAGATATAGTGCATGTTTTGCCCGCGATGAAAGCTCCACATCATAATCCTCAATTTTGTAATAGCTGATGTTCTAGGTTATTATTCAGTCAGTGAGTGGTTCAAGAAGCTTTACCAACCATATGCCTGGAGTAGGTCACATTTTTGGTAGTGAAGCACTCAGTGATCTGTTAACTGCTTCACGTTTCTGAGCATCAGAATACAGTTTCATTCGTCAATTGCTTATACACTGATTTTCATTTTCAAAATTTTAAGAACTAACACTTTGTCACTTTCATGCATGATTAGGTCAGTGATTTTCTGCGGTCCAAGTTACTTGGAATGATGCCACCATTTACTGGTCACTTCTCCACGACACACGACAGAGTATCTTGCACACCGTGAACAGTTTCCACAATAGCAAAGTGAGTGGATTCAAGAACTTTTTGTAGGGGTTTACTAAGAGTAGTCATATCACCGGCATGCTGTTTCATTAGCTTCTTTCGAATCCTATTATATCCCGATATTACATACTGGCTCAGGGTCTTCTGTGCTTCCTGTTATTCTGCACACGTTTTCCAGGAAACATGTCTGAGCAAAATTTTGCCTTGTTACAGTGTCGAAATTGAGCTTGTCCCAACTGAACTGTGTGAGCATGCCGCTGCACTTTCCATATGGTATCAAGAGCTTGGATTCCTTGAGCTGATCTTGCATCTTCGTCTGTAGTGGCATATTTTATAAACGCACCTTGTAGAGAAAGCTGACTAACACTTTCCTTTCCCATATCATGTTGTCACAGCGGAGCAAAGGGCGATAAGTTTGCTGTACACTCTAGATGACCACCTGGATATTGCACATCCATACCTTTTTCCTTCAACCAGTCTTCAGTCCAGCAAAGTTTATTTTGCAACCAAGCACTTATGATAAACTTCTTGTCAGTCATAGCTTCACATGCAATGCCAATAGCATGTGAAGCTTGTGAGGCATTCTGGCTGGGCGTTTTGCGATCTACTATGCTCGTCGAATTGTATATGTCATTCATTACAATGTTTATATTACTGGGTTTACTTTCACGCTTCACATTAATATCTTTCAATAATTCTACTTTTTCAGCCATATTCCTTTTATTTAGCTCTAACACATACTTGGCCATAGTATTAAATTTCCTCTGCATGCTGCTTTTGGCCGGGGGTTGTATATCCATGTTAGCCATAATAAGTCGTGCTTTTGTTTTACCTACAGGCGTGTCCTGAAGACCGACCGCAAGTCCAATATTTGGTGAGGCATGATTGTTTCCTCTTTTGCTTGTCTTCACTTCCTTATACAGCTTACATTCAGGTGCTTGAAAGTCACAACTTACACACTTTAGTATTATTTTCCAGCAGACTCCCCATTTCGTCTCCTTTGCAATCTGCATTTCGGGTACGTTGCAATGGGGGATACTTAGTGATGATACTTTAGAGATGTATTCCATGCATCTGACATTTTCTCATTATCCTAGTCGCATTCCTCCAAAGTCCTGACATTCTGTCTTTTGCATGTATGACTTGGTACTGGGAACAGGCCGCAGTAGTGGAAGTGGTTTGGATGCACCCTCACAGTATGGTGTTGATACAGAGGCTCCGTCAGCATTTGACTTGACTACTAGGAAAAATTCAGTTTCATTCAATTTGGCAATAGTCCTGGGCTGTGGTGAAACAGAGGCAGTGGGTGAGTCTTCACTTCACAGAGTAATGACCTTATTCCAAGGAGAATTACTTCTTTTGAACGGTGTCTTTCTTTTCCTATGGTCGTCTTTCATCGTTGCATTCAGTACTACAATTTGCATTGATCTGATAAACCTTGATTCAGCTCCCATATTTATATGTAATTTTTGGTATCATGTCAGCGACCGTGACAACTAGGCACATTCCTGACACCTTGCAACAACCACATGGCAAGTGCCAGTCTTTGTTTATTGCCAAGTCCAGTAACTGATGGCTTAGATGTATACCCTATCTAACCGGTGCATGAGTGACCACTTCTTGTGCTCAGCAGATACTTGTCAACCTTGCTATTTAAAATTAAGCAGTTTCTGACTTTTAATTACTTAAAAATTTATATTTAAAGTTTTATAACAAATTTACCAAAATTCAAAAACAAATTAAAATTACGTTTACTGTTATGACTATTTTGCATCAAATGTTCTGAAAGAAATTATTCCAAATTTTAAATGAAACAGTACATCATTTTAAATTGCTACCAATTTTTAGTAGTGCATGAAACTTGATAATATTTACTGACCAAGTTTAAAATATGCCTTTCTTAAGGATATATTAGTTTGTCTGGTAAGTCTAAACTGACAGACCCCAATTCCCCCCCCCACCCCCCACCTCTGAGGTCGACCAAATCAGGAAGATATTCCGAAGAAATAGTGCCTTGGTTGCATGGCCTGTTTGCCACTGACTTATGTGGTAAAGTTATTTATTGTAATAATTATGAAAGGGTATACTTGAATTTTTATTAATTTTATATGGCAAGTTGCACTGGCTTGTTGTTGAATGAAAGTAGTCGGATGTAAAATGTACCTGTTTTCTGGATCATGCAGACGTTTGGTGGTTACTTCCTCTACGTCAGTTTGTTTACATTAGTAATACACCAAAATGTGACGATCAACCTATGATGAAACTTTACAGAATTTATTGAACAAAGGTGGGGGGTTAATGTGTAGCAAAAAGGCGATAGTGGTCTAACAGTTATGGTAAAAATGGTTTACTGCTGAATGCTTATACATAAAAGAGAAGTAAAGTAAGTGTGGTCTGAGGCCTTTTTACTCGAGACTTTCAGCAGTACTATATTTCGAATACCCTTCACCGATATATAGATAAGTGCAGGATATACACAAATTTGATAGATAGTATAGTGCAGGATATACACAAATTTGATAGATAGTGTTTCACAGGGGTTCATGGTTTTATGAAGAACGGGTAAGCTGAGTCTCACACATACGCTTGGTCTGCCTTCATCGCATAATGAATTTACCTGAGGCCAGCGTTTGACTGACCCAGGGGATACATGAGATTTCCCAAGGTTGAGGGGGTGGGGGTGGGGTGGGGCGCTGGGGGCGGAGAGTGGGGAAAGACAGACATCTATGGGCTCTGAAATCGTCGGCGATTTCCTGTAGTGGGGAGGTGGCCTTAGTCTGCCTGGCTACTCCTGTCTGACACTTTAGTAAAGTGTTTTATTCTCTCGAAATGGCTACCATGCTGGAAACCTATTTCTCACATTACTATGTGTGTATGGTCGCGTTTTCTAGTGTCGTACACCGGTGCAGGATAGCTGTAGCATGCCTCAAACATGACATTTATGCAGACTCGTGGACTATTTTAACATTCTGCTGAGAGCATAGTGTACACAAAGTAGCCAACACCTCCCGACTTCCATCATCACTTCAATATTCTTTCACAATAATCAACATACACGTTAATTGCAACAGACTGATGTAATAAAACGAGCAGTAGTTAAGGTTAAGAGTCCCGTAAACAAGCTATTTCGCACTGAACGACCTAGGTAGATATATGGCTTCTTTATGCCAATTTCCAGTTTTAAAAAAACCGTTGTTGCAATTGGTATTTTGTTTTAAAATTAAATTTCTCATTATTATTTCTGAAGGTAAGTCAGTTGTAGAAAAAGTTGAATCGAGTACAATTTCATAATTTTGTGTGTGTCTGGAATACTCCTGTGGATAAGAGTGGGCTTTGTTTTTGAGCTGTTCGCATTTGTATTATTGCGCGAGCTATCTGCAGTACACAATTCACTATTCTTTGAAATCCAATATCCGTTTAAACGTCATTTAAAGTTTACGTTGAATTTTTCAGTGTAAACAAAACTTTTCACGCTCAATCTTTAGGTAAAAAAAATTTGCAATGCGTGTTTTGCTGTTTGAAAATTACATTAGTATTCACAATACGCCATTTTGCTTTCGACCGTCATTTTTCGTTCAGAAATGTTAGAAAAGGAATCCTTATTATGCTCCAGTATAGGATAGGAAACATCCACCCTCGGGATCAAACTTTTGCGTGAGACTCTCTGCAAAGCCTCGTATCTGACTCAAAATGCTGACCCTCGGGTGGAATCTTTCACCGATATATATGAAGGATTGCATAATCCTTTTCAACCATATTAAAGTAAGAGCTTGTGACCTCCCAATATGCAGTCTGTAGAGTGCAGTGTATTTTCGATAAGATGCAGTAGTGCACTTTTCACAACAGAATACCAAGTTTTATGGTGACTGAAGTAGACTATGAATCAGGCCCATAAGAGTTATCTACCTTCTCTCTCTCTCTCTCTCTCTCTCTCTCTCTCTCTCTCTCTCTCTGACTAAACGTGAAATTGTATTTTGTAAACTGCGCAATGTTCACGGTTTATGCGGTATTCTGGTTTAAATAGCCAACCATAATTTCACAGCTGCTGCAGATATTTATCAATAATATTACTGCCTATAATTACATTTATTTTAATACATAATAAAGATCCATAATGTTTTTCAGCTGCTGATGATAATTATCAATATTTATAATTCATATTATAATCGTATTTATCTAAATATATTCTCATATGCTGCATCTTATACCACACTCCCTGTGTATGTCTAGATTTATTATTGGAAGGTATATACTCATACGCTGTATATTTTACCACTCTCCCTGTGTATGTCTAGATTTATTATTGGAAGGTATATACTCATATGCTGTATATTTTACCACACTCCCTGTGTATGTCTAGATTTATTATTGGAAGGTATATACTCATATGCTGCATCTTATACCACACTCACTGTGTATGTCTAGATTTATTATTGGAAGGTATACACTCATATGCTGTATATTTTACCACACTCCCTGTGTATATCTCGATTTATATATAGGAAGGTATATACACATATGCTGTATATTTTACCACACTCCCTGTATATGTCTAGATTAATTATTGGAAGGTATATACTCAAATGCTGTATATTTTACAACACTCCCTGTGTATGTCTAGATTAATTATTGGAAGGTATTTACTCATATGCTGTATATTTTACCACACTCCCTGTGTATGTCTAGATTTATTATTGGAAGGTATATACTCATATGCTGTATATTTTACCATACTCCCTGTGTATGTCTAGATTTATTATTGGAAGGTATATACTCGTATGCTGCATATTTTATCACACTCCCTGTGTATGTCTAGATTTATTATTGGAAGGTGAACGTTGAACTAAGTACAGAAAAAAACCTCTATAATATTCCTAAATGTTCAGAAATATATCCACGAAACTAGACTTTTTTACTACTTATAATTGTATTCGAAGCAATAAATCTATAAAATAAATTAAATGGACAACAGTGACTGTAACCATCTTCCTCTCTCTCTCTCTCTCTCTCTCTCTCTCTCTCTCTCTCTCTCTCTCTCTCTCTCTCTCATTAATGACATATTTATTTAATTATATATAATTCTTCTGTGTTCCTTTGAAATATTACATGTTTTTTTAATACATTAAGTTCTATAAAATGAATGTCATCTTTGGGTAATTTATGACTGTTTTGGGAACTCATATGTTTAATAAAATGACAGGAAAGTATGTTTTTTGCTTTGTTTTGTTTTGTTTTATTTTTTAAAGGCATATACCTTTTAATAATACACAATTAATTCGTCGTATGGAATGATTTCATATGCAGCACAAAATTTTGTGTTAAGGCAAATATTCTGAAAATAATTCTAGCAAATCTTGTACGAGACAGCTAATTTCCACTAGTCTTTTGAATCTTTGGATTTCTTTTTCTTCCAATATTCTGAAGTCAGCTCTCTCTCTCTCTCTCTCTCTCTCTCTCTCTCTCTCTCTCTCTCTCTCTCTCTCTCTCTCTCTCATAAGGAATTGTTTGAAACATCAGAATTTAACATTTAGAAATGGTCCAATCAAAAACCTTTGAAGAGATTTCTCTTCCAGATGTATCTGTTGTCTCTTTGTTTAGAATAAATTGGTCATTCCAATATACGTCTTCTGTGATTTCATGCGACAGATTATTTAAAGAAAAACCTCACCATCAATCATCAACAGATTATTTGAAGAAAAAAGCGATCAATTTATGTCTGATCTTTGTGTCTGATTTTAAGACTTTTGTTTTCAAACACGGCATTTACGGACCTATGGCTGCAGGTTGCTTGGAATTCCTGTCATAATCATAGATTGTTACTCCCATGATTTCTTCTGATAAAATATTGAAGCGTCTTGATGAAATCAATGCTTTTAAATCAAGCGTCTAGATGAAATCAATGCTTTTAAATCAAGCGTCTTGATGAAATCAATGCTTTTAAATCAAGCGTCTTGATGAAATCAATGCTTTTAAATCAAGCGTCTAGATGAAATCAATTATTGAAGCGTCTAGATGAAATGAAATATTGAAGCGTCTAGATGAAATCAAATATTGAAGCGTCTAGATGAAATCAAATGTTGAAACGTCTAGACGAAATCAATGCTTTTACATCAAACGTCTTAATTAGTGTCTTTTCGTATTAAGCAAAAGGACTGAAGATACGAAGAAGGACGATAAATTTCAGAATTTGTATGCATTATTACATTTAACTTTCAAAGCAGATGATAGCGGCAAAATTTCTTTTTTCTCTTTCCACATCTGTTAAAAAAACAAAATAATGGTGTTTTCACTCTTAACATATTTTTATTTAAACTTCGTTAATTCAGATAAAATATAAAATGGCTCATAAATTATTCGTTTACTGTCAAATGGCATGTTTAAATTTGTGTTTCACTCTTGAATATTTCGAAACGTGGCGCAAAAAGAACAAAACAAATGTAATGATTCCAAATATTTATTTAGTTTTCATAACATGCTCAGGCTTTTTTTCTCTGATAGGGGATTGAGAAATTTCGAATGATATGTAAAAATAATTCAATTATTTACCCTCTGTCTTGATTCTCCGGATTGCGAGAGGTAAATGAAATTGTTTGCAACTCTCTAGATTGGTTCATTTAAATCGCTGCATACACATCGTCGATATAACTGAGATTCATTCAAGAGAAAGATAGACCTTAGAAATTATAAAGTGTAATGTTCCACAAAATTTAGAGCTTGAGAGAAACACTCTTTGTCTATGAGTGACATATATTCCCTTTCCCTTTTCTTAGGGCAGAATAAAGGCAATCATAATCAAGCCCTGCACCCCAATATGTGCAGATATTACAATATTAGGTTCTAAAATTAAGAATTATATTTCAGGCTCTATACCTTTAAGTGAAGTTGTTAACACATATATTCTTCCACTTGCTTTAGATGTTATGCAGCTGTTGGCTTTTTATAATCTACATATATTCTCAAAAGGGTGAAAACAAGCATATCAATCCGCATGTATACAGATCTGCTGAGTAAGCTAATCAGGCGGAAGATGAAGAGGCAATACAATATTCAGTAAACGAATTACTTGTGTTGGGTTTATTCTACTTTACCTTTTCTCCTTCTCTTCTTTCTCTTCCTCTATAACGATCATCGTCTCGCGGAAGTACTACCAACTGACTCTTTTCTCAATAAAATATAAAAGGAGTGAAAGTTCAGCAAGTAGAAATATGTCTAGTAACAGCTGGGAATAATCTGCGTTAACTTTTCGATCTATATTGGGGCATAAGAGATAACCTAGTTATAAATATTTTAAAAATTATATCGTGTTTTTCGATAATTTTAAATTCATGGACACTATCCTACTTTTAAATATACATTTATCATTGATCAGACAGAAAGGATAACACATATACACTACTTAATTCAATTGACCAATGATCCGTATCTCCATTCAGTCGTGATGCAGACTTACCACACCGCAAAGTGCAGATTCTGTACCAAAGTTACGGATTTGCTGCGGAATCGACAATTTTGGGGATTGAACATTTTTAAATTTGCTAACTTTCTTTACTTTCTCTATGAACACATTTAAATAAGATTAAAAATACACATATATCTCGATTCCTCCACGGGTTGCTGCCCGTTCTTCACGACAATGAAAACCCACATTCTTCTTCACTGCATGATAAGATGTTGCTGACGCTAGCTAAAGATTGCGTTGTCATTTATATTGTCGTTTATATTTTGCAAGGTATCCTTCAAGTTTATTTATTTATCTATGAACCCATTTATATAAGCTCAAATACACATAGGTTTCCCTCTCAACAGGATCTGTCAGTTCTTCACGACGATAAGATGTATAGTGAATCTCAGTCCCTTCCCCACTCCAAAAGACGCCACCGTCACACTCTGACAGCATTGTCAGCTGCTTGTCAAAATTATGCGTGCATAATTATTTTTGTAGATACCTTTGCCGTTATATTTCTTTGCCTTTGTTCTCCAATTATTATCTAAAAGGTAATTTAACCATCATGTGAGGTATCAATCCTTGTGGAAGATGTAATATGTATGTGTATCTTTGGAGCCTGCTGTTATTTGCCACCATTTCATTTTTATTTTAACTTTTCTTCCAATTAGGATACAAATGCAGACAATTAAAATGTTTCTGAGAACGTCTTTAGGGAAAAGCATTCTTTGGTTAATGTTATTTTTTTATCGATTGTGATAACATTTCAAGTACACTTTCTAAATATTTTTTAATGACTGATATACATTTTATTAATAATTTTCTCTTAAAAGTGTGCCATATCCATTTATTATGGTTTGCATACCCCTTGGATGTCGACATAGTGTAATACCGCTACAGGTTGAAGATTACTGGTTGAATGTCGACATAGTGTTATACTGTTACTGGTTGTAAATTACTGGTTGGATGTCGACATCGTGTAATACCGTTACTGGTTGTAGATTACTAGTTGGATGTCGACATAGTGTACCACCGTTACTGGTTGTAGAGTACTGGCTGGATATAGTAGTGTTTTACAGCATCTCAGCACAAAAGCTAACAAAAAGATAAGCTACATAAGTAAACTAGATTGAAACCTCAAGCTGGAATTTGTAGTTTCACAGACACTAATAACATTTAATGGAATTCAAAACTATCATGTCGATTACAAGCTTTCCTTGCATTTACTATATACATTGTATCTTCTGATATCACGTAGGACCTTGATGTTTTATAAAGTATTTAAAATATTATGTAACATTTAAAAGGATTATATAACTGTATCTCTAGTTGTGTGCAGTTGAATATCGTGAGTAGTTTAATATCACCCTTGTCTCCTAGATTTTCATGTTCTTCGATGGTTTCTCAAAAATACATATCACAAAATATGAAAACTTTCCAATATGTCTTAAATGTCTCCTTTAAACAAATGCAAATAGACTTTCCAAATACTTTGTGTAAGTGCATAAAATAATGTCAACATTATTTTTGTTTGATTTATTTATTGGAGAACTAAGTCTCATTTTTTGGATTTTTCCGATCAGCTCAATTACAGTGTATGGATGCTTACGCGTGTGTGTGTGTGTGTGTGTGTGTGTGTGTGTGTGTGTGAGAGAGAGAGAGAGAGAGAGAGAGAGAGAGAGAGAGAGAGAGAGAGAGAGAGAGAAATGCAACCATTTAAAGTCAGTAGTCAATAATTCATCTTGGCTAAAAATTAAACGTCTCTGTGGATGTGGTAAATAAGAAATAGGAAAATTATATGCGGCATCCCATCAATCATTGTTGCAATATATATATATATATATATATATATATATATATATATATATATATATATATATATATATATATATATATATATATATCGTTAACGTTTTTATGTGCACGGATTTTCTGCTATTTGAGAATTTTGAATAAACATCTGGAACAACACATCACACATACTTACAGCAACTTTCCTATATTCAGCTAAGTTGAACACAAAGCCTTGAAAGCTTGTAAATTGTTTGCACCGTTTGCTGTGATATTCAGCATTATTTATAAAACTACCTTCAGAACAGCGCGCACTTCCATAGATCAGGTGCAGGGTAACGGTTGTTGTCTGAATTATGTATTTTAATATGTACAGGCTTCACTCTGTATGTCTGTCTGTCTGTCTCTCACTGTCTCTCTCTCTCAGTAAAATGATTTTGATGTATCTTTAATAATTGCGTGATATTGATCAATTATGAGACATACAGACGTAAATCTATTAGTGATGAAATTAGTGATGTCACGTTTGTTTGATTTTTTTCGGTTCCAAAAGGATGCACCCGACCATAGTTCAACTTTGTAAAGGGCCAAAAGAGAAATTCGATAGAAATCTTCAAACAATCATTTAAAACATTCAAAGCTTGTAAGAAAAGGAAATGAGAGATTGTGTTTGTTTGCTTGTTTGATTTTTTTTTTTTTTTTTTTTTTTTTTTTTTTTATCAGTTTAACTTTGAAATGATCAACATAATCTCTTAACTATCCCAAGGCTCTTATCAATACTTTTAGTTAGAGCAATGACTGAAATCCGGATTTTGCTTTAATAGCCTGCACGTTTTCGTATAGAAAATATATTAGAGACAAATACTATATCGGTCTGTGGGGCACCTATCTGGTTTATCATTAGTTAAAATGCCACAATGTTTATCGTTCATGTCTACATCGTTCTTGCCTATATAATTCGTATTAACGTTATTGTCTTCGTTATTCAATTTGATGAATTGTTGAAGAATTTTCATCAGCTGTTGGATTTCCAATTGTATCAGCTGCAGTATTTAAAGTAACATTTCATTCTTAATAGCAATGTATCTGATGACTTTTGGAAATTGTAATTGTAACCTACTGCACTAACCATTGTCACCACCATATCACAAGGTAAATGAAAGATACCATCAGAACAAACTACATGTGTTCACCTCGACCAGAGAAGCACAACTGAGACTATTCTTGATGTAAGAAACAGTACCCTGGATGGTGAGTCCTAGTGGAACATGTGTACTGTCTCCTTTGGAAACCCAAGTTGGTGCAGATTACGTGAATGTGCCATCCATGAGCTCTCGATACGTATGTCAGATGAAAAACGTACACCAGTCAATATGCTGGAGTGCACTATCGCCCTGGAGATTAAAAATAAGCACGAGTGCTCGCAAACTATGAGTTTAGTTGGTCCTAGCCTTTTTTGGTGTTGGCGCTGCGGGCGTTTCTGGACCATAGTCCCCGTTGGCCCCAGAGACTAAAACCCGTGTCCGAGAAGCTGCCGTTGTTAGCACGGTCAGTGCAGGCACTGGTGTCACATTAAAGGCCGTGTACATAACGGCTTACAGAATCACGTCAGTTAATGGGTTTACGGCAATAAATGCGTCTGGTTTGTATCGCTGTGATTAAAATAAATACGTTCAGAACGTTGGTTGTTTTAAACTCAGCAACGCACAGCCGACGGGATTCTCAACCACTCTAACTATCTTCGGCTTCCACAATTAGCACTCGCGGAGCAAAAAGGTGTGGCCATTGCAAAGCTGCATCGACAAGAACGTTGATGTAAGAAACGACAAAGTATTGGCGCAGCTCGTAAAACAAGCTGACACCGACAAGGAATACAAACAATTGTTGACACATACCGGCTCACATTCGGATGGAATGAGAATACAAATCAGATAGACATTGAGCACAGGGGTCATTCAGAGCACCCTTAGCCAACTCGCTGTCAGCTAAGGTTAACTGCGCTTTTTCTATCGGTACAACAGCTTAAAGTACTGCTTTCAGAGATCACGGGCGCGATTGCTACTATAATGCCGACGTGGTATTTGGCGAAACGCCCTCGGCAAAAACGTCTCCTTTGGGGTATATAACGCCATTACTCGCTTCACCGGCAAAAGAAAAGAAAAAAGTTGTGATCTTCGATAAAGATATATTCTGTCGCATGAAAGTGTTTGGACAAAAAAAAAAACAAAATACAAAAGAAAAAAAAAAAAACAAGCAATCACTAAACCTACGAACAGAACGTACGCTGATTGTAACTCATTGTAACTCATGGCGAAAATATTGGCGGGCTTGTTGAAAATCGTGCCTTTTCCAGGACTAGAGACGTAAGGGAAACTGACATTTTCTTTCACATCATTGACGTATTGCCAGTTCACAACGGCGACAGGACAGCTACTCTCCCACCCGCCTCCTCCCCCCTCCAGATCGATTAATCTTTAATATTCCCCTCCTGATAGAGGAATTATACTGTGTCTTTACCCAAAACTATAAGAGTCACAAGATTTTTGCCTGAAAAAGCGTCGGAGGTTGAGAACGCCCAACGCTCTAAGGTTGATCAGGGGCGTGGTTTCTACAAAAAGTACTACCACGCCGTCAGTGTGGTCGACGGCTATCTGACTGTTGTGGCTATTGGGGTGGGGAGGGGGTGGCGTGGCGAGGTTCGGGCCTGTTGTCAACAATCGTCGCCGCCCCCATCGCAATTGATCTCGAAATCGCGTCGCTGGGCTGCGGCTTGCTGTCGATAGCCGGATCTTTTCGATAGTAGGCGGCTGAACAAGAGGGTAAAAAAACACGATGAGATTTGCGTGTAGGCTGAAGCCAAGCTCACTAAGATCCTCGACCACGTGTCCAAGGCACTGCACAACAACGCTATCTCCGAGGAAAAATTCAAGCTTATACTCGACGATGGCAACAAGTATATGACTGTCGAAAATGATATGGCGCACACTTCCGTCGCCATGGACGAAAATGCAAAGGAGATAATTGCCTGCGCAATAGACGAGACTCTCTCAAAGCTCTTGAAAAAAACTGACTGTGGTTGGGAATTCAGGATAAGCTGCGTGGTGCATCGCCGGCAGTCGGGCTCGTTGGAGCCGCCTGGACAATACATTTCTGATTCGAGGCCTATTCTTGCGCACTCCAGCCATACGATGCGGACATTTGATACCAGGTGGACAACAAAATAACATGCCATAGCGGTCTATTTTTGCGCCTGCATTTTTAGCACATTCGAAGGAACAATAGCTGCCTCAGGTTCTATCACCCTTAGTCGGTTTTAACCATCATGTCTACAGTAGAAAGTCGTGAGCAACCAGTACCACTGTTAACATTTTCATTTCCAGGGGCCGGCTTTGATGCGTATATACTCATGTAACCTGGCCTTTTTTTTTTTTTTTTTTTTTACTTTACAAGAATCCCAATTCAATCCGTTTACAGACAACTTAAATTATACAACATTTAAAAGGTATGCATTACAGATTTGCCTATATCGATCAATACTTTAATGGGTTGCGGTGAGCTTACTTATTCCTAAAATAACATCCGGATTCAATGTGTACATGTAGTAAAACATGTGCAGCGCAGGAATAAAAAACTTTTCAAGACCTATATGTAAGGGGGGGGGGGGCGTTTTTCGCTGCTTTAAGCCGCTTTTTTAGCTGAGTTAAGCCACTCTGCCCCAACACGCCAGTGGATGAGCATTCCAGCTCAAATCAGCTTAAAACAGTGATCCCACTACCAGGGCCGAGAAACAAAAATGTTCAGCCCCTACTGAGGAGAAGGAGTTATTTCCCTAAAAATCGGCTTGCGTGGCCTTTCTAACGGTGTTAGAAGCCTTCTCACTTCGTAACTCGAAGAATGCTCGCCCCCTTCCACGCTGAACTGAAGTTTGAACGTAAAAGGAACAAGATTGACACATAAAAGAGAATGTAAATAAACGAATAAAACATTCTGATAAAACCTCACCGACAGAGTCGTAAAATAAGCAAAAGTCTCAAAACTTGAAGAGCTGCAGGCCCCAGTTTTTTATTTTTTTTTTTTTTATTTTTATTTTCTGTCGTTTTGCGTCTTCCGGACACAAGAGAATGGTTTACACTTGGTCTGAGCAAACCAGATGCAGTATATTAGAGTGATTGCTGCTGGAGTAATCGAAATTATGCAGTATGCCCTAAACCTGAAACATTTCATTCAGTCTGTGATTGTATATTTTGGATGCTAAGAGGGCTTTATTGCTTTCCTTTTAAATTTTTTTAATGAATTTAAAATTGCGGAGAACGTGACTATTTCCCATTCCATTTTCCAATATTTATGCGTAATTCTCTCTCAGCGATTCCTTTCTACAGGTTTCTTACCCAAGCCGACAAGGTGGATGGCAAAGCAGAAAGCGGACAAAGAAGGAATTCATTTCCTGTATGGGACCTCAGAGGATCGTGCACCGCTTCCTTTGCTGCAAAAACTAATGTGATGCCGTACAGGGATTTCTGACATCACCCGTGGTGGATCGCTGAGAATTGAGCTACACCTGCACCCGGTACAATGCGCGGAATGATCCAATGGGAGTCAAACTTCACTGCGTTCAAAGAACTTTGCCGTGATATTGACAAGTTCTCACCAAAATCGCCAGTCGTCCCGTTCGTACTCTTCGTTGTAGCAAGGGTTGGGACCCGTTCTTCCTACGCTTTCTTCCAATATTCTGAAATGAGTGATCTTACCGCTCCTCGCTCCCCACCCCACATCCCTCCCATCAAGACAAAAAAAAAACGAATTTCAGTTGAGCAGTTATGTATATTGGGATACTAGGCTTCAATTATTTGCATTGAATAAACCAAAATGACACGCTTAGAAAAAACCAAAGAAAAAACAAACAAACAAAAACAAAAAAGTCCATACCGGTTTACTTTAAACAGTAGATACATTAACATTTAAATATTCAATATCATACAATTGTACTGGAAAAACTTCAAATGTTTCGACCCAAAAGAAATGATCTCCCACACATTTGGAGAATTGCGTCGTTCGCATTTATATTTCTAAGTGTTCACAACATAAGTGAACAGTAACTGTTTATTATGGTATGACTGCGGATTTCTCTTCGGATCTTTCCCGTGTTCTAGAATCTGGTAACCCACGGCTAGGCCGTCGGGTACCAGTAACTGGTTTTCTGCAGATCTGCGTATTGATAAAGAAATCTCGGGCGCTAAAGCTCCATCGATTTGTCTACCATATACGTTTCATCTCTCCACCCTATGATACATTTTGTGTCTCACTCGCGGATGTGATCTAACTGATACAGATCACGACAAATTCTAAAGAAGAATTATATAGTGTTACCTACGTCCTTCAGTCATGTACGTCTCTATGGTAACGAATTTCATTTCAGTTGATTAAATTTGAACAAATTTAGTGAATTGAAACCAGATTAAGTCTGCAGCTTCTGATCAATAAGACCTAGATCAAGCTAGTCATTATTTCCGGTAACTGTTTCATTTATATGGTCCCTGTTTGACTGTTAACTTTTCCCATGTATAACGAACCAAGATTTCTTCAATTGCACCTTATCAGCTGGGGCATTCGTGTCGTGAATACACATTTATAGTATGCGTAGATATTCTGTATGACACAAGTTATATGTGTTCTTGTTATCATTTTCTTTAAGCTTTACCATTCTACTTCTGGTGAAAGGCGTTTTTTTTTTTTGTTTTTTCTTCGATTCACGTTGCATTACTTCATAAACTTTGTCTTGACAAATAGAAACATTTTTTAAGGGTGAAATTTAAATTGAATTTATTTCTTGTCAGAGTACCAACAACTACCAGTTTGACAAATTAGAAGTAATACAAATATTCATTTTTTGGCACTTATGGACTAATGATATTGTCTAATCCTATCTAATGTATAAGTCATAATATAAAAACTTCTGTACAAAATATTTCCATCATTTTGAGCGTACAATCTATTCAGGAAAAATATTTGAATACAGTAAAACCTCTAGTATATTTTGAATGGCTATATTGATAATACTCTATTTCTTTTATGGATCCAAATATATTTCATCACCTCAATTACTTTTTGTACCAGTTTAGAACCTTTCGTGCATTCTTAAGGTTCAGGACTTTTGATTGTTAGAATTATATTATAACTGCTGTAATTTAGATAAATACTTCAAACATTTAAAATATAACATCGCATAAAGAACTAATAGCAACGGACAGTCAAATGAAAGTAATAATATAGTTCTTTCTCAGTAATAATAGAGTTCTTTCTCATTAATAATAAAGTTCTTTCTCATTAATAATAAAGTTCTTTCTCATTAAATAATGGAGTTCTTTCTCGGTAATAATGGAGTTCTTTCACATTAATAATAAAGTTCTTTCTCGCTAATAATGAAGTTCTTTCTCGGTAATAATGGAGTTCTTTCTCAGTAATAATATAGTTCTTTCTCAGTAATAATAAAGTTCTTTCTCATTAATAATAAAGTTCTTTCTCTGTAATATTGGAGTTCTTTCTCGGTAATAATGGAGTTCTTTCTCAGTAATAATAGAGTTCTTTCTCAGTAATAATAATAGAGTTCTTTTTCAGTAAAAGTATGCCATTTTTATCTTCAGCTCTAAATTTCTGCTTGAATCTGTAACCGTTTCCATGACTTTCCGGTAATCCTTTACAAACTGAAGATATTGGAAGACCAAAAGTTACCTTTTAATAATATTAGGAGCAAACAGGCTTATCCAATTATTTTCTTTCTTTGTTATGCATAACCATTATTGCACATTTATTACTATAACTGATAGACCTTTGTAACTTTCTGCACATCCTAAGTCACCTTAGTACATGAAAATCCTGATCCTTTCATCGTGGGTTGATAGGCTCGTTATTGTGTATTAAGACGGTAAACAGATTGATTCCAGGGAAGTAACAAAAAAGTGCTTGACTGACATGCAATTAGGTGACATTTTACATATCACTGTCTTCATTGCAGAGCAGATAATTTTAACAATCTATACAGTTTTGTAAACTTTGAGGTCGACCATTCTTATCAACATAGTTCTTTCAAAATTATAGAGGGTTTCAATTACTGAAATAAACTGAAGCATTAGTTCCATTTTGTATAGTACATGTTCATAAGAACAGAACCTATACTGAATGATAGTGCAAGCACGTAAACGAAGAGATTTATTTTTTTGCGTTTGGACATGGTACCTTCCTAACAACAATGATAACGAGCTCATACGCCATACACTGTTTCGTAGCTAACAAAGGAATTAACTATACAGAGAGGCGTCTCATAGTGTATGGAGGGCATGTGTACTATTCACCACAGGATTTGAGGATTAGTGCATGGAGGGCATGTGTACTATTCACCAAAGAATTTGAGGATTAGTGTATGGAGGGCATGTGTACTATTCACCACAGGATTTGAGGATTAGTGTATGGAGGGCATGTGTACTATTCACCACAGGATTTGAGGATTAGTGTATGGAGGGCATGTGTACTATTCACCACAGGATTTGAGGATTAGTGTATGGAGGGCATGTGTACTATTCACCATAGAATTTATTCAAAAATTGAAAATGCTGATCTGCTGATTTCAGTCTAAATCATATGTTCCCAGCAACGGGCAATTAACGTACATAGGAAGGTCTGGTGGCATATGTAGAGATATGATCATTAGAGATCTATGAGTCTCTCTCTCTCTCTCTCTCTCTCTCTCTCTCTCTCTCTCTCTCTCTCTCTCTCAAACGAGCTGTACTCAACAGATGCGCTGCTGGGGGTCGCATGAATTTGTACATTTCACTTTCACTGTTTACAAAAGGCTGTCGCTGTTACTCACAATCCGAAACCATAGTACTGAATATCCTCAATGAAAATGATAATCTGAACTACAACATGACCGCCAAGACCGCTATTTAAAATTAGTATTATACCTCTATTCCTCCAGAATTCGTGGTTTTGTTAACATGGAATTTCACTAAAATTCTTCGTCTTGAATAAATGGTGCTGACTTTAATACCTTTCTGCCTGCCAGAGCCGGCATCTTAAAAATCTTCGTATCGCTTCTGTTTCAGAATGAATGGTCGTTGTTGTTGTTGTTGTTGTGGGTTTAACGCCATTTTACAGCACATGAAAGGCTATACATGGCGGCCAGTATATTTGGTGGAGGAAGAACAAGGGAAGAACCACAGACCCACGGGAAGCTACTGGCAAGCTTTCTCACATACCCGCGCTAGCCGAGCCCGAGACTCGAACCCACGCAGACAGAGGTGAGATGTGTGAGTGATGAAAGGTCGTATTAACACTTCTTACTATACGATCCTAATTGAAAATGGGACATATATTACGCTGAACATGGCTGCCTTGGCAGCAATTTTTAAAATCTTCCTCAGGGGTCGTCCATTAATTATGTCAACAAAATGGGGGGGGGGGGGATGGGGTTTGAAGAAATTTGACAATTGTTGACATGGGGGAGGGGGGGGAGTTCAAGATAAATTGACGTCAACAATGTTATTTTTTACAATAAATTTAATAAATCAAAATATAGGAAATTAGTCGGTGCGTTGGTATGGCACACACTTGCTAAACCGGTTGAGCTCTTGCCAAGGAAGTCATAGTCTTGCATCATCATATTTTGTTTTTATTCAATGTAGATTGTAGACTGTAGACAGATTAACCACATATGGTATTAATCTGAAGATTAATACCATTGTGGTTATTCATCTGACAGATTTTTAAGGGAAGCTGTTACTAAATTCAAAGACTGCACTGAGCCATAGACATCTAAATAGTATAGCTATCCATGGACTTCTATTAAATAGCATCTATGTTATATGTATAGATGCTATATATATTGAAGTCCATGAGCTATCCCTCCAAGGATGGATAACTGAGCCTAGGAAACTTGAGAGCTTGACTATTATACAATCATCTTTAACATAATACATAAAATAAATTATGTAGCCTGCACAAGCATACAACTTCTTCAACCAGATGCAGTAACCTTAATGCCTTACAAATATTGTACACTTTGATAACAGACTCTTGTTCATTTCAGGCAATTGCCCCCCCCCCCTCCCCCCCGAAAAAAAAGTTGAAATGACGTCCCTGCCGTGTACTCACCCGCGAATCTCATCACATACATTGAATCCACAATACAAGTAATTCCATCGGAAAAATGCACACACATTTAAAATATTAAATAATTTTGACACAGGTCATATAGGTCTGAATTCAGTGGATAAACATAGCACAATCACGTAGCGAATGCTGAAGCACATTTACTTTTCAGTACGTCCAAAGTCGGTAAAAGTTGGTTGCGTTCTTAAGCGTTTTAAGCCGCCGTAGCGTTCGTAAGCACACACGTTTTCCCTGCAGAAAGGAAACTTTCACGGCACAGTAAACGTGTTCCAGTCACGTTGGAAAATAAAAAAATCCATCAGATTCCATTGCTTTTACTTAAGTTTGGTACTGACTTCTTTGAAGAAAAGTTCTTTGTTTTTATTGAAGATTGTAGTCGGCTTTCTTTGATGAAAGGTGCATGCGTTATTGAAGTCACCGCTAAAGGCCAGCTTTAGAGAATCTAACAAATGCCCGTTTCTTATTGCGGCGGCAACATCAAGTGATTGTATTGCATGATTGAGACTGATTTTTTTACATTTGCTTAGTACGTTTTCATAACAGTCCGTGCTTCAAAGGTAATGTTTTCTTTGAAATTTCAGCAAACTATTTCATCTGGATACATTTTTAAAAAATGAATTGGCCGTCGTTTTGTCGATTGTAGTTCCTCCTGCTTATTGAATTGACCAACAAGTAAGATTTTTTTTTACATTTGAAGTAGCGGGGTTATGCTGCCTTCCACGCATGCGTCAGAAATTTAACAAAGGGTAATCGGACGATAGAGATGCAGGTGTTCTGGACTGATAGTAAGCATTAGTACAGAAAATGTGGGTGTTCTGAAGGATTTAATTCTGAGTGGAAAGAAGATGAATTTTACTTACCATCCACACACAAATGCCAGTCTATGTAAATATATTAATTACTAGCGGGCGGCCGAAAATCCGACGAAAGATATGATTACAAATATTGGGCTGGCTCCGCACATAAATAATTGAGATAATCTGGGACTGATTTGAAATCTCACAAATACAGTAAATGTCCAGAATGTTCAAAATTATTAAATATGTTAAATTATTATTGTGTTATTTTAATAAACTAAAACAAATTTATTATTAAAATTTAAAATAAAAGAACTTTTTAAATAAAATATTTTGCATTTTTTATTAGATCAAGAATGGACAAACCAAACTGTCACCAGTTGTTGTTTGAAGCCTTTGTAAAGGCATTTCCTAACAAGCGTAAGCAGGATTGTCAAAGGGAAGTCACCGAAATTTGGAATAAATTGAAGAAAGAGGATAATTTGCCAGCAAAAGTAGATTCGTTATTAAAAAGTTATGCTGCCATAGCACAGAAAAATAAGGGAAAATTGATGAGTTTCTGGGCAGGTCAGGCTCTGAAGAATGAAGATGCACATCCTTGTAAATCGGCTACAAATGTAACAATTGAACAAGTTGTGAAATATCAAACACAAACTAACAAACAAGACCAGACTGAAATCGACTTAGAAGCTGGTCCATCCAGTACTTCTTGTGAAGCAAAATCTGTCAAGTACAAAACAAAAGCCCAAGACGAGTTGCAGGGTCAGATAAACATCTTCAAGAGCGACTTGATTGGCTTGTATAAGCGAAAGGACAGTGGTGTTTTAAGTTTAGACCAGGAAAAGGAACTTAAAGAAAAGAAACTAACGGTTGGTGAGCTAGAAAAAAACTGAAAAGGAAGAAATATGACCAAGAAAAGCAGAAGATATTCAGAAAAAAGAAGAAAGAAACTTTATTTCAAATTTGTGCAGAGAATCCTGACATCAGCAGTAACTTGAAGATCCGACAGAAAGCTGGCCGACCAACAATTGAAGAAGATCAGCCACTACTTTTAAAAGCAATTGTTGACATTGCGTTATATGGGTCTGCTGCTCATGAGAAAAGACAGAGTGATATTTATCGTAGTGTCAGAACTCTCGATGAATTAACAGAACAACTAAAATATGAAGGTTTTCAAATAAGTAGAAGTGTTGTTTATACTCAACTCATGCTAAAACGAAGTTTATCATCGGAAGGGAAACGTCATATAACAACTGTTCCAGTGAAGTTAATTCGAGCACAAAATGATTCACACTCAAAGCACATTGATGGTCGATTTTGTACAGCTACTCTGAATCACCTTGAGGAAGTTGCCTCTATGTTGGGACCGAGAGAAGTATGCTTCATCAGCCAAGATGACAAAGCCAGAGTCCCTATTGGATTGACAGCAGCTAACAAGCAGGCTCCACTTTTAATGCATGTTGAATACCGCGTTACTTTGCCAGATCACGACTGGGTTGTAGCAGCTAGACACAAACTCATCCCGTCTGTTTCTGCTGGTATTGAAATCCAAAAAGATGGTCTGGGTAAACCTGAAGCTGTAACTTATTCAGGCCCAACGTACATAGCCATCAGGTCAGGCAAGCATTGCTCATCGTCAGCCTATGCTCATGGACTGGACTATGAAAGGCTGCTTGAATTGGAAGAGTTCGACATTATCACAAAGGATCAAACCAACAAGTTGGTCAAACCTGTTCTTATTATGTCTGTGGATGGTGGACCGGATGAAAATCCGAGGTATCAAAAAGTTATTGATGTGGCAATTCATCATTTTGTGAAGCAGAACCTCGATGCGTTGTTCGTTGCAACGAATGCGCCTGGTAGGAGTGCATTCAATCGAGTAGAAAGGCGAATGGCTCCTTTGAGTCGAGAACTGTCAGGCCTAATTTTACCACATGAGCATTTTGGAAGCCACCTTGACTCACAAGGTCGAACAATTGATGAAGAATTGAAAAAATCAAATTTCAAATATGCTGGCGAAACATTGTCAGAAGTATGGACGCAAGTAACTATAGATAATTTTCCAACAGTGGCAGAGTATATTGTGCCTGAAGTGTCTGAGCTTGAAGCAGAAAATTTGCTAACTAAGGATCAAGATTGGTGCAAAAACCATGTAAGAACAAGTCAATACTTTTTACAAATTGTAAAATGCCATGATGTAAATTGTTGCCAACCGATTCGAAGCTCGTACTTTGAGATTATCGCCGATAGATTCATTCCACCACCAATTCCAGTCTGCCAAACTAGTGAAGGCCTTAAGGCACCAGATGCATCTGAGAGCGACTTGCACAGATTTCCATCTCTTTTCTTCAATCAGTCTTTGAAAGTTGATAACATGCTACCTCGATCGGCAAAGGCATTCAAAATTCTTCCATATGATCTATATTGTCCTTCCATTCAGTTGTCGTTGCTTGAACGGATCTGCAAAATCTGTCACCTCTATGTTGCTTCATAAGTCATGTTGAAGCAGCATGTTCAACAGCACCGACAACGCGATCTTGGGCCAAGTCAATTACCACATGCTCCTCAACCGCAAAGAATTCGGCCAATGCGAGTGGCTGCCAAAAGACAGAGAGAGCTGATGGCAATTATTGCTCATGGAGAGATGTTAAGCGCAGAATGGTTAGATGAAGATGATGTTGACTTGTCGGGTGTATCGGTTCCACAAGAAATTAATGAATCAGCCACTATGCCCATTATAACAATTGAGGAACATTTGGCTTCCCCATGGGAAGATGATAGAAGCTAGAATAAAAAGTCTCGATTTTTTCATGAATTCAAAGTGTTATAGTCAATTTTAAATCTGTTAAACAAGTAAAAAAAATGTATTAAAATTTATTTGTAGACCTTTTAATTTCCATAATTCTATTTTTAGCATAAAAGCCAGCCGTATAAAATATTGTTAGTTTGTGGGGGGGGGGGGGGTAAAAATTTTTTGACATAATTTTATTAGGGGGGTCACTGAAAGTTTGACAGTTGTTGACAAGGGGGGGGGGAGGGGGGGGGTAAAAATTGCCTAAAAATTTTTGACATAATTAATGGACGTCCCCTCAGCACTAACGTGAGATTTCACTATACTCGTTTGTATTAAGTACTGGGTAAATTACTAAATAAGCAATGAGCGAATTCATACGACCTTGTAGCTTGTGTGGTAAAGCATTATGACAAGCAATAGCATTATCTAAGCATAGATCCCGTACCATTGTATCCATGTATCTTGCTCTGAACGAGTACCACAATGTTCGAATACGAAACTATGCACACAGAATGATAGCTCAGTTCTAGGAAGCAAATATGGGTTCCACTTTTTTAATGCAATTAGAACAAAAAGGTTAGCCGCTCAGATTTCCATAAGAGGGCTTAAAATATTCATATAAGTATAGATATTAAAGTTTATATTCATATAAGTATAGATATTAAAGTTTATATTCATATAAGTATAGATATTAAAGTTTATATTCATCTAAGTGTAGATATTAAAGTTTATATTTTAAGGTTTTGATTACAGCATATGTGAAGGAGCTATGCACTTAAAATTTCACTTATGTGTGTTCACTGGTATATGCTTGGCCTTATTTAATACTTTTAAAACCCAATTTTACTGACTCTTTTGGAATTTATGGGCAAAAGATATGGATTATAGTATGCGTTTAAGATTTTCTCTGTGTAGATAGCAAGTTAAAACTATTGTTTAAAGTTTGTTTTTTGCTTGTAGGAAGGAACTATATATTTTAATTTCACTTCTGTGTGAAAAATAGCATCTGCCTGATCTTATTCAATGCCTTTTACCTGATTTTACTGATGTTTTATATTTTTGTACGGAGGAAAGGTGGGGGGGGGGGGAGGGGTTTAAGGTCAAATATTGCGATTAAAGTTTGAGACATATAAACAACAGCTTAAAGTTTAAAGTCTAAATTATATATCAAGGCAGGAACTTCGCATTTCAGTTTCACTTCTGTGTATTTATAAGCATTTTCTTGCCCTATTTGTGTTACTTGGTAATAAAACTTTTACTTATTTCTATTAAAATGTATTGTGACAGTAAGATATTAAAGTTTTGTATTATGTTTGCTCTCTCGTATCCAAGTTTTGACTTCCTCTCTCTTACTACCTGAGAGCCATTGTTTTAATTGATTTCAGAAGTTGCAAACCATTCTTTTCTGATCACAAACAAATTTCAAAGGACCATTTTTGTTAACCTCATCTACCTACGCATCAATCCGTCTCTCTTTCCATCTGTCTGTCTTTCCCTCTATAATTTCTTGGTTTACTTTGCATTGCTTTAGGTGATTTTTTAAGGTACTATCACTTATAGGGTCTTGTGGTTTAGTATGTGGATCCAACATGAATAGAACTAGATTGTAAGTCACCATGATCTATATCTCATGCTTCAGTGACTTTTTTTAAAACACTTCAGCATATAGTCGGTGTGCCATACAACACTGAATGTACCGTCATGTGTCTTTGGATTCATGACACTCAGCACCAATCGTCCCAGCAATTACAGTAAATATCAGGCAACGCTTCGATTTGGTAAGTTTAAGTTTCCAATGAAGGTCTCTGACAATTACCAAGTTTGAGAACCACAACCCCACCATCGCCGTCAAAGTCTTTGGCATGGTTTACGCTCTTTATCCTATGCGCATCTCCGATAAAGCTCTGGCTAAAACAATCAATCTGCTTCTGCTGTCAGACGATGATTATCAACACTACATATGGATCAAAGACCTTTTCCGGATTGTGTACTTCAGTAACAAGCATAAAGATAGAAAGCATGTCTGCTGCCGATGCCTCCATGCCTTCTCCCGACCTGACCTGCTCGGGAGCCACGTCATAGACTTTCAGGGTATAGGCTCGAAGCAACAGATGACCTTTCTACTAGAACCTGAAAAGAATAAGCTTAGTTTTAAGCACCTCTTTCATCAGATGGCAGTACCCAATGTTATCTATGCTGATCTCCAGATTCTTGACGTGCCTGTGAAAAGGGAAGTGATTGACCCCACGTACAGCGATACATATAAGACCTCCAATCAGCCTCCCTTCGGTTTCTGCTATATCATCAAGCGATGTGACGGCAAAACTAAACCCCCGTGGTATACTGAGGAAAAGCGCCGTAGTCCTACTGATTAAAAGCCTGGAGAACAAAAACGGTAAGCCTCCGAGAGGAATTATCCCACCCTCGCCCGCTGGTGATGACGCCCGCCAACACTACTGCGTTTAAAGCGACTAAGGTTTCTCACAACTGCCGAAAGCGCCTGTCTGATAACCAGGTAAGAGATGACTGCTACATTACCGGCCGATACCATGGAGCTGCCAATAACAGTTGCAACTTCCAGTTACATCTAAGCCCAATAAAATAAACTAAAGACCCCGCTATCTTCCACAACCTAAGGAACTACGATTGGCACCTGCTGATGGCAGCGCTGGAAAGACCTCAACGGCAGACAGCAGTGCCCTACCCATTAACATGGAAAACTCTTAGTAACCCTTTGGGCTGTAGTAGACGGATGCAATATGAACCTTCATCGCTCGAGCCTATTGGGCCTGCCTTCAGATGGTTGCGCGCTCACCGACCGGGAGCTTGGCCTTCATCAAGCCCGTAACGAGCGTGCGCCCGAGCCGATCGCCAATAGCAAATCCCCGTATGGCCTATAAATAGTGAATAATGTCAGCGTCGACCTTGTGCCGGTCCCACATTTCGATGCTTCGCGAAGACGCTAGGTCGTGCCGGTATCATGCGACATCTACAAGGTTGATGGGCCCCTTGCCCAGCTTGGGGTTGCAGGGGGCGTCCAGCCGGTCCAGGTCCCGCATTAGTTGTAGCGCGGTAGGTGATTTTCCCTGAGATACTTACTCCAGGGCAGCCCTGTTAACTTTCCGAGGCTGTCCGCAATGTGGCCGCGGCGCTTTTCTATCTGGCAGTCTCACGAATGTGGCCTTTTTTTGCGGTGCACACGACGCAGGACCCCAAGAGGGAGGAAGAGCCGTTGGCCAGGACCAACATGCCGCGGTCACCGACTTTTGGCGTCTTTCCCCGGCAGCGCAGACAGTATGCGAGCATTTTGGAGAATGCCGTAGGTATTCAATAAGTATGGAAGTCGTTGAATTTTCCTTAACACGGGGTACAAAAACGCCTCGGCATCATTGGTCCCTATCACCCAACCGCGTTCGCTCGCTGCAGATTGACCCTTCAGGCAGCGGCAAGACCCAGCTATTGCTGAACCGCCTGACGCGCTGGATGAAGTGGGACCCGCTGTACATGGTCACCTCCAGCGTGGAGGATCAAGCGTGCTACAACGTGCTGCAGGAGAATAGCATCGCAATCGTCCGCGAGAAGATCGCACTGCTGTGTGCGGTAAGCGGCTGGCAACCAACAAAAGACGAGGTCGAAGCAGTGGGAGAGCCGGTAACGTTCTTTTTTAGCGTCGACGATGCCCCAGGGCCAGACGACCTTGATCGCGATGAAAACAACATTATCGTTTACGATGACGTGATGCTGGAAGGACTAAAGAATCCTGCGAGAGGTACAAAAACGCCGACGTGTTGTACCTAGTTAAACGGTACGCCCACATCCCAAAGGTGATCCGAGATAACGCCAGCAAGGTCCTTGTCTTCTGCGGGACCGACTCCCATGGCCTGCGCAACGTCCATGCCACGTGGTAAGGCGTCGATGTGGACTAAAGCTAGTTCCATCGCTTTTTTTTACCGAGACCACCGCAGCGCCACACAGCTTCGCCCCCACGGACCTGACGAGCACCGGTCCAGCAAACTTTTGCACATGGTCGAAAACAGCGTATTTGAGGGACAAGCTTGCTGCCAATCAACTCGAGCAGCAAGAGTCGGTTTTCGAGGTTGAAACAAAGTTCGCACCAGTCATCAAACCTGTTAAGGCGACCGAGAAACCCGTCAAAGAAACTAGCGAGGAAGTCAAGGGCGTGAAGCAGGCTGTCCGGGAGTTTGTGGATGAAAACGACGAGGCGTTGACGAGGGTGCCTCGGGCCATAGTTGCAACCGTCTGGGCGCAGGAGCCCTCGCTCAGCGTACATGTTAAGAATGCCCACCAGGGCGCAAAAGTTACCGAAGACAGTCGACAGAATATCCTCGAACATGGAGTCGAGGTGGTCGCGGCCGCGACTCATCTTAATTGGAAACAACAGCTGTTGCACAAAACTGACAAGCGCGTGGAACCAAGAGATCTGGCGGAGTCCTGGCCATGGTGTGGTACCTCAAGATGACTGAAGCAACAATGGCGACCGGCCCGGCGTGGTTGCAGTTTCTTAAAAGGGTTGACATTATTAGGTAAACGTTTGGTTTGCCTAGGCCGGAGGGGGCATTCGTAGGCTTGTGGCTGAAGCACCAGGGGAATCTGAGACGAAACCCGTCGTCGTGCGTGTGCAAGCACCAGAGGAGCCTCAGGAAGGAGAGGAGTTTGTCGAGGTTCCCGAAAACCAGAACAAGCGCAAATTTTTACAGAGGCGGGTAAGGAGCTTATTAAAAAAAGCGATAGTGTGACGGCAGCAGCCACTATCCTCAAAAAAATTTAATTTTATTTCGTGTCACCATCATCCGGCGTGGTAACGCCGAAGGATTGGGCGCGGCGTGTATTCGAAGGGACCGGAGGAGGTTTTGATAAGGAGGGGAACGACTTTTTGAGCCAGGCAACGAAGCTATGGCAAGAATTAAATGAAGCAAAGAAGAAAACGGCACAGAGAGAGCCTCCGCCGCAGCTACCGTGCACGGACAAAGTCCTGTCATTGGCTGGGGGTCTCAGTCTACAAATCGCGTACAAACGATCTTTGAGGCCTACAGAGCCGGCACCAAGTTCATCGAGCTAATCAACGAGGTTGGCATAATTTACCGGCGGCCGTTCCAGGCCAACGCCATGGACAGGCCCACGTAAAGGTCGTGATTTAGAGAGATTTGTGATGATGTCTATGGCACGCCCTAAGGCGGCATCATGGAAAATCCCGTGCGCGCCATCCACAGTCTCGGCGAAAACGTGTCGGACCAGCTGCAGGGCATCCAGAAACAGACCGTTCCGCGTACAACTCAGAGCCTGCGTTTGATGTTATCTTTTCAACGCGACTCAAGGCAACGTACGTGCAGAGCCGTTGGGTTTTTCTCCGACGTCGGTATGACATGAAAGTCCGTCCAGCTGCCGTCGAACGCCTACGGGATCGACGCCATCCACAAGGAGGTTCAGCGACAGATCACCACTCTGGGGACTGACGGCACCAAGGTAACGCACCAACAATCAGACCCTTTCCGCGGCCATAGAGGTCGCCTCGGCAGCCTAGCACGTAGACGTCGCGCGCTTCAGTCTGCGGATGCTGCTGCGGTGGCGTGAGGAGTTCTACTTTGCGGACGCCGTCCTTGGCCTGGCTACCATGTCGCGCCAGGCATTTAGCACATCACGTCCACCATCAAGCTGTACCTCAATTGTGACGCTGTGAGCAGATCCTACGTAGATTCAAACACCTGCAACCAGGCCAGCCCAGAATACGTGCTCCACAGCTTCGCCTCTAATGCGAGTCCAGGTGAGCTCCTGACTTTCGCGCCACGTTACCTGACCTGCCGAAATCCCCCGCATCAACAGCCTGTGCTTTACGCTGATCGACCAGAACGGTCACCTGCGTAAGCATGCTAATCATACTAATCATGAACGCACCTAGGCGCGCGCTCCTGGTATGATAGGTGGCCTCTTGATGACCAACGTACCAAGTGCATTACGGTGACGGGCTCAGTGACATCTTACCAGGCATCGCCAGTGCAACCCTCAAGACAGCGTCTCCGAAGGCCAATGCCGTGGAATAGCGCACCTTTAGCGCTCCATCAAGGCGACAGCTCTCTAGGAAGGGCTTCCGGTTCTCCTCCCTTATCTGTTAATTGCTACCATGGCTGCGGCGATCGCAGCTCTAGCGGCCAATGGCAAAGCGGCGGCCCTCGGCACAGTCGGCGCGGCTGGTCACCTGGCAGCCCGAAAGGCTATGAGGAGTGCCGTCGGCCGCTAGTCAAAAAACAGTCGAGGTCTCTGATTCGCGCGGTGGCGGTGGAGGTCCTTTCCAATTTTGACTTGCTGTCGCTAGCCAGACCCCTGAAGCACTTCAACGGTGTCTATATGCGAAACGAGATGAAGCGCCTGTCGGGGTTCTGCGGGCACGAAGCCGGCATCGTTAACCTCAAAACCTCGCAATGCTACGGGACTCGTTGAGTGGCGTTCCGGGCAACGCCTGACAGCCTGCTTTTCTTCCACTCGTACGGCCTCACGCCACCGCCAGACCTCGTTGCATTCTTCTGCTGGGATCGCAGTAGCGACCCATTGACACTTCCGCTCACCGACTCGACACTCTCTGTTCCGATAGAAGGTGACCGGCCAATCTGCGGCCACGCATCCATCGAGGTGTTGAATCGCGATCCGACGCCCTGCGCACTACTATATGAGGTGCTGTCGCTGACCCGTCGATTCGTGTAGAACCATGCCGACTGTGAGGATCCACGCGCGTTTTTAAAAACAAATATTTAACATTTTCGCAAAAGCCCAGACTCAGACCGGGTGCTAGCCCTGCTAAATAGTGTAGTTCATCAGCAGATAAGGAACATATCGGAATCTGCACCAGGTTGCTAGTGTGAACGGCTTCGAAAGCGGGTTCACCCATAACCTTGTCAACTTCCTACGATCTTTGAGGCCCTGTTCAAATCTGAAGTTAGGCCGTACCCCCTAACTGCTTCAGAGTCTCTGATGGACCCCGGTCCGAATTCCAAGATAGAGTGGCCAACCCCGTGAGACACCAGACCTTTCCACAGCTATCTATAAATACACTTCAACTTATATATAAATCAGTACTATACTACGCTCCTAAGTTATGGTGTTTGTAAATGTGAATAATTGTGCATCTAAAAAAAAATGCAATCAAGAAAATTAACTCGTGTGTGCCATATTTCCACCGATCCCGTGTGCGTTGATGAAAAACTAGTTATAACGATGTAAATCGCTATCCGACTCCTGGTACGCTGCTGAATGGATCATGTCGCTGACTCGTCGGTTCGTTCTATTAGAAATAGACTAACTGTGGCGATATGCATCATGCCAGTAGACATCGCCGAAGACACGGACATGGCTCGGAAACAACACCTCGACCCCACGATCGCGCGGTTCGGGGATATGGCCGCAATAATGTATGTTTACAAGTAAGTTGCTCTCCGGGTGGTCAAGGTTGTGACACCATGACCGGAGACCTAAACATGGCGGCAAAAAGAATCACGGGCTTGGCCGCACCTACGAGTGACTACGATGTGGTGAGAGAACAGAAGGTCGACGCAGCGGTCGCAACATTAGAAGAATACATAATCCGCCGATCCTCACCAATCAGTGACGCTGACGCGGTTAGGAGACGATACATCGACGCAGCTGTCGAGATTACGGTCGCAACCTTAAAAGAATGTGTAAATCTCCAAGACGCGGAAAGGGTCTCCAAGGCTGGAGATAGCATGCCTGGTCCATTTGATATGCGTAAAAATAAAATTACGTCCCTAACATACCCAATAGCCCCTCAAGACGCGGCGACCAAATCATACGTTGACCATTCCACTAACAATCAGTTCGGAGCAGATTTTACTGCTCCCATGCAGGCTACCCTAAATATGAACACAAATAAAATTGTGGGTTTAATAAATCTTACTGAGGCTGAAGATGCGGCAAACAAAGACTATGTTGATGTTAAACATCGCGAACTGTCTACTTCTAGGGTATCCAAATCTGGTGATACCATATGGGGACCCTTAAACATGAACGACAATGAGTCGTGGGGTATGCGGGAACCTGTTGGTCCAAAAGACGCTGCTACCAAAGCATACGTTGACAGGGTTGGCACTTCAGCCTCACTGGGTACTATATCCACCCCCACCCCAACCCCCCACCCCCACCCCGGATATGAAAGTTCATAAAATAGTAGATGTAGCCAACCGCTCCTCAGGATGCTGCTACCAAGGCCTGTGTCGATGCGGCGATGCGACCTACAAATTTTTGCCTTCGTTTTAACTTAAGTAGCTAGTTTTTCATTGACGTCTGAAGTTGTTAGGCCTCATCTTACTTACTCTAGAGGGAACCCCAATATGGCAACTGTTGATGGTGCCTACGTTACCTTGCACGCGGAGAGCGTAGGGGATGAGCCTTTCATTTTGGATCGCGTCGATCTTCTCAAAATGCTAGTCAAGGTTGCAGCTTAGGCTGCGTCATCTATTTCTCTAGCCTGGCCGACCTCCCAGAGGTCATACCGAGCGCTCCGCCTGCCTATGAGCTTTAGCTGACCAGGTATGAGCTGACCAATTTCGTACAGATCCTCGAGCATATCAACATACTCCATAAATTCCTTTTCCGAGGCGCTAAAAAAACGTTCGCGCAGGATAAATACGGAACTACGGACCTTGGGTCCAATCGTATCGGGTAAGATCCGTGATTCCTAGGCGAGTTAAATAAATGTTAACGGCCACTGGAAATAAGGTCTCGAAGGTTTCTGGTGGTTCTGTATAGTCATCAACCTCCTCCTCAGGATAGTCACCTGACTATTCAGAATCAAAAGTAATGCCTTCATTGCTACAAGACTCCTCACCCACGCTGTCTTCTCGCTTACGCATCAGGCTATACTTGACGGTATCCCATAGACTCTCTCGTCTCTGACTGGTTTGTTGGTGATAGTCACCCACCCTACCATGACCGCCAGAGGTCTGCCTAGATGCACTCCACAACAGTGTCTGGGGTCTAACAGAAACGTTGCTGCTCCGTGACGTGCAAAATGTTTCAAAATCCCACTTTTCTACTACTTACAAGTTACACGTTGCAGACACAAGACATAAAGCATATCCACCTACTTGACGAAGTCTATTATCATTTGTTAATAAAGACAGTTCTAGCTATGCACAGAACATTTATAACGCCACCCCAACCCCCACCCAGTGCATTTAAGTAGCACTAGATAGCTCTGAGCAAGGTAACGTGCCTGCATGTACCATGTTGGATGAACAACCACCCATTGCAATCCATTACAAAGCAATCGTCATACAGTTTATGCTTGTAAGAGGTCGGAGAAACTGTGTACACCAAATATTTGCATGACATATATTTCCTCAGTGTATTTTATCCATTTAATTTTACACTCACCCTCCCTCCAATAGTGTGTGTGAAAATCAGTACAGATCTATATTTCAACACCATTAAAGATCAGTACCAACGATATTGTTGAAATTTTAGTAAAGGATTATCAAGCAAGACCCATATATGTAAAATCATTAAAAATGTACTCATGAACGGACCTTTCTTTTTGTCCCTTCCTCCGCAAAATTACTTACTTTAAAATTGCCAAGCAGTTGCCCATCAGAGCTATTGCTAGTTGGACAGCCGTTCATAACAATTGAGACTTCGAAATTAATCTCAAACCCAACAAGCACAAAAGCGTTCTGCACACAACTGGAGTTTCGACAAGGCTCGCAAAAGATAGAAAGAATAAAACTCGTTTTGTAAAATTCATTTGAAATGAGTACACGTGTAAGATCATCTGTGTATGTCAGCTGTGCTGGCCCTATGGGCTTTGTTATGTCATATTATTCATGTGTGTGTATTTTTCTTGGTGGGGGTGGGAGCGGGTTTTTTTTTTTTAATAATGCGAGTAAGTCATGTGTGGAAGTTTTAATAAAAACGCTTGGAAAGGAAAACAAGACACGACAACTATCACTGGATTGCTCTTACAAATGTAATCATAACAGACTTGTGAGAAATATGTATTGTATCATACTGCAAAAGTATTCAAGCATCTTGAACGAATAAAAAATGCTCTTGTGACCTTGAGTTCAAGTTGAATGGATATTCGATGGATTTTTCTTAATTGCCATGGGTCATGAATACAATGATTCAAACAAATAGGATTCATGATTCATGATTTTCCTACCATACTTGGCATGTAAGTACATCTTGACTATATTTGTGACCTGTTCAATGACCTGCTATCGATGGCCTCCTATTCAAGATGTATGATCATGACCCTGATATTGCACAATAAGTAAATTGTGAGCATATTAGCTCAAACTGGCAATAATCGATCCTGACTAAACTTGGTATGTTGGGGTATCTGAATAATATATCACATATTCCAGTACGCACCGGTTACAAATAAAACATGAGAAAATAAACTGAGTTCTCTTATATTCCTACAAATTCTTCTAAGCCAGTTGAGCATTAGTCCATTTGAAGAACTTTTAAATACATAAATTATCCTTTCGTGCTCGAATATTTATCATAAAAATCAACACGTTTAAGCTTTATCATTGGGGGTGGAAGAGTGGAAACATTTAAAAGAAACTTTCTGTAGATAATTAAAACAGATAATTAAAAGCAGCAATTATATACAACTATTGAAAGCTTTGAAAACTCCACGTGGACAATGATAAACAGGTGAACATAGATACAAGTGTACAATATATATATATATATATATATATATATATATATATATATATATATATATATATATATATATTATATTCGTGTGTGTGCGTGTGAATGTCTTTATATGTGTGTGTGCGCTCGTTTGCTTGAACGTAATAATAATTTAAGATCAAACGCCACGTGCTAAATCTTGCTTGTTCCATAAAACAGTGAGTAATGAAAGGGAGAGAACTGACAACACCATATTGGAGAAAAATCTGCAGATTTAATAGACCAGAGGAATGTCACTGCCTCACCCGGAGATTTGCAGAGTTTATGAGTCTCATCTCTTACAAGCTCAGCTATTTCAGGGTGCAAAGGATAGCTGATAAATCTGTGTAAATTGGGTCTTAGCCCCTTGCGATACTGATGAGTATTAATGTCCTCTAATTGACGATATATGATACACATATGTACTTGCACCTCGGCACTAAATGGGAGCAACTAGTGCACTTGAATCAAAGAACAGTACATTGAAGGTGAAGGATATCCAAACTTGATTCGAATAAAAATTAAGTCGTGTCTAGTTTCGACTTCAGTTGAAGTAGTGTAGCCCAAGGATATTCAATCACCTAATCAAGAAAACACATTGGACCAGCATTTTACTGGAGACTTTCAGCAGTATTACATGTTGAATAATTCTCACTGATAAGGAGGTAAGTGCACGATATACACAAGTTTGATAGATGGTGTTATAACAGGGATTCGTGGTTTTATGAAGGATTGGTAGGATGAGTCAAATTCAACGCTTGGTCTGATTTCATTGCATAATGAATGACGCCAGCGTCTGACTGTCCCACCAGATACCGGAGATTTCCCAAGGGATAAAGGGGATGGGTGGTTTGGGTTTGGAGACCGAAATATGCGGGGCCCTGAAAATGTCAACGATTTCACGAAGAGGGGAGGGGGGGGGGGGGGGCCTTGGGCTGCCCGTCCGCTTCTGTCTGACACTTTAGTACAAGTGTTTTATTCTCTCCAAATGGCTACCATGCTAGAAATCTGTATCCTTTTCGATCATTTTAAGTAAAATCGTGTAGCCCCCAAATAAATAGTCTGCAATATTCGATAATATGCATTAGTGCACATTTCCCAACAATATGAGGTTTCATGGTACCTGGAGCAGACTAGCAGACTATGAATCAGAGCCATAAGAGTTATCTCTTTGACCACACATTCTCAATGTGAATTTGGCTCGGACTTGTTTTTTTTTTTTTTTTTTTTTTTTTTTTCTCGCGTGATATGGATATATACTTACCACGGTAATCTGGTTTAAATAAACAATCATAGTTTCTCAGCTGCTGCAGATATTTATAAATCCTTTTACTGCAATTAATAACATTTATTTTAATACATCATAAAAACCCATAATTTTTCAGCTGCTGCTGATAATTATCAATACTTATAATACATATAATAATATTATTTATCTAAATATATTCTTTCAATAATACACAATCCATTCATCGTATGGAATGATTTCTAAAGCAACACGACAGTTTATGTTTAAGCAAAACACATGTATTCCGAAAATGACTTGGAATCTTTGGAAAACCTGGACGAGACAGCAATTTTCCGATAGATTTTTGAACCTGAATTTTCTCGAATATTCTGAAGTCATCTCTCTCACACTCTCTCTCTCTCTCTCTCTCTCTCTCTCTCTCTCTCTCTCTCTCTCTCTCTCTCTCTCTCTCTCTCTCTCTCAATAGCAATTGTTTTAAAAAATGTAACATATTAAAAAGTCTGATCCAAAACTTCCAAAGAGACTTACTTTCCCTATTATTTGAGAAAAAAACTTTCCAATGAATTTTTGTCTCATTTTTGATCTGATTTTATATGTTATGATTTTTTTCTCCAGTCACGGTGTTTACGGACCAATGGATGCATGCTGCTTGTGTGGATTTGTTGTCATAATCGTTGGTATTGGTGTTATTCCATCAATTACATGTTGTGGACGTATCCCTCAATCTGATGTTAATCCCGTGTATGTATCTGATGAAATAAAGAAGCGCCTAGATAAAATAGATGCAAACATCGAACGTCTTGATAAGCGTCTTTCCGTTGTTGAATCTGCTGGGATTATTAATGTTAGAGAGCGACAAGAGAAACTGGAAAAGGATATTTCTACCATTAAAAAAATTGGAAATGATTTCGAAAAACACAAACGTACCATGGAGGATTTTGCAAAGACATTTCTTGAAAGCGATATTACCGATTTAAAGAATATGATAAAGACGATGGAAGAAAAATTATCGGTTGAAATCGGCGAGAGGATGGAGCTAATGCTGAAAATGAAGCAAGAATTTAGAGACTTGAAAACTGAAGCCGAGGAGAAATCAAAACAGGTGCAAGATCTGCAGAAAGATCAAAAGGAATTGACTGAAATCTTGAAAGTCCTGACAGAAAATATTGAAGGGTTTTCGATAGAACTTCTGGTGTTAGACCAAAGGACTGAAAATATGAAGGAAAATAAATATGAGAACAGTATGTATTCTAGCATTTCGCTTACAAAGCAAACTATAGCAGCAAAAGTTATTATTTTTTCTTTTTTGACACGTGTAGAGAAAATAAAATAGTGATGTGCTCACTCTTTAAACTTTTATTTAAACTTAAATAATTGAGATTAAATATAAAATGGCCCCAAAATGATACCTTTATTGTTACATGGCATGTTTAAATCTTAGCTTCCTTCTTCCATGTTTCGAAATATGGCGTTAAAGAACAAACTGAATAATTCCAGATAATTGTTTAGTTTCCAAAAGACACTTAAGCTTTTCTTCTCTCACAGGAAAGCTCAAAATTGTTTCTTTAAATTTCAAACTGAGACTGGATTGATACATTTCGAAAGATATGTGAACCATTCAATTATTTACCTTAGGTCTTGATTCTCGGTGTTGCGCGAGGTAGAATAATTAGAATAAATTGTTTACAACTTTCTATATGTTATCATTTATGTCGCTATATACACAACGTCGAAATAACTGAGATAATTTTTATCAAAAGATAGACCTTAGAAAATGTAAAGTGTAATGTTTCATAATTGTAGGGCTTAAGAGAAGCACTTTTAGCATGAGAGGGACATATATTCCATTCCCTACACATTTTACACAGAATAAAGACAGTCATAATCAAATCCTGCACGCCAACATGTGCAGATATTGCAATATCAGGTAATACAATAAATAATGTATTTCAGGTTCTATAACATTAACTGTAATGGTTAATACAGTTCTGCTGGCGTTAGTTATAATCTACATGTATTCACGAAAGGGTGAAAGCATGCATACCAACCCGGATGCACAAACCCCTGCTGAGCAAGCTACTCAGGCTGAAAATGACGAGCCAAGACAATATTCGGTAAGCAAATTTCTAGCCTTGGGTTTATCCTACGTTATTTACTCTCCTTCCTTCCGTCTCTTCCTTCGCATGCACCATATATATATATATATATATATATATATATATATATATATATATATATATATATATATATATATATATATATATATAACTACTTGTCATCGTATCGCGAAAGTACTGCGAGCTGACTTTTCTCAACGAAATAGAAATGAGTGAGACTTCAGCATATTTACAGTACATGTAGTAACATCTGGGAATCATTTTAGTGAGCTTTTCAATGTATACTAGGCCACAAGTTACAACCATGGTGTAAGTATTTTACAAATTATAACGTTTTTTTTTCGATAATTTTGTTATTTCTTGGACACTATGTATCTTACATGTACTTGTACACAAAATATTTCCTACCAATAGAGAAACTTTTAAATGTATAGCCATTTTTGATCAGACAGAAGGATAATTCATACACGTACTATTTAACACTGTTGACCGATGCCTCCTATCTCCATTCATTTGGCAGTGACCACACCGAAAAAGTGCAGATTCTGCACCAAAAATTACGGATTTACTGCGAAATTTACAATTATGAGGATCTATCATTTTCAAATTTGCGAAATTTATTTACTTCTAGTTTTCTCTGCACTGTCTGTCAATAATTACGAAAAGTTATAATCTTGTTGGTTTCATTTAAAATACACGTAGACTGTGATAACCTTCAAAATTCCAGGATGTAAAATCTCTCCTTTAGACACCCTGATCTCCGTGTTTTTTAAATTAAAAAAATGAAATTTAAAGTGAATAATTGTTTTCCGTTAATTCTATATGCAGTTTGTGCACTTACATTACTGCTTGTTCTTTACCATATAGATAAATGACTCAATAGACTGAGAGACAGACAGACATACAGAGAGACAGAGGGAGAGAGAAATTTAAAAATAGACACTGGTGAATGGATACACATTTTATTATAATAGATTCAATGTCTTTTGATATAGAATATATGTTTATTATGAAATAATACTGAAACGAAAAAGTCTGTAGTGAATATACATTTTGAGTGCAAATTTTTCTTACGTTGTATAAGAAACCAACATGATTAAATCCAAATATTTACATTGGCTAACCAGTTGTAGAAATTCCCAAAGTGGATTATCCTGTGCAAAATATGTAACAAAGTCAACATGTGATTGGCGGTGCTGTCTGTAGCATATAATCGAAAATTCAAGGTCAGAAAGTCGGACAAAAAAAAAAGGTATTAGTGAAAACATAGATTTTCATTATTTTGATTTTTTAAAATTACATGAAATTACCTTTTTGAATCGCATTCTGTATGCTGTTACTATAAACTTATATTCTTTCGCTTCCGAAGAACGCTGGTGACACAGCTGATGACGTCATTATCTCGGAACAAGTGCGTTATGTCGTGAGAAACATGGCGCATGATTGAAGGAGTTCCACGACAACTGGCCGCTGTACGATATAGAGAGAGACATATATATATATATATATATATATATATATATATATATATATATATATATATATATATATATATATACAATCAGCTATGATATTATCTTTTACCCAGATGGCAGAAACAATACTGAGACAAACACAAGTGTACACGCTGAACAAAGGACTCTGCGTCATCAGCTTCTACGAGGAAACTCATCCACTGCACATGCGCATGACGAAGTCAGTAGTCAGTACTTTTCAGCTTGAACCAGTAGAGTTCATAGTACATAAACATCTATCCATTCTGGATATTCCACCGGTCTGTCTCTATTGGATCTTTGTCGACGCCAATAAACAGTAAGCATTTCTTCCTGGTATGTTGATCCCTTTTTTTCCTTAATTTTTAAATGCGCCTGGTCGCAGTTAAATTTCATCACATCTGCAGAATCAAAGTTCCTTATTTGTGCTAGACGGGTGAATTTGACCAGTAATTTTTGAAGTTGTCACCCTTATGTAACCTCAAAACCCTATGAGATTCAAGATTTATATAAAATGCCTTAATTTCTAAACACTGACACAAACGGAGTTTCTGACATTGTATGATTAAAGACGGTCACAATGAAAGTAAAAACATCATACTGGCCTATATACCCTCTCTCTCTACACATTTATTTTAATGTGGCAAAAACAATCTTAACAAATCAAGCAGCGAAAATTTGTGTTATCCCAGACCGACGAATATTTAAGAAAGCAATGCTTGCCTCTGTTAATCTATGAAGAGGTGTTTTAATGTAATTTTAAGCTTGTGGTCAGCAATGCACTTTTATATATATAAATCTGCATCCTATGTATATGTTCTCTCATACACGATTAAATGATGCAGCTTACTTTGACACGAAACAGGGTACAACAAATTTTAAAATCGGATCGTAGCCATCTTGTAGTCCAGTGGGTTGCTAGGAAAAGAACCTTGTAGCCCAGCTCAAATTATGTGTCCCAAAGAAAGCTGCTTAACTTTACGACATTCTTTTCAGCTATTAGAAATTTAATAAATTATTCCTTCTATTGAAATATATGCTTGTTTTTAATTAAGTTTTGAAAATAAATGTAGGGCAATCATAATAACATGCAGTAACCGACTGAGCTATCAAATTGCAACACAGGGTAGCCCAGACCCAGCACTCTGATAGCCTGTGTAGCCCACAGGGCTACCTAAATACAACACATAGTATCCCAAAGCCAGCATTCTGGTAGCCTTTATAGCCAACTGGACTCCCTATAAACATCACATAGTAGCCCAGACATCGCATTCTGGTAGCCTTTGTAGCCGATAGGGATACCTATATACACAGGAGACCAGATTAAGCTTTATGTAGTCTTTGGGCCAAGGGAATAAGAATTCTCATTATCTGACGCAAATATTTATTTCAGAAATGTTATTCTCGAGGACCAAAATTTAGGTCTTGGCGACCTTCGCGTGACTACTCTTCGGGCTATTCAGAAGATGGGAGGTGAGTAATCTAGTATTAGAGACAAAAAGGCCGAGATCATGGCAAAAATGAGTATGATTTCTTTCAGTGTTCTCAGACCTCACAATTTTATTTTAAAAAATTTCAATAATTACTTCCCTTCTCACGACAGCGTGGTGGTTTGTATTAAATTTGCCAGATAAATATAAATACGCAAAAAGAGAGTATATACCCGTCTACACATTTAAATGAATACAAATATAAACGCGTCAGCATAAGAATGATAGGAATAAACTGCGTAAACCGTCTTTAGAAATTTTGAAGATCGAAAGAGATTGCCGGTGGGGGTGGGGGGGGGGGGGGGGGGGGAATAGGTGGAGGGTGACAGACAAAATGAAATATGGAAGATTTTGTTTAAGCTTATTTATTACTCTCCCCTACCTGAAAACTCCATGTTTGTTGCTATTATAAATTTATATTGCATCGTTTACTAATAACTGGGTCTAAAAGTATGATTCTCACAAACGTTGGCTCAGGTATTACTTGCCTCAGATATACCCCAACCCCCAACCCCTTTGATTGCCTAAATGATACATCTGCATGTTTTTCTGCAACATTTAGATGGATATTTGATTATTGGAAAACAAATTACAAGAAGTCGTGGGGTCTGCTTGGAAATTTCTTCATAATACTTCCGGCTTTGACAGTGTAATTAGCAGATCCTTCTTTTCTGTGTATTTTTTTTTTCCTTTACAAGTTTAAAAAATGCAAACAATAGTCCTTTTTCTGTTTTCATCAGAATTTGTGACAATATCCCACACATAATCCGTTATTTTTATTTGAAATGACTCTGTAATCAATATACATCAACATTAGTGGCTGGTCGGCTTGTTCTATAAAGTCGTCATTACTAACTGCAACCCTAGCCTTAGTCAAAGGAGTAAATTTTACCTGAGAAACGGATTGTAATCTATACGTAATGTTCAAAGAAAAACATGACAATTTTACATTTTGAAGATTTTCTCCATATTTCACATTTAAGGTTGAAATAGCATCTTTGTAGCTTAGGGGCATCTTTGTAGCAAAGTTCTTCTATTTGCGTGACTTATAACAAAGAATTTCACATACTTCAGTGTAAAAAGTGGTTTTGATTTCCACAAGATTTTGACTTTGTTTTCCAAAAGACTGTAAAGAAAACATTATTTTTGTAAGTGCTTGGAAAGGGAAGTAAAACTTTTCATAACATAATCATAGAGAGATAATTGCTTAATTTACATGTCTAACTCTGTTTGTAAATAATAATAATAATAATAATAATAATAATAATAATAATAATAATAATAATAATAATAATAATATAAATCGAATGTCTCATGTTTGCAATTATCTGCGTGGATCGTTGTTCTTTGACAGACTGCATCTTTCTCCAAGCCGACAGGTGGCCGAGTGGTCTTTAGCGCTCGCCTTTACAGATCACTGCCATCTCATCGCTGTCTGCGTGGATTCGAGTCTCGGCTGGTCCAACGTGGATATGTGAGAAAGCTTGCCAGTAGCTTCCCGTGGGTCGGAAGTTTTTACCGGGGTTCTCCGGGTTCGTCCTGCACCAAATATACTGGCCACCATGTATAGGCTGTGCTGAAAAAAGGCGTTAAACCCACAAAACCAAACCAAACCAAACGGACAACAATTTGTCTTTATTTTTGACCATCGTACCCATTATGCATCACATACAAAATTTGCAAGTGGCTCGTGAAGACAAAAAGACTCGATAAAAATGCAATGTGTAAGATACCGTGTATATTAGCTGATAAGTCGAGTCCAACTTTTTAATGTACTGATTACTCCTAACAAATCGCATATACCCAGATTTGCCGGCGCTTTATGCGACAGCAGATATGTTTCTGTGCCGTGTGTGGTTGAACTCAACTTATAAGCGAGTATATGCGGTAGGAACAATTAGCCTGTTTGAGTTATACGGTGTCATATTAATCTTTACAATCGGTGAAAGAGAACAGAACAGAACAGAAATTTATTGCGAACTCAGGTCTAACAATAGACAAATGAGATTAAATATAAATGAGAATTGGTATAGTGGATAGAGAAAGGTAAAAAAAAATTTTTAGGAAGAGGCATATTCTGACCAATATTTTGGATATACATAACACACTGGGAAAAAAAAATTATAATACATATAACTTTTTTTGAGTTTACATTGGGAAACAAAGATTTAAATATCAGTTATATAAATGTACTTATTCAAAAAGGTAAGTTAACATTTGTGTTATTTAGCAACTCACTAAATTTTTATGTGTTGACATTTTTGACATACTTCTTGCTATATATTGTTTTCTTATTTCAGCAAAATGTTGACATTGAAAAATGTAGTGTAAGTCGTTGCCTGTGTCTTGTGAGGCGAATAATTCATAGTTTTGTTTTTCAGATACATCGAAATTGTGCCATCTTCCAGTTTGAATGGGGAACATATGATTCGTTGCACGGAACTTTGTTAAAATTATTCTATTCTTTTCTAGCATGCGTGTTGAAGAAATAAAAAAATGAAAAGATTTTTTTTAAAAATATCCGACAAGTTCGACAGTTAAGAGAATCATAAACACTAACATAGCAAGTTTGTATGCATTGATCTTTTAGTCTCACTGTGACAATCAACAGAGATGAGTGACTGAGATAGCCAAAAATTATTCAGACCTAAATTGCACAAAATTTGATAAAGGAAACCCGTTTAAACTTGAATATACCAGCAGCAATATCGTGTAACATAATGTCGTACTATAATGTTGAAACTTCACTCATTTTTCCAGTAACAAGTCTAGAGCCAACTAAAACAGCTCTAATTGTGGTGAAAATGCTCGTAGGAAACCTGCCAGTTTCTCCGTACAACACGTATAGTGGGGTACTTTTTCTTAAAAATAAAACTTTTCATAAGAAATCAGTATGTACATATTCAATGACAGTATTATCACTAGATCCCCGGATCTTGCATCCATATAACAATATCTGCAAAACAGTATTATCAGAAAGTTTCAGTTGTAAATCCAAAACAAATTTCTTATTATTTTGTATAGAACAAATAATGCTTTTGTAGCTTGTACGGTGATTCATTCTTTTGCCGAATAAAATGAGCCGTTGGTTTTAAAAAGTAACCCTAGATTTAACTACTGAGTGCTTCCACTGATATGTTACCAATGACGTGTTACCAAGTACAAATGAGAAAATTATTAGATTGGCTTCACCAAATATAACTATTTTTGTTTTTTCAACATTGACATTTAATCTGCAGTCTATACAGAGATCATTCAAAGTTTTCTAGAGATCTTGTTTGCTATGTGCAAGATTAACAGTCAGCATAAAGGATAACAAGTACCTAAGTACAACATAAATTATCTTTCCTAGTATTCAAAATGCACACCATTTCAACCCTTTACAAGCAAAAACGATTCTAAATTATTCAGTTATACCAAAACTAAGATGGGTGGGAGATTTTCACCTTGCCTTATTCCACACTGGCAAGCCATTAAATCCAAATTTTTTTCACTCATCACTGATGTACACAGATGACTCAATTTTACTGTGTATATTTCTAATTAAATTCAGCAATTATTTTCATATCGAATGGTGTAATCTTCTTGCTAAGTGGTACTTACACTTTTACATTATACCAAACCATTGATATTGTGTGTCTCTAACTTCTCTGAGGCCTCGGTTGTTAATTTAATACATCGGAAATCAATTTCTATCAAGCATGCCATGATCAGGAGAATCAATACCTATTCAATCGTTTAGTTGAACATCAATTAGTCTGATCTTTGTTCTGTCAATTTTATTTACAACGCTTTTTACTTTTTGTTTTATCCCATCTTATAGATATTTTTGGCAGTTTCAGTTTTCTTGTTATTGACATTATTATTCTTGCAAAATTGCACACACACACACACACACACACACACACACACACACACACAAAACTGAGTGGGGATTGCACATTAGAAAATATATGTTCCAATTCATAAACTTTATAATTAGAGATATACTCAAGTGTTTTAACTGGTGACATAACATAATCAACAACTGATGCATTTTTAGGCTACTGGTCATAGACCAGAAGAGCTTATGGGATGATCTGATGTCCGTTATTTGGCCGTCCGTTACACACGTTTGTTATCACTACTCCTCCTAAATTGCTTGGAGGCTTGCCTTGAAACTGTACACACACATTCATCCCATGGTCTAATTGGTCCCATATGAAAATGGTACTGCTCGGACATCCAATATGGCCACCAGAGCGGTTATTTTGAAAATTTGTCGCTACTCCTCGTGAATGGATGGTCATATCAACATGGGGTTTTCAATAAAAGACTTCTTATGATGACTAGTAAATGGTATTGAGTTAAGGTCCAGTATGACCACCACGACAGCAATCTTGAAACTCTTGTTATCGCTTCTCCTGAATGGATAGTCGTATCAACATGGGTTTTCCACTAAAAGACTTCTGTTGTTGTCTAGTTCGTCCCCCCAAAAAATGGTGCTGATCTGACATCCATTGTGGCCGCCATGGCAGCCATCTTTAAAATCTTTTTATCACAGCTCTACTTGGACAGAAAGTCGTATTGATGCTGGATTTTCACCAGAAGACTTCTTAAGATGTCCACTTGGTCTTAAATTAAAGTGGTGCTGATCTGACGTTCAATATGCTGCCACGGCAACAGTTATGAAAATCTTGTTATTGCTACGCCTTATAAATATAAATTCATATCTTGAAAATAGTGATAATTTTGCCTTCTGAATATAAAGTCATATATTGAAAATATTGATAACTCTGCTCCTATCCAAATCTATGGCTATATCAACACGGAGTTTTCCCCAGTTGGTCCTAAATGAAATGGTGCCAGTCCTACTTCCAATATGGCTGCCATGACGACTGTCTTAAAAATCTTGGTGTCACCACTCTCCTGAATGGATGATCATTATGATATGGGGTTTTCACCAAAAGACTTCTAATGGTGTCTGCTTGGTCCTAAATGAAAATGATGCCAATCTGACATCAAATATGTCCCCTACAGCAGCTAATTTGAACATCTTGTTATCTCTGAAGATTATCAGAGATGGTTTCAACACTCGACAGTTAAAAGGAAGAAATGGTCTTATCCTGAAAATTATTTTCGCCCAGTAGACCGTCAGTCCCTTCGAATGACTTTTGTTAGATGTGGATTGACCTATATCTCCATCACTTTCAATAAGTCTGTTTAATATAAATATATTCAGGGACTTGTATATTTCAATTAATCTATGGCCTTATTTATTAGTGTTTGTGCCCCCTGGATTTTCGAACGCGAGGAATACACGATCTGTCTAGGGTAAAAACTGATTTGAAATGTAAACTGTCATCTGTTTGGAACGTACCAGATTGCAAAGTACTGATATTGTTGTTTTCTTTTCGTTTTTCTTCAGGAAAAGTGGTTGTCCTCTATGTAAGAGACCCAAATTCAGCGGAACTGCAATCCGAACAGCTCTACAATCCAGATCTTGTGTTGGTCACGAAACATCAGGAATTATCGGCCTTGAACAAGCTTTCGCGTGTTCTGAGTGCTTATGAGACTCTAACAGAATTCCAAGAGCAAAGTTTGCGAAAAATTGTCATGGACGAACTTGACTTGTCGGCAAACCTTTCGTCCGATCTAAATGTAAATCACTCATTGGTTGAATAGAACATGTGGAATAAAATAAACACGATAAGCTTTGCCCATACAGCTTGAAACACTATGAACAGCACGTAGCTTGAACTCTAAAATGTAAAAGTATTATAATTAGTAGCAGTAGTAGCATGGTGGAAGTGTTCACTTGAGCATTATTTTCAAAAGAAATATCGTTTCACATTACTGTGACTTGATTCATGAATGATTAAATAATGATCTAATTTTCTTTCAAACATTATTTTTTTTACACTGTCATAGCAGACTTTAAACTACTTTACATTTTATTATGATTATTGCATATATTTTAATTCACAGTTATCAATATCAGCTTGTTTGTCACTAATATGTGCAGTAACAAATTGTGTACACTTATATCAGTGAATACGCTTACATGTATATGCTCTTGGATGACCATAATATGCGTACATATACTTCAATATTGTGGGCATACCATATCTGTGGGATATGATACATCCATGGAATTGAAAGTGTATATTTATATTTTCCCTGCTGCTAACATTATTAATGCCATGGAGCCTAGTGCGCGGACGTCACCGTAGTTTAGCCTCCTGTTCACGGCACAGATGGAGAAAGTTGCACTTGGCCAGCAGAACGTCTACGATGAAGAAGCAAAGCCAAAAAGAACCATTAAAGTGATGGCCTATTTCCGGACCAGCGCCACCGCTGCCATGCGATTTGATGCGGTCGAGCAGTAGTCGCCAAAGCCGACGCCACAATTCAACGGCGCATCGAAGAGTACATGCACGAGGGGTGCGGGTGGTATTTCGTGAGGTGCGAGACACTCGATCTAGGCGTGTTGTAGTACCGCCTGTTATGATGTCAGAGCTGTATTCTAGCACTTAAGTGGTTCCGCCTAGAATCATGATAAACATGAACAATAACGACGATTGCTGTTTCAAGTGGGCTATTCTGTCGGCTCTAAACCCAGAAGACGATAGAAACGTTGACCGGCCAGGCAAGTACCGCCAGCGCCTGGGCGAGCTAGACTTTGCTGGAACTGTCTTTCCCGTAAAGGTGAACGATACTGGAAAGTTCAAGCGATAAAGCCTGGAAATCGCAGTTAGCGTCGTTGGCTGGGAAAATAGTATTTAGGCATCAGCAAGTAAGTAAGGTTATGCCCTGTCAACCTATTACTGCTGACCTAGGGCGAAAATAGCCACTGTGTGTGGATCATAAACCTAAGCCACATGCTATTTTATCACAACAAATGCAAGAATAAGAAGCACGTCTGCAGCAACATAAAAACTTCGCTGTTCTGGTCCATGTAGCTCTTGCTACATTGTCGTCCGCTTCGACGGGTCTCCATGGAGCCGATGATAACCGGGAGGTGCTTCGAGACCCGACAAATACATACATGAATGGAGACGACCGAAAGGCTTTCCTTAAAGCAGCAGACTATCACATCTGTGGCATGACACTAGGCAGCGACCGGTTGCGGGACCACTGCCATTGGAACGACCGGGTAAGCGCCATACCAAACAATATGGAAAAGAATATAGCGTTCTCGTTGGGGCAGCTGCAGTTCATCGACAGCCTGCAAAATATGAGCAGCAGACTGGAAAACCTGGATGCTAACATGCCGCTACACGGAACACGGTGTTGACCTTCTTACCAAAAAGGGCGTCTAGCCGTACGAATACATGAGCAGATGGGAGAGATTTGAAGAAACCCGTCCGTTACCGGAAATTGTAGCTCTACGCCAGACTTGGTATGCGTGTTACCAAAGTCAAACGAGCGGATGAGTTCTATCAGAGCGCATGGATGGTGCCCAACATCCAGCTCAACACTGATCTCAGGCCCAAGGCGAATATTGACTTTGAAATGACTTCTTCAGGTTTATGAACAATTATGCCTTTGGAAAGACCATAGAAAACAAAATAAAACGGATCATGGTGGACCCCGAAGGCGAGGAGGGCAAGCTCTGCCATTTCATAGGCGACTCGGCCTTCGAGTCACGGAACATCATCTATGGCAACATGGTGGCGGTCGTAAGCTTAAAGGCCAACCTTAAGCTTGACCGCCCCGTTTACGTGGGCCAGGCAGTCCTCGAGCTGAGCAAGCTCGATATATACAGGTTCTACTACGACAACCTCAATACCCGCAACGGGAAAAGGCGCAGCTGCTCTACACGGACGCGGACAGTCTGCTGCTTAAAATCGAGACCCCGGCAGAATTTTGAACGTCTTGGTAAGCCCATTCAGCTAGCTATTCCTCTTGCTTTTTTCATTGAGGTAATTGAGACCCTCTTTACACTTGCGTTGGTACTTGGCCTGCATAGCTTAGAGTTCGTCCATAGCCTTGTCTATGCGTACGCGTTCTACTTCGGCTTCTGTCTTATCTATCTGAGAGAAGAGGTAGTTTGAGCCAGAAAATGCGAGGGTTTTAACGATTGCTCTACCGTTCATGAGAGCAGCAGAGGCCATTAGGCATCCGTGATAATATTGACAGGAATGATGCCTTGTTTAATTAGTATGTTCTATGTTAAAAGCCTCATCGCTGTGATGGTAATGGCCTTTGCTGCCTTCTCGAAGTATAGGCCACTAGGGTCGGCCAGTTTCGTTCTTGACAAACATTTAGCAATCATTATCTACCCAACCTTGATCCGTCTTGTACTGCTCCATGGTGTAGATATCTTAGGTTTTGCGCAATACTATTCTATATGACATTGGTCGGGGTTTGTCTAATAGCGGCTGCGGGCAGCTGCAGCGTTTGTCGTTTTCATTATTTGCCGCTGAAAAAAGCAATTGTGAAAATGCGCCCGGCGGTGCCGGGCACAATGATATCTTTGCTATTGATATTGTGAAAACTGATAATAAGCAGCTGATTTTGGTCATTGGTGTTTGGTTTATTAGTCACAATGCTCTAATATGGAGGATTTTGGTAGAGGAGACACTGATCTACCAGATGAAGAAACATAAACTCCAGTTATCGACTCTCCAAGTGATCAGTGGATACAGGAGTTGGACAGCCGGCTACAAACCTCTCGTGAAGATGATTTAATAATAGCAACGAATGAACTTCGCAATAACAGGGTTGACACCGTCTTGAGGGCCAATGGCGTAGAATACAGGTTTATCTATGTCGACTATGCTGTAGAAAATACTCGATTAAGACTTTGGAGGTATAGCACATATTTTGAATACATAAGGGGAGGGGTTGCTAAGCATTACTAGCTTTCCTATCTAGAAAAAGAGTCATGGCTGTGGGATATATGAAAAACTAAACATACAACGACCTAAGATATCGACAGCATGACAGCACAAAAACTGATAAATGTGCATACAAGTTTCCAGCAGACACACGTGGACTCACACATGCCGAGCTCCTCGTTGCGGCTTGATCCGAGGGCACAGCACTCAAAGAAGCAGCAGCACCGGCATCTAACAAGTGATCTTGTGTTTTGACGTGGCGATTAAAAGAATCCGTGGCGAGCTTCTCATTGAACTCTCTACGCTTACCGAACTCAATACCTCTATAACTGTAAAAAAGAGGAAGATAGTCCGGCTGGAAAACGACACGAGCGTGACAAAAGAGGAAAAAGAGATGATTCAGAAGATCCGAGATCACATTAAAACACTTGTAGACGAACGCAAACTGCAAATATAGGCTGCCACCATTAACAGAGAAGTCCTTAGCAGCCAAATATCCCGCATTCGGAATACTATAAACATAATTTTCTCCACGAAGACACAACCCTCGTCAGCGGCTGCAAACACTCTTCCGTGAACGAGATATTAGTATAGCCTCGATTCTCACGGCGCTGGGGTTCATCATGAGTACAATTGTACTCGCCATCATAGGCGACGCAGTCGCACCCCCGCCACCTCCAGCCTCAACATCTAAACCAGACTCCGACGATGTAAACCAAATAGATTTTTTTAAAAAAAAAATAATAATCTGGAGTGACTGGCTGACATGCTGAAAACGCTAGCAGAGAAAGCTATGGCTACTCTGTCCGGAATTATCGGGTCAAAGTTGTCGTTCTTGCTGAAAACCGTTGGCTGGCTGAAAATTTCTCAGTGCTTGTCATCACAAAGCGATCGCGTTCTTTGCAGTTCTCCTATCTTACCTGAGTAGAGAATGCTAGGCGCTCACAGGAGAAATCAGATGGCTAAAAAGAGCCATCGCGATGTCGTCCACGACTAATGCTGTTTTATTGGCTTCGTGGTCTTCGACTCATTGCGATGCCTGCACTGTTTGCATGGTGCTGGTTTGTGCCGTTATTCAAATAGACACGTCCTGCGCGAGCAGGTAAAAGCCGACCTCTTCATGCTTTGTTGGCTGCGGTTGTTGTGGTGTGTTTTGCACTTGTACGAGCATCCTTTATCAAATTAATATCGACATTGGTGCCTAGCGTCATGTTTTCGTCCGCTATAAGAAAATCATAGTTATACCCCTCATGGGTTCCAACTTTAAGCTCCATATGAGGTGGGATCATGTACAGGCCGCCTCAAACAACATAGTGTAGGTTGTTTTTGGCGTGTCCGAACAATGACTGGTACTTATTTAACAACTCGGGGGCGTTCTCTGCTTGCCCGGACATCCTTTCTACGTTTGCAAGAAACTGTTTTTGTACATTAAAGGCCTTTCCAAGTTTCAATATCGAAGTAAGCATTTTTGTTTCGGTTTGTAAGCCCGTGATTGCCCAAACGTACACTAGAACGCTTTCATTGAGACGCTCTACCCCGCCTTGGGTAAAGCATTGCGACATGTCGAGCATAACATACACAAACCGTGGTTAACTTCACTCTCCTTTGTGAAGTAGTGAACTTTGTGTTTCCCTAAATGATCCAACGCATACACGTTGGGGTCCCATACACCACCACGGATAGGCTGGTAGTCGCTGTTGACACTAGAGTTGTACATCGTACACAGGCCTTGGCTTACGTCGTGTTTCTGCCACCAGTCAGAGTTTTTCCCAACATTAAACTCGTTGTAAAAGTGCTCGTAGGCAATCATGTCGATGCTATTTTCAAGTGCGTTTCACCATGTTTGGCTCGGAAAGGCACACCGCAGCTGAGTGAAAATCCTTCTCACGTGGTAGTCTTGCTGTTTCAGCAGTAAACAAGGAATTGTGAACGCTGATACCACAACCAGTAGTCGCGCAGCAAACAGCAAAATTTCACTTTATTTTGCCAACATTTCATCTCACCGTCTGCCGTTCTGGAGTACCAGTTGTCCACAATATTCTTCTGATCAACGAAAGATAGCACGTACTTATCGGCCATTCAAAACATTTGGTCCGGAACGAAACACCATCCAGCACATACACGTCGAAGTTGAGCAACAGTTCGTGGATCTGCGCTATCTCTGTGTCGCTATAGTTAAAGATGCCGTCAAAGTTATATTTTGCGACGCTTTCAAAGCGAAGTACTTGTGGCAATAACATCACCACGCACTAGTGCTGGCTCTGACAATGCATGTTGTATTGATCAACCCTCTACATGCGCCCGTAGAACAGGTGTTTGCACCGATTGAAACACGCGCGTAGCGCTCCAGGAGATTTCGTACAGACTAGGATGGTTCAACTTTTCGGCTGCGCTTAGCAGCAAGAAAAGTACCGTATTCGAGCGCGGACCAGTACCGTTCCTGATGGGTAATACAAATTGGATACGCTCAAAAGAGAGGTACAGGCTGTCTTTTATGGAATGAATGCAGACTACAACGCGGCAATCTACCCCCATCTATGGGCATGATTCGCTTCAGGCCTTCACACAGCGTGGATGAAGTTATTAATGTGCGTGGCGGGTCCTACGGGAACACGCGTGCTGTCCCCTATCGCGGCGTGGACTTTACAAATAGTACCAGCGCGCAGTAAACGTGCAGAACGACATTGACAGCACACTGCCAGCCGTGTCTCTGGGAACCGGTGTGGCACGTATCAAGATTATGTCAACCATCGTTGCCTACCCATAGCGATTGTCCTTGAGACCATTACTTTCAGCTGCGGTTTAGTTTCATGACTTATTGCGATTGCAGACCACATATTAAAGGCTTTGGGAGATAAGGCCATCTCCGCGGAGGAGTTTAATCTCATACTCGGTGAGTATGAAAAGTACGAGGGGCTCAAAAATGAAATACGACCTAGCATACACAAGGCCTACACTTTGGTCGTCATTGACGAAGTGGCAAAAAAAAAAAAAAAAAAAAAAAAAAAAAGGATAGCCTGCAGAAAAGCTGAAGGTCGCGAGATTATAAAACGTCTAGCTAAAACTTCGTAATAAGTTGGAACAACAGCCTTTTGTCTCGAGGCCTACCCACAGCGCACCTCTGCCATACGATACTGTCCTTTAATAACGGATGAAAATGCGATGCCAAAGCGGGATACTTTTTGAGTTTGCTTTTTTTTAGCACATTTGAAAAAACCATACCGCCTCATGAGCAATTGCCCTTATTTGATATGACCTGCATGTTTGCAACGGAAGGTCGTGAACAACAAGTACAACTGTTCACATTCTCGTCCCCAATCGTCTTTGATGCGTATGTACGCAACCCTACCACAACCAAAGCTGCTACAACCAAAGTTGCCATAGGTAAGAAGGAATCAATAAGGAAGCAACCAGTACACATTTTATCTAATGGTTATACTACATCACCTCTAAATTGTCATTGTAAAAACCATCTGATTATCTAGTGTCTCTACAGTTGATTAATATTCGTAAATATTGTTCTTTGTTAGTGTAAATAGACTTTGTTGTAAATATTACTGCTTTATAGTAATTGTTAAAAATTTTGGTGAAAGCCCATCTCAGGACAGGATCAGCTTTGCTTTCTGAAATCATTTTGGGTGGTATAAGTTTAGATTTACTGAAATACACACAGTCAACTACAATCCCTTTTGAAGAATCTAGGGTTAAACAGCCAGGACATTTCAGAGGTTAGTCAAACTGTAGCAATCTGCGGATTGCTCTTAAGTGTTAGGTACGCTGGAAACACGTAAATTGCTTGTATTTCAATGAATCTTAATTCATACCATGCCAAATTGATTCCATAGGTGCATTGTTAGTCAGCAAAAGTAGCTATGTCAGCCCAATTAATAGAAAAAATTATGCCAGGACAGAGTTTTGAACACTCAATATTGCCTGTGTGTTCTGAAATCCATCAGTTTTACCTCTCAAATATGGTGTGGACTAAAAAGTGTAACCCGTACCCATACCTGTACCAAAAATTCACCATACCCAAAACACATTATTGTAGATAAATCTGGTAATTAATCATAAAATAATATGATATTTGGTATGATTTCCGTTAAATAGGTAATGTTTAAGAAAATATATAACCTTTTAATTGCAATTATTTTTTCTTTGTATTTTATCTGGATAAGTGTTTTCTGGGGACTAAAATTTGTAACCTAAACAAGGCAAATTTAGTACTGTGTCCCGGACGAGGATATTGTGTTTTGTTTTATGATATGGTATATTGAGATGTTTTAATTAATGTATTTATTTCCAGTGGGGATGGGGGGGTCTGTTCTTTTTTACCACACATATATCTAAAGTAACATTCTAGTTTTTCAATGTTATTCTCTTTTATCTTACAGAACTAAAATCTGTTCCTTGATTTATATTGTAATTAAAATTTTCATTAATACTCAAAAAAAAAACCTGGCAAATCTCAAATCATATTGGTTGCAACTGATATAAAGTTTCGTAGTAATCTATAAGTTTATAAAGATCTTTCGAATTCATTCAGTATAGCTGCAAAGTTCAATACAAATATCATGTCTCATTCTGTTCTCGTGACCACTCATTATTAGACCAAGTACTTCAACAAATACTACCTCTTGGGTATGCAGTCTATATTGTTACTTTTCGACATTTTCAAAATTAGATTTTAAAGAAAATTCTGTGAAGAAACCGTCAAAAACATTACAATTTTTGAGGGTTGCAATTATGTCTGGTTTAATTTTTATTAATGATCATTAATGCCCCATGTTGGACAAATAATTGTACTATTAATTGCGAACAACATATAAGAATCATGAAAACATGATTGTAAATCTTTCTATTAAGTTTCTTTGTCACAAAGAAATGTTCTTTTTAAGATTATGATGTAAGATCATAATATTTTTAATACTATTATTTTTACTGTTTGTTTTACAAATGTTATTTTTCAAATGATCTAACAGAGAAACGAGTTTAAAATTTAACTCAACTTCACAAGAACACCAGGACACATCCAAACAAAATAGCTGGCAAAAAACAACAACAACCAGATCCTGCAGTGCACGTGACCCCCGAAAAGCGACATCATCAAAATAAGAATAAGCTATCTTTTAAAATCAGCCTATAGCAAATGACTGGAAATTCAAATCTGAATAAAAGAAAATACCATGTGTTTTCTCTGAAGCATTTAATATACTTACAAAAACAAAAAAAAAAGGGTCAATGACATTGTGAAAACACATTGCTCTATTATGATGAGACAATGCAAATAACCAGTTCTGTGTTAAAGGAGAAAATCAAGTTTGAGAGCCCTCTTCAAAACAATTCTCCTGAAAATGCACCAGAAAAACCAGTGTCAACAATTAAGCAGTTCAGTTGCATTTCTACACCTCTGTGCAATTCTCCAAAAGGTTTCCTCATGACTGCTTCCAGAAATCACCAATTTCTGAGCAGAAATCTACCGCTGCAACAAGAATGCTCAAAAATACTTCAGTTACAAAATCTTCAAAAAGTTCTCCTTTACCATGTTTTTCGAACTCACCTTCACCCAATTCGAAAGCCAGCAAATGAATCTGGACTAGTTTAAAAAATTGTATCCTATTTTTCAAACATAAAGTGACATTTTACATCAGCAAAAACTTTGCTGCCAAACTATCAAACTATTTTGCTCAGCATATGTTAAAGCTCCAGTTTCCTAATATCGACTGGTTTCCGTATACTGGATATGAACCAATTTCAGTGAACAACAAATGGGAATATTATCTACAATTTAAACTTGTACAGTCACCTAATGTACAGATCCATCATGCAGATCATGACCACTGGGTCACTTCAGTAAAAGACAAAAACAACAACATTTACATTTTGGACAGTACAAATACAAGTAACATTTTAAGTTCTTCTACTCAGATCCAGTTATCATGTATTTACGTTTATGGGAATAACAGTTTAGACATTAAAATTCTGCACATCCAACAACAGTCCAGTGGAGTTTATGCCATAGCCATCATGACAGAATTCTGTTATAATGGATATGTTGGAGATGTAAATTAACAGTTTGATGAAAATGCCATGAGACACCACTTTCTCAAGTATATCGAAAAAAAAATTATATTACTCCATTCCCACAGCCTAAAAGTACATCAAATCACCAAAAGCTTAGCCTGAAGAAGAAATAAACAATATTTGTCATTGAAATAGATTGCAAAGAAATGTGTCAGCTGCCAAATTTGTCTGAAAATATGGTTTGTTGTGACAAATGCAACACCTGTATGCACTACAGTTGTGCAGCCACTGCAGGAAATGTTACAAAAGACAGTTTTTCCGGGGACAGTTCATTTGTTTGTAAAAAATGTGAGTGACTTATTTGTTGAAATTGTTTGTTATTGAAATTATTTATATGAAATAAACTATGCTTTCTGGGTGAATTTCATGAGTTTCATGTACAACAAATTATCATATACTCCAACAGTCAAAAAAAATATCAGAAGAAAACCAGCAAGAATTTCAGCACAGTATATATTTTCATGATTCAACACAACGGCAATTAAACTAACCACTAACCCTGTTTTATGAAAGTATCAAAAACAATCCAAAATTGAATTTTTACATAATAAATTATTCCAAACTTAAAAAATGAACTGCAAAGTATAAACTAGACAAAACTTATGCAGTAAAAAATACATATATTTAAATTAATGTTTCTACTTTAATATGTTTATAGAAATAAAGCAAACTTATATCGTGATCTGAGACATTTCACAACTACCAGCTACTCACTTTTAAGGGTCAGTTCGTTTACTGATTGGAAGAAGCTGGCTTTGGGTGTGCATTTTAGCATCTGTATTTTACTTGGAATAGGTTTTTAATTGTTTCTGAATATAATCTCAGTAATTTATTATGTAGTGAAAGTATTCAAATCCATTTACTGTGTAATTGCTTGAAGTTGAAATATGGCTGCATCTCTGAATGCTCATTTCCAACGGAAACCCTGAATCAAACCAAAGTGTTTTGTTTACGTAAATTTAAGAGTTTTGTGCCAAAATTTCAAATTTAGAAAATTACAGAGAAATAAAAATCTTCAGGAAGAATTGATGTTTGTTATGTAGAAACTAGATTACACATCAAGTATTTACAAAATGTTGCACTTGTTATTGAAAAAAGGACCAAATTTTTATGAAGAATGTCACTTTCTTCACTGCAGCCTCAGTATCTGAGCTGGTAGAGCATCAGATTCACAATCCATGGGTCACGGGTTCGATAGCCATCCAAGTCTGCCCAGACTGGATGTGTTGATGGGCAAGGCACCCATTTTCTCAGCATGATATAACCAAATAAAGTGCCTTTAAAATCCAATCTACCAAGCAATCACCTAACCACTTTCTTCATGAACAAGGCACCTTTGCAAGTAAGTGCAAATGTTTCACAAATAAAAATTACTTTTTTGTGAATGAACTTTTTCCATATTGAATGGCATTTTCTTCATTAAGTAAGTTAATGAATATCTCAGTGCAAATTTATCACGAATAAAGTTACTGCCTTTGTATAAAAAAATGCAATTTTTTTTAAAGTATGTCACTTTTTTCATGATAAAAGTGTTAATGCTATGTCCAAGAAATTTGTCACAGAATAAAAAGTTACCATTTGCAAGAAAAATAAAAGTGAAATCATCGTGATTTCAAATTAAAGCAACAACAACTGAACCAGAGTTTCCAAAATTATTGACGTTTCGAAGGCCAGTGTGACTGTTATGTTCAAAGGGCTACAACTTACACGGAAATTTTTAAACGTAAAAGAGCGAAAGTACAAAAGTTATTTCTTAGGTATATCCAGCTCCGATTTGTGAATCTATGTGAATTGTAATGACCGTATTCTGCAAGGAGTCATTATACCCACATCTTTATAGTTATTCACAGTTTTTGAATGTCATTGAAATGCAAGCATCTGTCTAGAATGTCAAGGTTGTCCAAGATAAGGTTGAATGCATAGCACAAAATATTGTACTTCACAAAAAAGAATTTCACACCCATCTCATCAGATTTCTTTCACAAACTTCAAAGAAACTCAATCAAGTTTCAGCATATTAATGTAAGTTCCAACTAGGTTCAAACTTTTACTTTTTATCTGAAAATAGTGCCCCTCATTCAAAAGGAATGATGAAGTCCATTATCACCAACTTTATATAAATGATTGTTCGACAATTGTGTGTGTGCATGTGAGTGAGCACCTGTATCTGGGTGTTTGAATTTGCAATTTGCTTGTATGATTGTAGCAGTGATTTTATTATACTTTTCATATGAGAAAATTCTATACTTGTTATCAATGCAATGTTTTATTCTGTAAAAGAAAAAGAACAAAAACAAAATTTTGAAAAATTACTACTTAAGGGTAATCTATAGGTCTATTTATGTTACCTGTTTCAAAAGAAAAATCGTCTTTTTATATATCAGTGTTTACATCAAGCTAAAAAGTGATTGGCATATTTAGTGATTTGTTACAATTATGTGACCCATTATGTCTTTGCCAGTGCCCGTGGGCTCATAGTTAAGCCCCCACTCCCAACCCCACCCGAACTCTATCATCACATCTTCCCATTTGTTCATCTTTTCATAAGGCCACTTACTAACCAATGTAGCCAGTCTGGACCTTTTAGTCTAGTGGTTTGTGTGTCTGACTGCACACTAGATGAACTTGGTTTGATTCCCGATGGCAACAGTTTTAGGTATCACTACACGAATTGAGCCAATCTGCTGTTATTGCATACTGTTGTAGCCTCCATGAAAATCATTAATATTTTTCTGATTTTTCCTGGAGATCTGTTGACCAGCAAATAAGGTTTTTTTGCATTTAGTAGAAAGGACCATTACAAAATAAATAGAAATTGAATCTTTATTGAACAGAGCCTCTTGTTCTTTGCATATGACAACCAAGCAAACAATGTGATTCAGTTGGTCCCAGAAAGGTCATTTGCACTAAAATTCCTGTCTTTCTATTCAAATGTAACTATTTTCAAAAAATGCAACATAACCTCTCTGTTCTTTTTTAAATGTTGTGTCCAAGTTAGTGCTTAATGTATGTCTGATAGTAGGGGTGCAGCTAAACTTAGAACTAATGCACTGGACTTCATTAAAAAGGTAGAATAAAGGTTGCAAAATATAATGAACTTAAATAATGTAGTGATGCTTTGCACTTCCTGTTACACTAATCAGTAGTTTCATTTAAAGCTTGTGTTCAAATCCTCGCTTTAATCTTTATGAATTTACAATACTTTATTTTGTTTCCCTTCAGTGAAAACTTGGAATCTAAGCCTTCCTACATCAGCTTTGCATAACAAAAGTAGCTTGTGACGGGTAAACCAACATGTGGTTTCAGACCAAAAAAGACCCAGTGTAACAAATGACTAATAGTAGAGGTGAATAGGGTTGGTCCTACGTGCACAAAGTCCAGAACTTGACAAAACTGAGGCAGATATGGTAAAGAAAAGTTGTCAGACATAACTTTGTAATTAATATCTACCTCAGAAACCAGTGGAGAAAGTAGTAGTGGTTGTTGTCCTAATCAATGCATGGAACTGCAGTGGCTCAGTGCTTAGCATGTCCATCTTGCAACCAGAAGGGTGTGGGTTCGAATCCCGACCAGATCATGCCAGGTTGGCTGCTATTGTGTAAGTCCGGGCAAGGCACTTTACTCAAATTATTTTTCATCTATAGATCTCTTTCATGCATTGAACATTAATCAAACAAACAAACTCAATCAGTGTTTAGTTTGTACATTTTGCATGTGATCCTTGTTTGAAATGAAATGGCTATTGGAGAGGTGGGTAAGTGGGAAACCATTCCTGTGAACTTCTGTCCATACCCAGAGCCTATATTGACATTAAAAAATAATGATAAAGATCTTCTGAACCCATGGGAGCAAATAGTTACAGCGGAAGAAGAAGGTTTATTGTTGCATATAACAGTTTGTATCACTACGATGACATGATCACCCATACTTTGTGCCTATCTCAATGTCTTTCTTGTCCTTGCAAAACTAACATTTACAAGAAGAGTAATCATGATGCTCACATATTTGGTAGGGTAGTTGATTTCTCAACTTCTGTCGGCAATGGTACAAACATGCTAATACATTCGGTAGGGTAGTTGGTTACTTCTCAGCTTTTGTAAGCAAGGGTATGAATGTACTAATACATTTGGTAGGGTAGTTGATTACTCCATTAGTTTCTGTAGGCAATGGTATGAGTGTAGTCATATATTTGGTACTGTAGTTGATTACTTCTTAGCTCTGTAGGCAATGGTATGAATGTGGTCATACATTTGTAAGGGTAGTTGATTACTCCTCAGCTTCTGTAGGCAATGAACGTGGTAATATTTTGTATGGTCGTTGATTACTCCTTAGCTTCTGTAGGCAATGGCATGAACGTGGTCATACATTTTTAAGCATCCAAATGAAGCCTTCACAAGTTTTTTACCCAAGCTGTGACAAAACTTTGATCTGACTCTTTTAGAACATTTAAAGCTTTGAAGAAAAGAGGTAAGTCTATATCTACCGCATGATGCAATAATAAAAGGTAAAATGTAAAGCATACACAAACAATTAAACGGAAAAACCCAATTTATTTCATCATTATCTTTATTAGTAAAAGCAATCCTAGTTAATTAAATGGATATTTGTTTAACTATTTTTGTTTATGTTAGTTTTGCTCTAATTTCAATCTTATTCATTATAATCATTCTATAACTCAACCCAGTAAATTTTCCATAATATTCTGAACAAATACATGACAAGAAGTAAAGAATGATCAACATTTGTGATCTTATACATTTATATACCATCTGTTGTGAACACTATGTATATACCATCTTTTTGTCAATATCCGCACTCAAAAACATGAATTATATGCAAATGACGATACCATATATACTCATGCAGAATCCAGGTCTAAATACAAACAACATAGACCCTGATCTGCCATTGTATCATGCACTGGCAGATCAGGATCTATGTTGTTTGTTCTACTGAGTCCATACAAACTGCATAGACCCAGAGCTGCCAACGCATTATGCGATGGCAGATCTGGGTCTATGCAGTTTGCAGTTGGTATTGGATTATACACGAGTATATATTGTAAATACAATTATTACTGGCAATGTCTATGAAGTTCATCTGAAATAATTTTCCTAAGATGCATTATCTGGTGCTCTGACAGAGAATCATATGCACTGATGAAATGAGAAATTTGATTCAAGGAAGATAACTCTCGTTGTCTTGTAACAGAGAGTAGATTCACGTTGTACAGTTTTCCAGGATCCAATTTCTTGGACTTTGGGTCCCTCACGTAGAGAATGACCAGTTTTCCTGAAATTGGAACTTTACATTAAATGCTAATATAGCACAAATTTGATATGTGATATAAAATCAATGAATGAATGAATCAATCAATAGTCCTATTCAATATATTTCAGTATGTCTTCTGTTTAAATTAACTCTATTATCCCGATAAGAATGGTGAGCAATGTAGAATGAGAGTAGATTATATTTGTTTCTTGTTTTGTTCATATTTTCTTTATTTGTGTGATTAAAAATGTCTTACCAGTTGAGTATGTTACATATTATTCTCAATGATCATACTACTTAATAAGTAATTGCTTAAACATATATAAACAACATGCCCACGGTCTATATAGTAAGTACCTTTGTAGAATGATTACTATCTTTAGATTCTTCTGGGGACAATTCCAGATTAAACAAAAAGTGTTCACATGGTGAGATAGTCTGAAGAATGAAAATCGAAGAGATTGAAACAATCGAGTCAAATGTTACTTTACTGTTTTTGGTACCGATATGGATATATATTATATTTCTATATAAAAAAAACGGCCGCAGGTTAAACAGTAGATATTTACTAAAGTCAAACAGAATGGGAAAAACATTGCAGAATGTGACATTGTAGATCAGGGCTGTCAAACTCATTTGCTATGGTGGACAATATTTGATTTTATTAATAATAATACTAAATAATGAGTCTGGCAGGCCATATGTTTGACACCCCTGCTGTAGATGGTACAGGTAATGAGCTCAGAAGGTATACAGATTTTAAGCCTGGTTGTGGAAAAGAAACTTACAATAGGACTGTTATGAGCAGAGGGCAATAAACTGTGTATGCTAAGTTTAAGTGTTTTGGCTGCATCCTTTAAAATTAAGGCTGGTCATTTTGAGCAGCTGCCCACTGATCAAAGACTTTGTCTAAATGTAAACACTGTATTGAAAACAAGTTGCATATTATTACAGAATGTTCAATCTATAATGATATAAGAGTAGTGTCAATAAATAGCTACTATGTAGAAAAAAGAAAAAGCAATGTAACAAATAACATCTACCTCCCATTTTCTGTATAGCTTGAACTGTAGTCAACCTGAGATCACCTAGTCCTACACTTGGATCTTCAAGAATCACATTTCTGAAAAGAAATATCAAATAAAGTCAAACCGGTGATAGAGATTACCTCTACTAAGAGAAAGGATGTACAATGAGACCATAAAATTGTATTTCATACCTGTCACTTAAAATGTTTTTAAGATATGTACTAAAGCTCCACCAATCTTTAGAGACCACATTTTTGGGTTCAAATAAGTGGTCTCTTAGAACAGGTTATACTGTAATTGAAACCTTCGTTTGAGTCAGAATTAATTATCATGAATTAACAATGTAAAAAAAACTCTATCATCGCACTTCAGGAATGCTGTGTCATTTTATTCAGTTCCTAAATATGCAGTATTAAAGAGTTTAACCATTAATAATGTACTGGAACAATAAAACATAACTGGACAAAATGCAAGAGAAAAGAGACACAGAACATGAAGTATTAGCCGAGAGAGAAATAGAAGTAACAATTAAAGACCACATGCATGAACAATAAATTTCATATTTCAACTCTTGAATAATACTAGATAATTATCTTGTAGCACTCTTTACCATTATTATTAATATTATTATTATTATTATTATGGTTTTGGTGCTTTTCGGCACAGCAACACAAGTAGGTTTTTTAGTGCCGAGGCAATTGGAGTGAAGTGCCTTGCCCAAGGACACACCACAGTAGCTGATGGTAGGATTCGAACCCTTACCCTTTCGGTCATGAGTCCAGCACGCCAACCACTGAGCTACCGCAGCTACATTATTATTATTATTAGATTACTTCAGAAATGATCGCAAAAAGAACTGAATAAATACAAGAATCTTAGTTACATACCGTTCATTGAAGTCTACACATAGAAAGTAAAGCGAAGCTGGTGGGATTTTCAAGATAGCCTCATGCTTCCGGATGATGAATTCCACAGGCTCAAGATTTAACTGACGAATAACAGACTGGATTATATGCATGTGCAGTGGGTGAGTCTCCTCATAGAAACTGATTACACAGAGCTTCCTTTCTAAATGAGAATGTGTTTGAACTTGGCTAAGAATTTGTGTGGCCATCTGCAAGAAGAGCATAATTAAGAAGGTTATTATTAAAGCAGAATCATCACTCTTACTATAACTCATATTATCAGTGAGCTGCTATCACCATCATCATCATCATTATTATCATCATCATCAACATCATCATCAGCAGCAGCAGCAGCAGCAGAGCAGAAGTAGTAGTAATTTTAGTAGTATTTCTTCTTCTTGTTGTATCTAAACAAGCGCCACCACTACCACCACTTTGATAAACATATATTGACATAAGCAATTCTGCCAAATCGAAGCAGTATATAAAGGTATAAAAAAAATAAAACTAACAAATCACTTTTCTGTCAGAAACCATTACTCATGTTTCTAACATATACATGTATATCTAGTGATGTGGTGATGTTAGGATAGTGAGGATTAGTTTGATTATCAGTAACTGTAGTGATGTGGTGATGTTGGATAGTGAAGATTAGTTTGATTATCAGTAACTGTAGTGATGTGGTGATGTTAGGATAGTGAGGATTAGTTTGATTATCAGTAACTGTAGTGATGTGGTGATGTTAGGATAGTGAGGATTAGTTTGATTATCAGTAACTGTAGTGATGTGGTGATGTTAGGATAGTGAGGATTACTTTGTTATCAGTAACTTTAGTGATGTGGTGATGTTAGGATAGTGAGGATTAGTTTGATTATCAGTAACTGTAGTGATGTGGTGATGTTAGGATAGTGAGGATTACTTTGTTATCAGTAACTGTAGTGATGTGGTGATGTTAGGATAGTGAGGATTAGTTTGATTATCAGTAACTGTATTGATGTGGTGATGTTGGATAGTGAGGATTTGATTATCAGTAACTGTAGTGATGTGGTGATGTTGGATAGTGAAGATTAGTTTGATTATCAGTAACTGTAGTGATGTGGTGATGTTAGGATAGTGAGGATTAGTTTGATTATCAGTAACTGTAGTGATGTGGTGATGTTAGGATAGTGAGGATTAGTTTGATTATCAGTAACTGTAGTGATGTGGTGATGTTAGGATAGTGAGGATTACTTTGTTATCAGTAACTGTAGTGATGTGGTGATGTTAGGATAGTGAGGATTAGTTTGATTATCAGTAACTGTAGTGATGTGGTGATGTTAGGATTGTGAGGATTACTTTGTTATCAGTAACTGTAGTGATGTGGTGATGTTAGGATAGTGAGGATTAGTTTGATTATCAGTAACTGTAGTGATGTGGTGATGTTGGATAGTGAGGATTTGATTATCAGTAACTGTAGTGATGTGGTGATGTTGGATAGTGAGGATTAGTTTGATTATCAGTAACTTTAGTGATGTGGTGATGTTGGATAGTGAGGATTAGTTTGATTATCAGTAACTGTAGTGATGTGGTGATGTTGGATAGTGAGGATTACTTTGATTATCAGTAACTGTAGTGATGTGGTGATGTTAGGATAGTGAGGATTAGTTTGATTATCAGTAACTGTAGTGATGTGGTGATGTTGGATAGTGAGGATTAGTTTGATTATCAGTAACTGTACATAAAGTAAAAGCAATAGTTGTTTTCTTGGATAGTCATCTTGGTAAAGTTTTGGTGATTGTGATAATGGTGGTGGCAGATGTGGTTGCAGATGTTGCTGAGACAGTGATGCTAAGGTGATAATGGTTGCTGTGTTTGAGTCAACATTTTTACACTGATGATAATGGTGGTGATAGATGTGGCTGTCAATGTCACTGCAACAGTGATGCCTGAAGTGACAATGGTAGTTTTTGTTTGAGTCGTTGATTTGACACTGGTAATAATGGTGGTGAAAATTTTGTTGTGAACTTCACTGTATATTGGGGGTGGTTAATGTAAGGATTATACTCAGTTTACTCTGTTCAAACATTTGCCGGAACACAAGGAAAGAGTTTAAACCTGAAGGTTCAAAGTATTTTCCGAGTGCCCAGGCAAACATTAGTACACAGCAATTCGTGTAGGAGCATTATTCTTATATGACGAATAACTAAGTACATAAATTGTGTACCACATTCCTATAAAAATGAGTTCATTAATATGAAAATCTCCTGTACTCAAGCAGTTTGAAAAACAACTGATGTTCGCGTATACCTGATGTGGCAAAAGCACACGTAAAACCAGCAGAAACCATTAGTGTCATGTAAGAACGCTGTTGTAGGTTCTTAATAGCAGTTGCAATAACCATTGCCATGTTGTTGATGATGTTGCTGTGGTGGTGGTCATGATGGCAGAAGTGGATGTTGTTGTGATCGTTATTGTTGCAGTGATGATGAAGTTAATTATGGATGTCGCTTTGGAGCTGGTGATGATGTGATGGTGGTGGATGTTGTTGTGAATGTTGCTATGGCTATGTTGTTTTTCGTCATTGAAGAAATGGAACAGACTTGCTTAAATATTTAAATATCTTAAGTAATACGACAGTGGATAATTTAACAAATGTAGCTTGAGAAGTGTTTTTTGTTTCTTGGTTGGTTTGCTTGTTGTTGTTGTTTTCTTTTCATTTTTTTTTCCATGGGGGGAGGGGCACAGTTCATAAAAACATTAACAGAAAAAACATTTTTTTAAAATCCCGCTCAGGTAAAAGAGGCTATGTCACTGCTATTTTGATGCGCTGACAATAATTACAGAATAGATAAACAGATAAATAAATAAATGCTCAACCTTACAGAATATGATGCTGGACTGGTTCTTGTGCCACCCATAGCTTGCTCTTGTCTAATATCTGCAATATTGTTGATGTTCCTGTTTGTCCCTCTAAATGCACAAAGGTAGATGACTAAGAGTAACAGGATAGCATTATCAAACATGATAACCACTACTAGAGCACCTGTAAAGAAATTAAAAACTGTAATTTTGTACTCGATGGTTGAAACTTTTGAGCAAAAACTAAAAGAGATATTTCACCATTTCATGCAAAATGAATACTTTTCTGAATGAGATTATTTTTGGCCAGTTCTATTTATGGTTAAAATTAGAGAGTAACTTTTGGAATGATATGCCTACATCTGCCACATACATGTATTCCTTTTACAGTCCTGCTCAATACTGTACTGTACCCTAACATACATGTATACCATAAATGGATTTATCAATGTACATTTTAAGAAGGTTTAGCTTTCCAAAAGAACTTTTCAGTAAGCACACTTCACTTACTCTTATCAAATGTATTCTCCTCTATATATTCCATCCTTTTGTGCAATGCAAGGATCCCAGTTGAAACTATTGTTATGTTCTCAGCTAGACTCTTGGCACTTTTGCCATGACTTTCAATTGAGTCATTTAGAACTCTGAGAGTCGTTTTCATTTCTGATATTTGCATTGTCATCTGAGCACTCTGGTTCGCCACATCTTCAGACTGTTTCCTCAGATCTTCTTTCCAATTAACTGCATCCATACGTCTTTCATTATTTAGTAAATCTTCGATGTTATCAAATTTAATAACTACTCCATCTTTCATGATATTAAACTCTTCATTAATTCTTTTGAGCATCATCTCCCTTTTTTCACTAATTTCACTGACCAGCTTCTTCTCTGCTGCCTTTATGCTGTCCCCTAAATACTCTTGTACCATTATTTTTGCAGTGTCCTCTTGATCATGAGCATTTCGGAATTTCTTATTCTTTTTATTTCCTTAAAAGTAAAAGAGGAAAACCTAAGATTTATCTACATAGGGATGCACACAAAGTGTACAATACTGTGTAAATCAAGTACCATATATACTCATATATAATTCGTGTCCAAATGCACACAACATAGACCCTGATCTGCCATTGCATAATGTACCAGTAGATCAGGGTCTGTGTTGTTTGTTCTACTGATTAGTCCTTACAAACTGCATAGACCCAGATCTGCTGGTGCATTATTCGACAGCAGATCTGCGTCTATGCAGTTTGCAGTTGGTATCAGCTTATAAGCGAGTATAGACTGTATCATACATTGAAAACAACCCATACCATGCCATGACAAAGCAGGCTTTATTATAGGCTTTATAAAAGGCCTATATTACTCTTAAACAAGAATTAGATATACCGGCAGTGTATAACACCCTGCATAAAGTCCTGATTCAAACCTGCTTTGTAATGACATGGATTAGACTGTTATTATTGTATTACACATGTCATACAATACTTTAAATTATGGAATCATATTTAGCAAGGATCTTGTTACCATAACATTATACTAATATGATTAAGAAAAATTCTATTAAACAGGTATTTTACTGTTAGCCTGTTTTATAATTCCTCAACCAGTGGTCTTGCCCACATCTGGGGTGTACCCTGGCACTTGTTACCAGAAATATGGTTCGGCCTAAATCACAACTGAGATATTTGGTTCATATGAATTCTAAACATAAAACTCCATTTCCGTTAATTATGACCAAGGTCATCAATGCACCAGATAAACAAAGATGAAATAATTTTCTGGTTAAAGAGCTGTAATATGCACCTGGCTGCACAGGTTCCCAGCTTTGCCTTGAGTAACTACCACCAGACTCTGGCCAAGGCAACTGACCTTTGACCTATACCAAGGCCAATTGGAAATGACAAATAACAACATGCTACTACTACTACTATTACACTACACTTTACTACACTACACTATATTATACTTTCAGATTTATTTAATGTGAATTTTCAACAACTTCAAATCTCTCAAGACCTTTGTCAGAAAGAACTGTACTTACCCTTAATATAAATGCTTCCCTTTCTCTCGTTCTTTGTTTGATTCAAATTAGGGTCCTCACACTTAGCTAGGAAATCATTTACTTCATCCATCATTTGAAAAGGCCCATCGACACTACTCAGATCCGTGTTCTCTTGGGATATATGCGATCTCATCTTAACATTGTGCAACTTTTTTCTTGATTCTTTTTTGAAACTTAGTTTGTATATGTGAAACTGTCTCTGGTCCTCCAGAATTTTGGCAATACTATTAAGTTTATTATTAACTTGGTCTTTCAAACTATGAAACTCCTCTTGAACCTTTCTGTGCAATACACGTGTTTTTTGATAAATTTTTTCCAAATACTTCTTCTTTGTTACTTTTATCATTTCCTTAAAATTCTCCTTTTCCTTCATTTCTTCCTTGTGATTTTCAGAAACTATTATTTCTAATTTCTGCATATTTTCCTTCATTCCTTTGAGATCTATTTCAAGCTTCAAAATAAAACTGTTCATTTCAGACTCAACACGTGACAAGCTTTGAGTAAGCTCTTGTTTATGTTCCTGTAATTCATGAAGACTTAAGTTTTCAGTATCACTTTTCACACTATCTGCTGGCTTAGGATTGGGCTTAGAGTACCAAGTACAAATGACTACTGCTATACCGAGACAGCATGCAATCAATGCTACAATGTTCAGCCATGAAAACTGAGCATCAGTTCTGAAACAGAAATAGATAAATAGCAAGGTTTTGTACAATATATCAGCAAGAACTAATCTGCAGATAGACAAGTATCTCTATTTTCTTTCTATCTAACTGTACATATAGTCATGGAATTTAGAAACACAACCTTTGTTTTGGAAATATGAATATGATTGATGAATATCATACTAAGTCCTTCAGGTTTATATAACTTCACGCAAAGCAGCCTGAAACACATTGTTATGTTTTGCTCTAGTTCATACCTGTCAACTTGTACGGGAATCCCGTAATTTGTACGGTTTTTGGGGGGATTTTGCAGTGTATGGCCATACAGGCATTTTGTACGGTTTTTTAATATTTAAAAAAAAAAAAATGTCAGCGATTTTTGCCAAGATCAGGAATCGACGGGGATTTTTATTTTCTTCATGAGATACAACGAGAATAGAATGTGAATCGCTTGAACCACCTATTAGATTACCCGAAATATTGATGTGTCTTTCACTTGCCGATTTGAGTTTTATTTCTTTATTCAAGCATGGAATTCTGCCCCCTTACTGGTCGACTGAAAATCAGGTTATCAGTAGGCGTAGTACCGTATTTACGGCATGTTTTTGGAACATCAGAAAATGCAGCCAAACATCATTAGAGCCACGATCGTATGTGTATTTTCCAAAAGAACCGCCATATTAGTAATCTATCAATCCACGGTTTAACCCTCTGCTAATCAGTGACCACTAAAATCTACCCTACAAACGCACGCAAGCTTTATTTCAGTGTAATTAAGATATGCATACAAACTAAATAAAAAGATTTTGGAATTATGATTCTGAAGATATTTATAAGAGAAACATTTTAGTATCGAGAGTAGAAATGCATGTATGATGGCTAGTCTTAAAGCAACAAGAGTGAGAGGCTCCATATGGGGGTTTGTGTTGTTCGTAAGCCTAGGAAGGATAAAAATAACAAGCAAGTTGCAATATACAAGTCAGAGTGATTAATATGTTGATATTTTTTAAATAAAGGTGATCTATATGTTGTGGTTCTCTTCTGGTTTTTTTTTCCCCCACCTAGCCGAGGGTAACATCAAAGTAAGCAGAGCTTGCCGACTCGAAACAATCGACTGCTGAAAGATTGTTTTGATGCAAGTCGACGATTTCGAGGTGTCTAGGTGATAATTGTTAATAACATAACTTGTGGGATTTCTTTCACAGGTGTGTTTGGAAATAAAAGGCAGCCATCTGGATTTCGTTAAAAGAACATCTGATGTACCGAACATATAGCACCCACAATCAATATTTATCATCTACAAAGAGGTTTATTACCTGTAGAACAATAACTATGTTTAACCCATGGTACATAATGCCTCAGGGATAATGGGTTTGTTTTGTTGCACAATGCCAATAAATTTACTAATCCATACAGTAACAATGATAAGTAATTATCCAATACATTTTCATACCTGTCAACTTGTACGGGAATCCCGTAATTTGTACGGTTTGTTTTGGTCTGGTGTACAGGTTTTTGTCTCAGGAGGTTGAAAGGTATGCGAGTTGCTGAGTTTTATTGGTAGCTTTCTTCTTGTAAAATATTGATGTTATCAGGTTTTTCAAAACTAGGATGAAAGCTGAAGTATGAAGGACATAGGCAGGTTTAATTTCTGTCAAAATATCAAATATTAGACATTCTGCAAGCAGGTTAAAGTCAACGGCAAGATGAGAGATGCTTAAATGGCAATATTTCAAGAAATATCTCGCTTTCATCAAATGTACGATCAACTAGAAGCCTAGAATACAGCTCTGACTCATTTAACAGACAGCGATGATGCCACATTAGGAAAATTTTGTAAGGCAACGTCATTTATGTAACTGCATAATAACAGCGACTTCAAGGGCATCCGCTGAGATTGCCATTGTTGGTGGTGACAGGGCATCCACTGAGATTGCCATTGTTGGTGGTGACAGAGGGCATCCACTGAGATTGCCATTGTTGGTGGTGACAGAGGGCATCCACAGAGATTGCCATTGTTGGTGGTGACAGAGGGCATCCACTGAGATTGCCATTGTTGGTGGTGACAGAGGGCATCCACTGAGATTGCCATTGTTGGTGGTGACAGAGGGCATCCACAGAGATTGCCATTGTTGGTGGTGACAGAGGGCATCCACTGAGATTGCCATTGTTGGTGGTGACAGAGGGCATACTCATGCAAGGACTGTGTCCAGAACTCTTAGACAAGACACAATTCATTGCCAAAGGCCCTATAAGGGTGAAATGTTGAGTCAAACCAATGCAACATCATTACAACCATGCCTTTTCTTTTTACTTTAAAAAGCACATCCAACACCTTTTTGAGTCTGACAATGAATAGCTACTGACATTAGTCAAATCCTCACAAAATTCATAGATCCATTTTGAAGAATGGTGTTTAAGGTATTGAAGTTTTGTATTTTTAAACTTCATCAGTATCGTTTCAGAGAGAGAGAGAGAGAGAGAGAATATACAATGTATGTGGCATATAACAGTCTTTCTAGACACACAGACTCTTTGAGATCTCATCTGGTATCTAATGGCATTTTTTCTATGCATGCGGGGTCAGTCAAGTAGTCTGTCAGGAGCCCACTGGTCACCTAAATATGCCAATTTTGTTAGCTGTATATGTTATGCTATATAAAATATACAATATACAATGCAAATCTCTCGTCACATTTTAATGAAATTTTCCCAAAGTACTTATAAGTTTTCTGTCAACAACCTTGATCTTTGTTTCAAGGAGAAAACTTTTATTTGAAAGGAATAACATAATTATTGGTCAGAGCATTCTCTTCAAATCTGAGATGTCAATTTTAAATGCATTTGTTGAAATCAATGTGCAATGATAACTATGGGTCTGTTCAAACGGGAGGCAGGTGGTCATTCTTATCAATGGTCGGTTGAAATGGTCTGGTTGTTTTTTTTGTTTTTTTTTCAGGAATGACTAGTGAAGTCAGTGTTCTCCCCAGGACCTTTTACCATAGCGGGCCCACTATGCTATTGTTTCAAAGCCCAATAACCCCTGATGCTTTAGAACCAGCCGCTAGACTATGCTCTTGTGCCGCTACACTTTAATGTTTCCCCATACCCTTATAAAATTAATCTGTTAAACAAACATCCTGTCACCTAATTCAAAGCCCTATTACTTAAATGACACCTGTTCTTACCTCTTCTTGGGTATTTTATTAAGATAATCCAGGATAATTACTCACTCACTTAACCAATATCTTCTGTACCTTTTGTACCTGGCTTGCGCAACTGCTGGTGCGTGACCTTTGGTGCAGGTTTTGTCTGCACAGACATAGTCACGTCATTGGCCAGCGACGATGGATTCTACTGGTAGTGCTATATATATATTTCAGTCATTTTCACTAACAGCCAAAGCAGTTACACATATTAAATTAAAAATTCTTGCAAAAAATAAACACACCACCTTCCAAGAAATGTGAAATTACCCAGCACCCGGCTAGTCCCATGTTGACCTGGTTACAAAAATCAGAAATTGGCATCACCAATAGTGGCAGTGATTCTGATTCCAATAGTGTCAGCATGATTTCCACAAAGAAAGATATCAAGAAATGAAGGTCGGGATTTAACAATGAATGGAAGACGTTATACCCTTGGGTGGAAATTGCTTGATCAGATGGTAAGTTTTCCATATTGCTAAATTTTGGTTCAGATCTACTGAGGATGGGTGTGGGTCTTGTAATATTTTTTTTATAGTAGTAACCAGTAGTTGCAGTTGCAATTGTTGTCATTCTTATTAAGTTGTGACGAGGAATGAAAGTTGTATTTTATTCAGGAGTTGTTATTATGTTTACATAGTTTACTCTGAGCAAGTGCAATATAGTTTGGTCAGTAAACCTTTACTTATGTGGTTGCTTCCCTATTTATTTCTCATTTCTCTTTTCTGTCTATCCAAGTAATAAACGGAACAATCTTTATCTTCTAGTTTTACCTCTTTTGAAAATATATAAATAAATTGGTAATTAACTTAATTAGGATTCAGGTAGTTTTTTCTCATTTTTGTACATCCATTAATAAATTTTTATGTTCCATTTTTTTCTCTTCAGATTGTGAAAGATCAATATCCTCAATGAATAGAGTTAAGAGTGTTTTAAGGAACAGGATGACACAGAGGGTACTGAACTACCTGATGACAATCAGTACTTAAGGACAATCCTTAAAAGACTTTAATTTTCATGTGGCAGTCAGTATATATGGCAAAAAGAAGAAAAGACATATATCATTTATTGAAATTAAGAAACAAATGAGATAGACATTAAGCCTTTTTATAACCTAGGCAAATAAAGAATACTATGTAAATATATGCACTTCTTTTTTTATTTCATTGATATTAATTTGTTTCACTTTTATGACATTAACACACACTTTTTAAAACATTTTATGACCCTAACGCACTTACCCAGATGCTATCAAAAATTTCTATGGAGATTACTGGAAGTATGTATGTATGTACAGGATTTAATGACTGGTTGTAGTCTGGTGACTGGTAATAGTGTGGATTTATTTATTTATTTATATATTTTCATAAAGGTCGACAGCCAGTTTTGCTAAAATGTGTGAATGAATACTTCAATGAACATGGTATACATCTAATTTGTGTGAGCTTTTTTACTTAGAATTGCTGTGTAGTACATCCAGTCAAATTATATCAGCATTGACAATTTTGACAAATATCCATTGGCTCGCTTAAAATATTCAAGATTTTGATATCATTTACTATTTATTCCCTTGCTCTTAAAGAAACAAAACAACAAAGGAGGAACTAGTAATATCACTTACGTCTGTGAGTAGGTGTAATGTTTATAACGTTACATAAACCCAACTTCACAGTACTTTTAGGTAAATAATGGCCTTATGAATGGATGTACACAAAGAATGTAGGCATTTGAGGTAAATAATGGCCTTATGAATGGATGTATACAGAGAATGTAGGCATTTGAGGTAAATAATGGCTTTATGAATGGATGTAAACAGAGGATGTAGGCATTTGAGGTAAATAATGGCTTTATGAATGGATGTATACAGAAGATGTAGGCATTTGAGGTAAATAATGGCCTTATGAATATATGTACACATAGGATGTAGGCATTTGAGGTAAATAATGGCCTTATGAATGGATGTATACAGAGGATGTAGGCATTTGAGGTAAATAATGGCTTTATGAATGGATGTATACAGAGGATGTAGGCATTTGAGGTAAATAATGGCCTTATGAATGTATGTACACATAGGATGTAGGCATTTGAGGTAAATAATGGCCTTATGAATGGATGTACACATAGGATGTAGGCATTTGAGGAATATAATGGCCTTATAAATCGATGTACACAGAGGATGTAGGCATTTGAGCAAAATTCTGGATGGAAAGAGAAAAGAACAGAATCAATAACTGCGCTGTTAAATCGTAAAGGAATGCCACCTTGTAGTAGATTGATGGCTGCACACAAATTTGAACAGCTATTATATATCTTAAATAGTGTTCTTTAAGTTAGATTTTAGTTCCATTCGACTTGATGTGTGCATCGATGCATATGGTTTATAAGTTAATATAGTTACGAATACCAAATAGAATTTTGGAGAAACGTTTAAAATTTGGATTTAAGTAAATGCTAAGCAGGAAAATGAATCAGCATATTTTGTTTTAATAATGTTCGTTGTGAATTGCGGGTATCCAGGTCCCAAGTTCAAGCTATGAAGGAAATGAAAGCTGTTAGATCAATTCGACATGACAACATTGGATTAGCTGAAAACAGGTTACTGGCAAGATACAAATATCAGTAGATCATATCACATTACGAAAAACACATGCCATACTTTATCACATATAGTGTATATGTATTTATTTTGTTTGGCATTGTTATAATGGTTCCATTCCATCTATTGTTCTTTAGAATACAATATAATTTACTAATATTATTAGCTAGATTATGCTGGATAATTACCACTGTGACCTTGACCTTTGAACTGGTGGTCTCTATATTCCTTAATATATTTTCTGCCTCATTGTAAGTCCCTATGCAAATTCTAATGACAAGACAATTCTGGGACATGAGGAAAATTTATATACGTGAAACTTTATCTATTGACCCTCTCCACCTATAACTTAAGCACGTGGCTCATTGGCTTCTTCATGACACTATCACACACCATGCATCATGTGTATTGAATTTAGGATTTTTCATGCAATATTTTCAGCAATTACAGATAAACTGAGTGGTGGAAAATAATGAAAACATAATGACATATTAAGCCCTTATTTGTTGAATAAGCGTAGAAAAAATAAAGGATATTAATGTGTTTACGAAATACAAATAGATAAACCTGAATCCTGACATCCATGATTGAGCACGAGAAGGTATGCACTCTTCTCTATTGCCACTCTTTTCAAAAGGATCCCATTCTTCTTTCACTTACCTATTTCTAGCTTTGTTTTCCATTTTTAATTTACTTGGATACTCTGATTTTTTGGGATCCTCTGTTCGTCTGCAAGGATGAAAACAGTCAATATTAGTGTCATTGTTGGCATAATAGTGGGGTAGGGTCATCACTACAATTGCTACTCGGTGATTAAAATTTATTACCTGTGCTATGCTGTTACTAGTGTTGGAAACTGGTTGCAATTAAAAGATTGATAATTGGCTCATCATAACTGATGAATAGTTATATTATGTTTCTTGCCTTGCTCCCACTTCTCTCTGTTCAGCTGTCACTTCTCCGTATTCTGTCCTAAAGGAGATGTCACTTCTCCCTAAAATTCAGTCTAGCTTGATCCCTGGTAAGTATATTGAAAAATACGTTTTTTTTATATGTTCTTGGCATATCTCCTTTACATGCTTTTGACCTTACATAGTCAACTTGGGACAATTTTGCCAGTTTATTTGTTACCGGATCATTGCCTTTTTTCCTAAACCATGATATACCTCACTTCTCTCTTGCTCTCTCTCTCTCTCTCTCTCTTTTGTGCATTTACATAAATATTTACTTACTCTGATATCAATGTCACTAATAGTTCAATGTTCTTTTTCTCACTATTGTTTATGTCTGTCTCTATTTCGGTGAACACACCAAAAACTAAAACAAGACTCTCTCTCTTTATTTCTGTTTTGACAGCACTTAGACTACCAACAAATCCATACAGAGACAAACAAGTACCTAACCTGTTTCTCATGCTGCTCAAACCTATTCTTCATGTGTTTTCCATCTTCAAGAGCCACAGTACCTCAGCTGGTTGAGTGTCGAACCCATAATCCCGGAGTTTCTGGTTCATTACCCACCCAGGCAAGCCCAGGTCAGCTTTCCTTTTGAGTCCATGGGAAAGGCACTTAGCTCACATTTCCTCAACATGATATAGCTAATAATGTGTTGACAGTACCATTGAAAATTCCAAAAACAACAAAATTCCATCTTCAAACCCGCCCATTTCCTGTCTCAGGAATACAATCCCACAAAACTTATGTTTCTTTCTTTAACTCAACATATGAGCACAATGACACACTTCCTGCAGATGACTGCATGTGCATATGTGAGATAGAATGCACACGCAGACAACCTACCATAACCTTTTGAGGCAAGTTCTCTTTTCTGTTCCACATCCATCCATCCATCCATCCATCCATACATACATACATACATACTAGTCCTACAATGTAAGACGTGCACCCTGATATTTATGATGTTTGGGTGCTCGTCTTACATTGTAGGACTAGCATACATACATGCATGAATGTATGCATGCATCTATCCATCCATCCACACACAGAGACATTAAAAATATCTTTTTTACAGATCCTTTCACATTGAACATGCCTGAAAATTCCACAAATTGAGATAGTAAACCTGATCAACATATTCACAGAGCTTTTTACTTAGTATAAACTTTTATTACCATATTAAGACATGAACGTTCCAAGTATTGAATTATTTGTCTCAAAGGGCAGAAGGCCTGACTTTAATCTGTAATAGTAGAAGATAATGGTCGTTGCACAGCGGTTTGAATCTAATATTTCGAGTTATAATGCCCCGACTAAACCTAGACCAGAGATATCGAATGGAGCGAATAGCCGTCACTCGTCAGCGGAATTTTCGCGACTTACACCTCGTATGCATACTATAAGACCATAACTGCTGCCACTTCAATCCTGATTTTACAGTAGTAGTTCTAATTCTGGATCATTGAGAAATGACATATTTAAATGACTACATATGTTTTATCAGAGTGCAAAGCAGCCAGTTTGTTCTAGATTATCTCCCTCTATATTAGCTTTGACTCACCTTGTTACATTTTTACATTTATATATTGTTTCCCAAAAAACAACAACAACCGAGAGTTGATCATGATTACAAGAGTTGATCTGTATTCCGTTTGTAGGCTTTAGGGGGAAAAATCATCTACAAACGGCAAGTAGATTCAAATACGCTTTCACGCCAGAAGAGCTACAAATTTTGTCAAAGTGAAATTAGACCGGATATTCGTAAACCTAAGGGACCGACTGTTTATTAATTTCAGCTGAGTCTGGGATATTCTTTACAAACACGGCATTTATTTTATTTATCTCAAGATATTTATTGGAACTAATATGATGGATAGAATTAGTTCTTTCTTTTACATATCAGAGCAATAATATTTTTTTTCTTCAAACCATCTGGGATCTGATTCTCCCCCCCCCCCCCCCCCCCCCCCCCCCGCATAAAATTCTCGGTCCCTAATATAGTTAAGAGATGCCGTTCGGCACAAATTGTGTCACTCGTATGTGGGGCATACATCTTATCTCATTACACGTTACCAGTGATAACAAGGGGTAAATATTATGCTCAAAGGTGAGTATAGTGAATCGTATTTATTTCTTAAGTCTCTGACAATGCTCAAAATCTAATTCTACGGTCCTACTAACGGGAACCGACTGATTCAGACCATGTCTGATTCCGCCCAAATTACGGGCTGATTCGGATCATGTGAAATATTGCTAAGTTTCGTCTTGGATTTAAAAGTGATATTTTTCATTTGTTTAAAATATGATATTTCTCATTATTTCCCAGGTACGTTCAGCAGTTCAAATCTGCATTAAAAAAAAAAAAAAAAAAAAAACGATTTTACGCGAGATAATGGCGTTGTTATAATGATGTAAGACTGTTTATCTTGCATCGGCAATCTAATAGTGAAATATTTTCAAAGCAGCTCATTCACCTTTGTGCCATTTTTTTTTTTTTTTTTTTTTTGTATTGACGAAATTCTCGTTTATTTTTATTATTTTTTAAAATTTTTATTTTTTGTATTGACTAAAACATTAATCTGGGGTTCTGTCAAATTTATGATATAGTTCAATACAAGACCATACGTCAATAGTATACGTCTATATTCTGCTAATCTTGTGGACCTCGTAATAATTAAAATAAAGAAAATAATAAATGGAGGTGTTATCTCTTTTTGAAAGATGAAATATATTTTACAAATCTTTGTTTATAGCACAATGTTATTTGTTTTCTGTGAATTCATAATGAATGATTTAATTTCATGCAAATTATTAACTGAGTAAGATAGTGAAAACATGGCCCATGCAGTAACATATATATATATATATATATATATATATATATATATATATATATATATATATATATTATTTTAGTAGTTATTACTGTTTTCCCAAACATAGTAACAGAATGTAATATAAATTTACCCATGGTTTTTATTGATTTTTCATGCAAATCGTGCTTTCTTCGCATTATAATTACTCCCCAAAAATGTTGTGTAAAGAGTCATTGATGAGTAACAGAATAGTATAAAGTACTTAACAATTTTCGTTGATTTTTTTATCTTTTGAGTAAAATCTCGAACCAGTAAACCAATTTATTTTCATTTTAACCTTTTAAACATTTGAAACTATTTCATTTAAAGCACATATTCAATCCATTAAATATTCATTTCAGAATAGATGTTTTAATTTATGAAACACATATAATATAATAACACTTCCATGTAGCCAAAGATCACAGAGTTATTTTAAGTCAGCATTATATTTTGTATTCTAGAATGGTATTAAATTCAGTAAATTGGCAAATGACATCAATAGTGCTTTAATTATAGCGACGTTGAGCAAACGGGTTTTTCCAGTTCACTTTCAGTAATAATGTGTATACAATTAAATAATACATTTTAAATTCAGCTAATAAAAATAGCTTACGGTACTCGTTGTTTTAGTATATAAGGTTTATTTAGGATAAAGATAAATTCTAAATAAATCTACTTTTTAAAAAGGCGTTAAAATACTTAGACCAGTATATAGAGACGAAAAAAATCTAACCAAAACATTAGCATACTGAGACCAATATATGTAGACGGAAACAAATTAACTATATGGCCACTGTTTTCACGATTGGTTTTCGGTGTTATTAATTTTATTATTTCTCAATACAATAAAGTAAACAATTTTAATTTTGTACAAAGCTGCATGAGATAAACAGTCATACATCATGTAATTTCATAATTTATAACAACGCCATTATCTCGCGTAAAATCAGGGTTTGTTTTCATTAAATGCAGATTTGAACCGCTGAACATACCTGGGAAATAATGAGAAATATCATATTTTAAACAAATGTAAATATCACTTTTAAATCCAAGACGAAACTTAATAATATTTCACGTGGCCCGAATCAGCCCGTAATTTGGTCTGAATCAGCCTGTGATTTGGGCCGAATCAATTATGGTCCGAATCAGCAAGCATTCCTACCAAACACTGCTAAGCCTGACAAAGCCACACAATGCATGGCAAAGCCACTCAATGCCTGACAGAGTCATGCAAAGTCGTAATAGGAAAGTGTATTTATATTATAAATGATACTGATGAATAAATTGACCAAAGGTTTAAAGTTATTGATATTCTTGAATGTAAAATGCATTCCATTAACTTAATGCATGTGTTGGTTATATGGTAAGTGGTTGGGGGTAGAGACGAGTTAGCCAATTTTTAGGCCAGAGGACGAGTTAACTGTAAGCCGTACTGATCGATTCATAGGTTTCAGGCTTTCAAGAAATTTGTGTCAATGATGTCAAATAGTTCAGTTACATTTTGGGGATTTACTCCCGCTGCCGTCAAGCGCAATTAAGACCCCAGTTAAGTGTCTGTATTATATCTAGTCTACTTCAGTTAATGATGTCAGACATCAAAAGACCGGCTGCACCTTTGCAATAATATTTATTCAAAGGTGTTTAAATATAAAGAAATGTAAACATCATAATTATAAAACAAAATTATTTTATTTTATGTAAATATCATAATAGTCAGATAATAAAATAATAAATAAAAATTTGGCTGAGTGAATACGAATGTTAAATTTGAAATCATGAACGTCGAGTGTAGTTTAATACCATTTATATAGTCTTAGATCTGATCTGAAAGAGATGTAAAACATATGGTACTGATACATGTACTTATAAAAACACAGTTTATGAAGCACTCAAACGATACATATTCACAATACTTTCACATAATTCCTCAAATATGTAAATAACATTGATTACAATTTAAAATGTTGTAAGCTACTGGTAGACCATTGAAAATCGGTTTTTATTTATGCATTTCACTTTAAAGAAATTGTAATCTCAACATATGTAGGCCTACATGCGTAATTAAATTTTTTGGTGGTTGACTTGGGAGGTAACAGATGCTTGTTTGTTCGTTTCTTTCTCAACCATCTGTTGTTCAGGCGATCCTTTAATCATAACTCTCTGACTGCTGTTTGAAGACCTTTTCACCGCAAAACTCTACATATTGATTATCAATACAACGCTTATCATTCCTAGCCGGTTTCTCTCTCTCTCTCTCTCTCTCTCTCTCTCTCTCTCTCTCTCTCTCTCTCTGAGGGTTGACCTGAAAATACATATCCTACATTCAAATCATTTGTTTTTCTAATCTTCAGATGCTACCGGTATATCAATTTAACTAAGCAACGTCAGTACCCTCAACCAAACAATCATTAGCAATGCAACCACAGGGGTTCGCATAGTTGCTTACAATTTACCTATACTCATGTACCATACATATAGCAACTTTTTGTTATTATATGTATAGTATATATGTATAGGTAAATTGTAAGCAACTATACGAACCCCTGTGGAGTAGATACAGATGTTTCACCTCACCCCCGATATTTTTGAATCCGCCTCTGAATATTACGCTTTCAATTACTGTAATATGGTTTCGACTACAGTTTCATATTTCTATTATGAAAGAATTATCGTCCATCAGCATAGACTGAGCTTCGCATCAGACAGTTCTTGTTGAAATATTAAACCGCAGTAGATATGTTTTTCACACTAACAGACATAACAAAGTCTTGCCGTATTTACCCATCGTAGGGAGAAGTGTAATTTCCGCCTGGCCCGTCTCAATCATATTGATGCTGATGCTGTGTTTCAGCCCAATGGGGCTTGATGACGTCAATGAGCTTGTTCTCTCACGTGCTCATGTTAGTAATGGCGACCGCCTCAGTCAGCCCAAAAGGGTTCTTATGCCTTCAAGCCAGTCTGAAGAGGAGCTTCCTTTTCTGGTTTAGTAGTATCAATTAATATTGCCGTGTCAGTTCAGTCAATGGAAAACAAATGAAGGTCATTAGGTTCATTCACCCTCTCTGGCTGTGTTTTGGTATACATGTTTTTGTTATCGTTAGTAGGAACCTTAACAATAGTGAGGAAAGTTACTGTAGTAGGTATGTTTACAGAAAAAAACTATTTTAACTAGAAAAAAAGTAAATTACACCAGCAATGGGATCAGTTATTTGGGAATATATTGAAATTGATGTACTAACAAAGTTACCCGAAGGAATAATGTCAGGAATGTGAAAGCTTGTGATATATATTCGGTGGTATATATTTGAAGAAAGAATGATATAGCATAGACATACCTGTGTGTGAGAATGTACCACAGTCCAAAACAGATTTTCACTATGAAACGAATTTTATATAAAGTGAACAGTAAACAATATACGAATTGTCTGCAATATTGACAGAGTTCTAACAGTAAAATCTAAAGTCATTATTACTTGGGGAAAAAACATGTCGCCGAGGGCTGTTGTTGAATAGGGGCCTGTCGGAATCGTCGTCGTCAGAGTCATGGAAACCTCAGTTTGGAACAGGGATAGACGTATCTTAGTCTGTGTTGAAGGAAGCTCTGGTTCGGGCTGGGCTGGCTGTTGGCACTGATTGCATTAGACCTTTCTGAGATGTTAGGTGTTACTGCATGAAGAATTCTCACTGATGATGTATATATTATATTGATGCTGGGAATTCTCGCAATGATAATTGTGTTGTTTCCTGTGGTGATGTTCCTGGTGCTGATGTTAAAGACTGTCACTTCTCGTGGGTGAAAGGTACGAAAGTCACAGAAGAGTTGTTCAGTCTATGAGGAGTGACACCTGACTTCATTATTCTCCAGCACTTATGCGAGAGGTAATGGGATCGATACCCGGATTCTCCACCACTTATTATGAAAGAATTTTCATCCATCAGCACTTATTATGAAAGTTTTGTCATCGCTACTTGTTATGAAAGAATAATTGTCTAGCAACACTTGTTTGGGTGGTCCCCATCTTCTTGTGTATGTCGCTCTAGATTGATAGAAAGAGAGAAAGACTTCTTTCCGACCTCCCTTTGCGGAGGTGCCACTCCTTGCGATGTTTGCTGGTTACATCGCTGGGGTGCGAGAGGGGTAACGGGTTCGAACTGCAAAGGAAGTCAGAACTCTAACATGTAGACGCGTAGCAACTGCTCTCGATCTTGGGCAGCCGTTTATATACAGTTCTTGATCAAGGAGTGCGTAACCTGCTCCATAAAAGTCCAGGGTTTAGGGTAAGACATACTCACCCTCGTGCCCTGGAGCCGCGAGATTTTACGAGATCTCTACATAATGCATTCTTTTTTCCAAATATGGTTGCAGGTCGGTTAAAGCTCACGCCATTTTACATCCACGTAGCTGACTTAGCTAAGATATCCATGACCCTGTTGACCTAAGTATATGTGATGGAATTCGGTAGCATAAGCAAAATCTTGCCCCGTATGATCTTTGAATCTGCTACCGTAAGCAAAATTTTGCCTGTATGATTATAAGATTCAAGTACTCCAAATTCTGTTTTATTAAAAATTATAAAAATTTTAATTATAAAAACAAACATTGGTCTTTATAAAAATTTCTTGAAAATTCAACTGTAACACTCTTTCATAATATTTCTCTAAAATGATATAGTCAGTCTGGCATACGTATATAATTTTTTTTCATCTACTCCAGTGGCGTGGTTAGCTAAAATAAAAATACAACTGACAAATTATCGATCGATCGAGACAAATATTGACACAATGATATATGTTAAGTTTAGGGGATTTATGCAATTGACGATTTAAAAACATAACTGGAAAGTCATATCACTGTGAGACTCTCCTGGTATATGCTGGAAATTCATATCATTTTGAGACTCTTTTGGTATATGCTGGAAATTGATATCACTGTGAGACTCTCCTGGTATATAATGGAAATTCATATCACTTTGAGACTCTCTTGGTATATGCTCGTGGAAAAACATTTGTATAGTAGTTTAATTCAAGCAGCGTTAAACTGTCAAGGGAAGCAACCGTAAGTCCTGTTATCGATAGAAATGAGTCACACCCACCTATTCCCATGAGCCGTAAGTCATGTTACCGATAGAAATAAGTCACATCCACCTATTCCCATGAGCCGTAAGTCATGTTACCGATAGAAATGAGTCACATCCACCTATTCCCATGAGCCGTAAGTCATGTTACCGATAGAAATGAGTCACATCCACCTATTCCCATGGGCTGTAAGTCATGTTACCGATAGAAATGAGTCACATCCACCTATTCCCATGAGCCGTAAGTCATGTTACCGATAGAAATGAGTCACATCCACCTATTCCCATGGGCCGTAAGTCATGTTACCGATAGAAATGAGTCACATCCACCTATTCCCATGAGCCGTAAGTCATGTTACCGATAGAAATGAGTCACATCCACCTATTCCCATGAGCCGTAAGTCATGTTACCGATAGAAATGAGTCACATCCACCTATTCCCATGAGATTACTTTTAAAAGCGTTCAAGCATTCAAAATTATATATGCTATATATGCAATTCCCAAATCATCACATGCTGACTTTCGCAATGATTGAAAAAGGTTATTGATACGGAGAACATTTTGCTTTTTTTGTTGTTGTTGCTTTTTCTGTTGCTTTTTATTTACAATATATATAGTGTAGAGTGGAAGGTATCAAGAGTGTACCAGAATTTGCAATCGATAAAATGATACATTAATGGTTTATGTCGAGCACGCCATGGCGAAGGTTCGATGTAGCAATCACTTTGCCGTCGTGTGCGTATTAGAAATCTGGGAAATTATATTCATAGAGCACTAATTGAACGTAATAATATGATGAATGCGACTTAAAATTACATGATTTAATTAGTTCGTTATTAGTTATTTTTTTTCTCTCTCTTCGTCTCATCTCCATTTCATTGATTAATACATGCATTACTATCTCTCATATTTCATTTATAATGTTCTTATAATACTAATAAGAAAAGCATTGTGAATACTACTTATATATTGATAATACTTTTTATGTCTTCTCCCGAAGGAGCTTGTATTTAAGCGCGCGCATGTGATTCATCAAACATAGCCTGGAGTAGTTGACAGGTCACACATCAACGTGTTGTATTCTTACTTCATATCATGCATCATGTATACATGAATCAGGTATATATGTTTATGTGCGTGCCTATCTCACTTTCTCGGTGAATATGTATGTATGTGCATATATGTGTGTAGGTTTATGTAAACGTGTGTATAGGTATATGTATATAAATATATAATGTGCACGTGGATATATGCATGTATGAGTGTGCTTGGGAATGTGGGTATGCATACGTAAGTATATATCTTAGTATTTATCGAATGTTTGTAAATTCGATAGACTTGTTTTCCTTTATGTATTAAACGTGTCACCATCAATGTTTGTAACAAACTTAAATGTATATTTATATACTTGCTGATGGCCAATTGGCTGAATGCAAATAAAGTTCACGTTCACGTAATCGTCCGTCCGCACATTCGTCCGTCCATATGTCCGTCTACGCCCTAGACTAAGGTCACTTTTAAAGCGGTTTTTATAGGTAAAGCTCATTGTTATTTATTGTTTTTTTTAATACTTTTTACCTAAATTAAAGGCGGACTCGACAAAAAGGGCGATTGTTATTTCGTAGTTTCAATTTAAGTCTCAGTGGGTAATTTTCACACAAGTAAGAATCGTGAGATGTGTTCATCTCGACTCAGATAGCTTGCTGTATATTGTTGTCCCATATTCTCAGAGATGCAGGTGTAACAAAATTACGAGTTATTGAAATCCCATTTTAAGCCGTCCCAACCCCCATCTTACCCTAGACCTACCCCTAGTCCCATACAGAATGTTATGAATCATAATTCAAAGTCTGCACACCACCTGAAGTCTTATCCACAAGTGTAAAGTTTTTGTTTTAAGAAAGTATTTGGAAAGTTGCGTGAAATTAATCAGCAGATGCAAACTCGCATCTTGTAAAGCACAATGTCATAACTTCTTGTTTTATTTTAAGTTAACCAGGGATACTGCATGTTATTAAAGTGAGCAAAGACTTGTATACAAATAGTTTTATGACTTTGGTTATTTTATGCACATGTAAACATTTGTTCAATTTTTGCCTAAATGTTTTGAATGTGTGAGTCTCGTGGATAACGCGGCTTTTCTATTATGGACTTCGGTTATTGGTATATTAGAAATTGATGGCAAGATGAAACTGAAGTGTTGATATATTGACAGGGGCACGTGATGTTTAAATTAGACGTTCATTTACCTTCGACGCGGTAAGAGCACTTAACATTAGGTAAATACAATTTTAAGTGAGTCTTGAAGAGGGAATATGATCATAACCCTAAAAGGCTAATACAGAATACAAGAGCTCTTTATAAATCCCAATTCACCTTTTATTTTGTTATTTTCTTTTTCTTTTTCTTTCATATAAAAATATATTCGATTATAGAGGTCATTCTTAAAATATGTATTTTGCATCAATAAATTAGAAAAGTGATTGGTTTCTTCGAAAATATATGTTTATTGATCTTTTCTCGCATTCTCCTTTTTCGTTTACACCTTTATTTTAAAGTACAAATATATGTGTCCATGTTTAAAAAACCAGAATCATATTATGTTTGTTAATTTTTGTTTCTTCCTGTTTTTCTTTCTTTTTTTGTTGTTGTTTTTGTTATTGTACACTTTCATTTAAACAAAATATAATAATTGCCTATTTTGTTTTATAATTCTTGATTGACAATTGCTTATATCTGCACTAAAAAAATCCTTGGAAGTTTTTTTTCTTTTTCTTTTTTATTTTTTTTTTCATTTTAGTAGTAACAATGGGACATACCGTGGGGGAAAATTACTCTATGGGGAGAATGGGCATTAACATTACGGCCACCATCTGCCATCTTGCTGGTCTGTAAGACGCTGTGTTGGTCAGTAGAGATGGGGACGTGGGCAGTAGAGGCCGTTGTTGATTAGTAGAGACGGTGATGGCCATTAAGACAGTGTGTTGGTCGGTGTGTGTGTGTGTTGGTCAGTAAGACGGAGTGTTGGTCAGTAGAGGGGTATGTTGGTCAATAAGACGTCATACTTATCTGTTGCGTGGGTGTTGGTCAATAAGAGGATGTATTGGTTAGTAAGCGTGGGTGTTGGTCACTTGGTGTGAGCGCTGGTCAGTATATATAGCTGTCGGTCAGTAATGATGGGTATTGCACAATCATGTCGTATGTACTGGGGTGTTTGTACTTGTCAAGAATATAATTTTCAAGCAAAAGAACAACGATCGTGTAGTTAATATGTATCACAGTAGTACGAGAGAGAGAGAGAGAGAGAGAGAGAGAGAGAGAGAGAGAGAGAGAGAGAGAGAGAGGCGGTATTAATGAAAAGTCGCACTGTAGCACTCGAGGATTATTTTTATATTTAACCTGCGAGCAAGTTAACTTTGAGAAAATTTCGAACGACAGCACATAGTCATCCGTACTCTGTCAGATTGACTGATTTTAAGGGGGGGGGGGGGGAGTTGAAAGGCAGAATTTTTACAAGAGCTTGCAAACGATTTATTTATTGATTGCTTGCTTGTAAGCTTGTCAGTAAATAATTTCTTATGGGGATAAATCTCGAACCTATTTAAAGCCCACTGTTAGAACCTATTAGATGATTTTACATTGGATAGATATGAAACAAATCATATGTTCTACTGAGTAAGAAATGTCATGAAAAGTCGTAGTTAGTGACTCTGGCATATGCAAACTTGTCATTTTAATATCTGGATTTGCAATTGGGGACAACCATATAAGTAACAAACAATCGAACTATATAAGAGAAAAACAAATCACCAATAATAACAGCAATAATAAGCACATAAAATTCACTGGACAAATAAATGTGATTGAGGTTTGGTGTTCAGGCTAGCAGGTAACGAATTAATAATGGACGTAACTTTAACTTGAAGAGCAGTTTGATCCAAACCAATTACACTATGTAGTTATTTTACCCGCGAACTATTGTAGCACCCAGTTTATAGAACACGATAGTTACACCTTGTCATAAAACAAGCTCACAAGTTTTCAGTGTAATGTTTTGGCGTACTTTTTCAGCGAAAGGAGAGTTGGGTTTTTTTAACAGCAAAACTGAAGTACATTGATGTTGTGCATCGTACATTGAGTGTCTGTGTTTGTAAAGAAAAGAATATTTGTTGTCCGTAGTGGGAAAAAAGGGAAGGTGTATATTGTCCACGCAATTGCTATTTTATATACGAGTGAAGGAATGGATGAAAAGATGAATGAATGAATTAACAAACAAAGGATAGTTCTCGGATACTTAACTAATGAAAGGTACAGAAGGACTATATTATGATCCTTAACATACACAATCTTGGAAACAAAACTCATTCTTATTAGTATTCAATTCTTTATGGTTCTTTGGAATCTCCTACAAATTCGTTTGCGAAGATTTCAGGCCTGAAACTCAATATTAGCAAAACAAAAGCAGTCTGGACAGGGAGTAGTGCAGGAACCTTTTGATCATATATTAAAACTGCAGTGGGCCACCGAATTTGCTCTATTGGATAACAGTTTTCAGTCGCCTTAACTTAAATGGTACAGATAATGTTCGAAATAAAACACACATGATAAAGACATTTCTAAGGAATTGGGCAGAATGAACTCTAACACCATTAGGTAAAGTGACAATTTTCAAAACTGTAAAGATTCCATTTAAACTATTTGTTCATCTCCGTGCACGCTCTCTCTCTCTCTCTCTCTCTCTCTCTCTCTCTCTCTCTCTCTCTCTCTCTCTCTCTCTCTCCTATTATTTTTTCTCACTAAACTAGATGCATGAGGTATTAATTTTAATATTGTAATATTTAGAATCTATGTTGGTGATTTGTATGCATAATTATAAGGGAGATGATCCTAGCGTTGTGATAACATATGGTTCAAACCCATTACCAGCTTGTACAGTAAACAGTAAAATCTTTGAAGGAAAAAGAAAAAGGAATTACCAGTGAAAAATGGATGTTATTGCCATAAAAGCACTTTGTGTCAGACTGAAATTTCAAATTTTTGTCCAATAATTAAAGTATATTTGAAACATGTAGGAGGTGTTATTAAAATAAAACTAATAAAAACAACGATTTTCAAACTGCTTTTCACATTTACACCTATATGGACAGTTTTTACATTGGGCAGTTTTTATGTGATTCCTCATTTGGCTGAGGTGAAAACTCGGTTTTTATCCTTCATAAAATCATCAAGTTTAGGACCTTATTTTGAAGTAGCAACCATATTATGTGCTCAGTAATGTTCTTTGGATGTAATTAAAAGGTGTCTCTTTAAATAATTCAACTCAGTTATATGGATTATTTACGTACAGTAATTTGAACTCTTCTTGTAAAATTTTTTTATCATAGCGGAACAGTTGGAGTTAATCATCGCATCGAACGAAACCGTCCTTGTAAAGGAGACAACAAACAATGGCTGATTACGTCACGAAAAACCCACCTATAATTCTTGAAAATGTTGCAAGAAAGAATCAATTTCATGGTTGCTTTCATTTTTTTTCAAACGGTTACAATTTGGAAGGTGGGGATTACTGCTAAAAAGACCATGACCAATTTCCAAAACGGCCCCGTGTTAAAGATTGTTACTTTTGTTGATCGTTAATTAGTATTTTTCAAAATCTATGTACAGACCATCTATTTTTGAAATCTAAAACTTCACGTGGCAATCATTGAGTGATACATGTAAGTGCTGCTAGGAAATGCAAGGTTGTATTTTAGCGCTGGAACTAAAGGTGTCTGTTCTGACCAAGAAATCGTCAAGCACAAACAGTCTTTTTCACTAAAGAAAACGGGTAGCGTAGGAACAAACATGGCGATATCATGTCTGTCATCTTGGTTCAATTCATATATTATTAACAAAACAAACTTTTTGCAAAGCATCAATGCCCCGGCAGAGCGTGCGCCATTAATAACAAAGGAGCATATTATTCAACATTGGGATGAATTTATTTCTCAAATGTCATCAAATTGTTACAGTGGATATAAATAATGCAGGAAAATGCAAGTAGACTGCTGTGGAGGTTGTTGGTTTGTTTATATGTTTTTAAATACAGCGTGGTTATAAATAGAAAATATATACTGATAGACTGGTTTTTGAACAAAAACCCACTGACAAATCTGAACATTAGCCAAGACAACGTTTGCCAGTCGACTCCGCTATCGTCGTGTTCACATACTACATGTACCTGCTACCTGCTTACGTACTCAGATTATAACCTGTAGATATTAACTTACTGTAGTTTAGAAATAAATGTAAAATGCGAGCTAAGGTTTTACTCAAAATTGAGATGTTTTATGAAAGCATGACCTAGTATACCTAAATAGGTTTTGCTGGAAAATCGTGCACATCCCCCAACTGAAACACGCGCACTTGGAAACCAATTAAGAGTACGCTTTACACCGACACCAATATGGTCAACAACAGACGTGCTGTGTACATTTATTTCTGAATGCACCATCCATTAAACCTATTATAGCAGGCTTCGCGTCGCATTCATATCCTGACCGTACCTATGATTTTACAGAAATTGTACAGGGGACAGCATTTTGTGTTGAGTTCAAGCTGAGAAAGTTTTATGAAAGCAGGGCCTGATCGAAAATCAAAACAAAAACATAAATGTGCATGGATATCGTGATGACACTAAAAATATTTAGGTGTCTGGTTGTGGTAGTTAAGAAATAAAATAGATAAATACCTAGCAAAGTATCGTGGGTAAAATGAGTAAAATGTTTGGAAGACAAATGTACGCCATTTTTTTAAATACTAAAATATTCACATAGCGAGAATTTTACTGCTAATATCCTGAATTTTCAGGTTAATATATTTACCTTGATGAGGGTTGCATACTTGAATAAACTTTCAAATTGTGAATAAAGTAATTTTAAAGAAATAATCTGCATGAACCACCATCTGAACTAACAATCGAGCTGGCACATTCACTTTCAGGCCAATGCTAATCATTAGACCCATATATTAATAACATTCACAATCACTACCGCATGTACTTTAATGTGTTTGCGTGTTTGTATTTGTGCATGTATGTACGAGAGAGAGAGAGAGAGAGAGAGAGAGAGAACTGATCCAGACTTCTACATTTCGATGCATGTTGTTTTGTTTACAATTTTCATTAAGCTTATAGTTGTTTTCAAAAGGCATTGCAATTATATTTACTGCTGCATCAAAACAGCATCAATTCAAAATGTCTGAGATGGGTTCAATTGATACAATCGTCAATAATTTCACACCTTTTCGTCCTCTGCTTAGGCGAACTGTATGCCTTCAATTCACTCTCGAAAGGGCAGAGTGCTCGTCATGTATTTGTGGCATCGGGTAGGAATGGCTAGAATTTGGTACAACTTTATAGGGGTGACCACCCTTAATTGGTTACGTTCTGCTGTCATCTGCATCATAATTTCTAAACATCGTGTAGCCTATAAGTAATACGTACATGAGCCTTTAGAATTATATATATATATATATATATATATATATATATATATATATATATATATATATATACATCCAGACGAAATGTTTAAGTTGAGTTATTGAAATATGACCGGAAGTTAGACCAGCTGTTTTGATCCTGCGCAATCATATAGGAAAAAAAAATTTGGCAATATGGCGCCAATTTTTAACAGCGGGAACGGTATGAACTTTTCCGGGTGAGATGGATGCATATTATCCGCGTTAATGGAGGTCTGAACGGTATGATATCATTAAGCCCGTTTAAAAGGAACTCTTTTAAGACAGTTTTTTCACGTCGTTTGCATTATGCGATTTTTAGATGCAGCATCAAGTACTGTTTGATACGCCATTTGAAAAACCACATTAGATCCACAAATAAAATTTCTCCCAAAACCAGCTTAAATTTGCATAAATATGTAGTTATCGCTGGACCTAAAACAGTACAAAAATGTAAACTATAACTAACAATGGCCACAAAACAAAATTTTAATCGGTTGGACTTCAGTTTCAGCATTATTTTGTCGTTTAAAATTACAGATATCAACGTCGCGTAACTTGCTACATTTATCTCGAACCAAATCCTGTGAACACAATACTAGATATGCAGATTTAGTTACACAGTACTAATCCCGTTGAAGTCAGCACTTGGTTCTGACCTTGAAGAATTTTTTATAAATTTGTACAACATTTGTTTTGCTCTGGGATGCTTCCCATGATGAGACTGTAGATGGGAAGAACTTGGACTGTTTCAAAGTGCGGTATATATTAATAATAATAATGAAAAGTGATATTGTATTGTAAGGCATTTAACATTTTCTGCCTTTATCTTTGTTTTGTTTGCCTTTTTGGGAATACCTAAACTTACTCGGCACAATCTAGCCAGGAATGTGCCCTATGGCACCATACATACACACATACTGTATATATCCATTCACTAACCCATCTATCCTCCATACTACCGGCTACAAGTGCATCGACGATTCTATACATGCATTCATTCATTTTGATATATCTGTTTTTCAATCTATTAATCTATGTATACGTCTGTTGATCTGTCTGTCTACCTTTCTTCATAATATCTTCCAAACTATCTGTAAGTGTTTGAGACCTCTGCCATATATTCTACAGAAATAAATACATATATCTTTTTCTAGGCATCGGAAGGGTGTCAGGATGGCCGATAATTATGCTGAGTGTCTCACTACGATGGATGAACGGGCTCTAAAGTACTGTAGTTTTACACTATTTTCTTTATTGCATGGATGTTTCTCTATTACATTTAATCTCTTTCATATAAATAACAATTGTGAAATAATAATAACCATGTTCTTAGTTAAATTATCCCTTGAGATATAGATTGTGGTAATGCAATTTTATTCTTAGAAGGAAACAGCATTTCCAATTTTTTATTATTATTATTGTTTTACGTACAAGTAATATAAATTCCTTACATTTGTAATCATAATGTGTATGAGCAGTAATCGATATATCGGCAAGTTTAAGATGCCAGTTTAAATAAAACATCATAACACAGCGGTCGAGCTGTTTATTGTGAAATAATTGTGCAAAAATTTAGAAAAACACGAAAATTGGCAGACATGTAGGTTTGGCCATGTACAACATTTTAAGATATGGTGCCATTTAAAAATCGACCTTTGCTCATGCTCAGAATGAATTCAGGCTTGCGATGATATTTCACAGATGTATTTAAAACTAGAAATGAGATTATTATTTTGACAAACGGTCAAAATTGCATACAGCACACATTTAATTTGATTCTACACTCAGGATATACCCTGTAATATATTTCATTACGAATAAGTTCTTGAAAGTATCGGCAAATGAGTATTCGGATAAATTTGTATCACAGAACTATACCTATTATCATAAAGAACAGAAGAGAAATGGGTATTGTCACTAAACATTTATTCAACATTTTCCGTGATAGAATTGGAGAGGATATAGGCAATAATACACAATGGATGATTAACAGTGTAGACAATTTAACATTGCACATATATAAGTGTCTACCGCTCAATGGAGTAAGAACAAAAAAGATTGTATCAATAAAGACGGTCGAAGTGTCTTTTATGCTTTGAAATCTGTGTTAAACAACTTAGACATAAAAAACCATTGCTTTGATAAATGACGGATAAAAATATACGACATACAAAACATTTGAAGATGAATTGGCATATCTGTAAATGTGTATGAAATATTAGAAGGAGGTGGCACAACGTGCAATAGAGGTGTAACGCGCACGGTAGGTGCATATGAGACCAACTACATCAAACCTGTTGTAATAGCTGAAATAAGAAGACAAAAGCATGTTGATATGTTAATGAGATTTCAATATGGAAGTCCTAGTGACTGTAGAGATGGAATGTACAAGTACCTTGAAATAATAAAATATCAAATTATTATGGACATCACGGACCTGTAAAATATGCGAGACCTTTTTATACGCTAGAAACAATTATCAGAGCACAGAGCGCTATGTAATAAAGGTGAAACCTCTATGGATATAATGCCTGCAGATGGTCCAGTAACCAAGTTAAAAAAAAACTATCAACAGTTCAAAGCTCTGTACGTTATTTATTGTATTTTTTTTAAAAAAAAGTATCATTGTACCACAGGCACAGGCACAAACTTGTAATCAATAATCTACCTTATACAGGACAATCAAAACATCTAAGTACATTGCATCATTGTTTTTATCTGCCTCAAAACTGTCCATAAGGGATGCAAGTGAATAGTTTACAGAGGTAAAGACTGTGCTGCAATATTATACGATGTGTTCAGTAAAGTCGCATAATTAGTGTATGGGGAATTAAGTCTGAAAATGACAAATCTATGAAGATGAATAACATTTCAATTCAACAGATTTATGTTATTACAGTGACTGTGAGATACTAGATGGCAAAAATCATAACCACGACCACCTATAACGTACATATATGGGTCCGGCAAATAAATAATGCAGTCTGAATTACAAATATCTAGAATACACGCCATTGCTCATTCATGACTTGTCCGGTTGTAACAGTCATCTGTTCATCAAAAGGCCTGTCCAAAATGGACCCTAACAAGGTTAAAACTCATATTGAGCAACGATGCAAAACACATATTATTCAGTAAGGATTAAATAGTTGATATTTTTGCAAAAGGAAGGAAAAGAAATAGTACTTAAAAGAACAATTAGGTTTGTTGTCTTCTTAGAATCATGGGAAAGTCAATACATTTACATTGATTTTAAACACATTGGACTGAGTCCATATTATAGGTGTGATTAACACTATTAAATATCATGTGCTAGGTTGTCTACGGTGATCAATATGTATACTACGATATTTATTTTCCCCCTTGAAAATAAGCTCAAAACTTTTGATCGTTTATGTCTCGCATTTGATCAGTACCTTCTCGAAAGTATGATAGTTTATGCTAGAATATCATGCGGCCGCAACATGCGTCGTCGAGTATTACCAAGTGTGACAATTCCAAGATGAATGCTTGACTACATTTGTATGGATGAGAATTAAACATAACTTTTCGAGTATTTAGGGGGTAGTGTACATTGAAGATGGAAACAGAAATAACTATGTTTTACATTGGTAGAAGAGGCATTGCCTTTCACGGAAAGGAACACTCACAAAGAAGCTTACATTCAAATCTTCATTGCAGTTAGAAGGGTTTTTCGAAAGATATTGACTCAAATAGTGAATACAGATGTGGTTGGTTTTAGAGTTGCTCTAGATAGCTTTTAGACATGTAAATCTGTTAGGTATATGTCAAGTACATGACAGTACAACATAAGGTAGTTCGGCAAAACAAGAGTTTTACCGACTTTTTGTGGTGTATGTACCGTTTGTGACGCCGTTTTGGCTTTTCCTCTTCATACCAATAGACAGTGTGAGATGAGTGGAATTGCTACAAGGAAATAATAAACAAATTCGTTTAAATCTTCTCGCAGCCTAAGGAAATTACCGAACAACAATTGTCTGCACTGAAGAGGTTTTTGGTCTTTATGTACGAGATGACCAATAATTATGCAGGTGTTAAGAAATATAAGCAAAAACAAATGGTTTCTAAGAACGACATATAGACAGAATTCCACCTATGCAAGCTTGCTTGTGCCAGGATGCTAAACAAGCAGCATTTCAGCGTGGATATATTTAGGTACAGCACTTGTGGAATCATCCACGTTACCTTCCGCGAGTGGTCGGGGAAGGTCGTAAGGCAAATGATGGCAAGTGGATGGCAGTATGGACAACCTTGCCTGAGGCTTGCTTTCGATTAGTTAAGGGTGCGGGCAGCAAAGGATGCAGCATAATCGTTTGATATTTATGTTTTCCGCTTTTAACGTGAAATACAAATACAGGGACGGATAATGGTTTTAAAATACATTATAAAGACAATATTTGCGCAAGCGCAGGTGTTTGACATTTTGGCTTTCATTTTTTAAATATTTTTATACCGGTATATCCAGTAACAGTTGTGTATACCAGCAACTGTTCCAGAGTTCGATGGTTTATATTTATTGTTTAGACGACATCGATATAATAAGATCTTACTTTGCGCATGAGCAACCACATATTTTTGTGGTAGCCTAGGCCAGATTATCAAACGTACATTTTTTTAAAATAAATACCCTAGAATGCCAAATCTACCGTTTGTCAGTAATGAGTAGATTTTTTTTTTATTTCATGGCACTTTGGCGAGAGATAAAAAAAATTTTTTAAAAAATAGCCGCACATGCACAGATAACTGAGTTTATCATTTTACAATATATTTGGAAATGTTTGACTTGCCCAAACACTTAAGTCTGCCAAGTTTCATGCTTTAGACAAGATGTGCACAATCTTATGCTGATATCACTAGACTATTGATGTTCATTGTTTATAGCATGCCTTTATTTAATAAGATTTAAGTTCACTTCAGGAACAACATATTACTGCTCCCATTACAGCGGTGGTATCAGGGTGTTAATAAGCTCGCACATTTCTATATGTAATAACGTGCACGGATCACGAGCGCGAAACACTTTATTTTTTAAAAATATCAATATTCTCTAACACATATTCATGTCGACTCTCAGCACATGACAAGTTAGTTGAAATCACAATGTCACGAAAACCAAATCCAAATTTAATGTCGGGAAGTAAATACATTTGTGCTTTACAGTGATAAGTATTAAAGTCTATGAGCATATACATTTTATACAAATTTGTAAAGCTACAAAATAAAAGATTGGAAAACTTATTAATAATCTTTTCATTCATCAGTTACACTGTATTTGCTTTGGCTGAGTCTAAAGTATGCAGACTTTCACAAGCGCATCGTTCGACTCGAAAACAAAGTCGGTACTATTATTGCTTCATGAGAAACATACTAAATCTTCTAGACCTTTCCCACAAATGTTCAGCAATTAAGAAGTAAACTTCATTATTCTATTCATATTGAATAGTACATTTAAAGTTTTCTTGTGATTTTCAACAAATTCAAAATTATAATCTTTGTAATATTTAGCAAGGAGCTATACCTACAGAAAATAATAAAGAGCTGCGGAACTAAGCATCCGCTTAATGTGTGTGTCATTGGGATGTATGGCGTGGGCAAATCTTCCTTTATCAACACAATAGCTGCAGCTCTTAACGGAAAATGCTGGAGTGAACATGCGTACATCGGCGACTATGATGGTACCAGAGGTGTGACTACGTTTGTCCAAAGGTAAAGTGTAATTCCGATATATTTTATGACAATAATCGTTGTATATTTTTCTTCATTATAGCACATATTCCGGTGTTCAGGTTCAAGTGCTTTAAAAGCTAAAGTAGCTAGTTTGAATGTTCATCGAAGTAAAAGGACTTTAATGCTGCATTGATATTTGTTTTCTTGGAGTGGTACTGATTGTTTGTGCAAATAGACCAATATTAAAGGAGAAGAAAACGAAGGAAGATTTTAGAACCAGAGACTAGCATTTTGCTCTTATTGTGGATTATGCCTTTTAAAAGACGAACAATGCAGTGGCCTGATATTTCAAATCCCACGCTTCTACTGCATATTCTAAGCCCACCCCAACTCCCTTGCACTCACCCCAAGCACCGGTCAGTGACCCGGGGTCATAATGCAAAATTCGTCACATATATGATGCGACTTCTTTCTATGGCTATATATAGGAAGTTTGGTCACAGAATATTTGAAAATGTCATGTATAACTTTTGTACATTTCATCTTTTACTCCCTCCCTGGGACCCTAGGTACAGGAGCTAATAATGATCCTCTTCTCAGAGATGGTCACCACAGGGGCAACACTAAAGGCTCACCATGGCAAATCCCAAGTTTTATTACTTATATGCTAACCTAACTGCCCCACCCGCTCTGCTGACATTCCCTCCACACCGTGATCCATGGGTCGTAACCCAAAACCGGTTATATGTATTATGTGTCGCTATCTCTAGAATGCATGTACGAAGTCTGGTAAAAGCAAAATATGCATATACGTCACTGTAATTGCTATATTTGACCCTTGACAGCCTCCCGGGAACCTCAGGGGAGGCAACCAAAAATCATCCCCTCACGCAGATGGGCACTACATTGGCCACCTATGTACCACGTTTGGTAACTTTCCACCCAGCGGTTTGGGAGAAGTGCGTAGGGTAATAATTCTTTTGACATTTAGTGGCAACAAAGCTTAAGTAGCTCCCTGAATACGCGTGACGTAAGCAGCTGTCTTCTCTTCATTATGTATCTAGTTTATTATACAAAGCAATCCATAATTGTATTAGTACATCATCACTGGCACTCAATCGATTAGAAATCTAAGTTTGGCTCATTCGTAGGAGAGATTGACTCGTTTAAAGTTGGCTCATTCGTAGAGGAGATTGACTCGTTTAAAGTTGGCTCAATCATAGAGGAAATTGACTCGTTTAAAGTTGGATCATTCGTAGAGGAGATTGACTCGGTTTTAATCCCCCTAGGCCTTTCACTTTGATGGTGAATACAATCTTTATAGACTGCCATGTTTTTTTTTTAGGACCAAATATTTACTGCAAATAACGTATTAACATTAGCTCCTAAGATTTTCGAAGATTAATTTTCAGAAAGTCTTGACAACAGAATTGAAGAATATTAAGGCAAGATGAAGGATAAAACCAGAGTAAACGAAATGTTTTCATCTAGCAAACACTTTGTCTAGTTTGTATGTTATAATTATGGATTAATCATTTTAAAGTTACAAATCGCACATAGGCTCACATTCTTAAACGATATTAGACAAACGCGAGCTACCGTACCATATTAAATATTGTAATATGTAATAAAGAGTAAATACACTTTAATAACTATTTGCTGTCTTAGAAACCACACGATGGTTAAACTTACTCTATTCATGCTGCCTAATTTAGCTGCAGCAAAATTCATTCTACGAAAATGAGTTCTTACTCCAAAGTTTTTTTGTCAACATAAAACAGATAATAAATTCGATACATCATTATTCGACAAAGATCACTCAAGCAAAATTCAGGAAATGATAAAACCTTTTTCAATAAAAGGCCTACTGCTTAACTAACTTGGAGCCTTCCGCTCGTATATATTTCTTTTCAGTACACCACAGTTTCAAACTGGGCATTCCAATGTCACCCAGTGTTTCGAGTGAACACGATTGATCCAGGTTTTGTTTACTCACAAATTTATACTGCCTTAGTTTCAAAAGGACTCAGACCACCATACTGATCAAGCGTAGCGCATACCTGTATACCGGTTCATTCTTTCAAGTTAAAAAGTTGCCTAACTTATGTATTAATATGAAAAAGGATAATAAATAGAAAAAATCAAATCAAATAATCATGATAAAATAATTGACACACTTATTTTATTGAACTATTTCCCTTTTTTCACAGAGGGTCATATGAGCCAAACAAAGGTCGTAATGACAGAAATGTAATCATAAATGTGCTTACCTCTTCTATTTTTTCTTTGTAGCCCTTTAACAACCTTTCTAGAATGTTGGAAATGGGTTCCTCTGATAGAGCAGTTAAATCTTTAGACCGAGTATACCAGTGGAAAATGAAAACTAATATAAAATGCAATGACCCTTATGATCTGTGACGCGGGATCGGGAGTAAACAACCTTTAGTATTAGGCACGAGATGCAAAATGTACATATAAATTTGGAGGACGGCATGGGTAACTGACTAATTAAGGCAATTTTGATAAATATTCACTTTGGATTAGAGCGATGGCTGTCAGCAGTAGGTGATTGAAAGTCCTAAATCGCCTGAAAACAATTATATATATATATAAAATATCTCGTGCACCAACTCGAAAACATTTCGAGAACACTAATTTTATGTTAAAAATAAAAAGGCACCCCAAGATCCTTAGACCATAGCGATATTACAAGACTGGACCACTTAAAAAAGATACTATTTTTTTTTTAAATCGCGTACCCTTACAGAAGAACATTTCCAGACAACTCATGAAAAAAACAAAACAAACAATACACCTTCATGTTCATTGACCAATTATATTTGTATAACAACTGAAAAATGTATTCTAGCTCCTATATCGCATTTTAATCTATATATTGTGTACTGAGTAGAGCGCAAAATAAATTGATTTTTTCCGCCAATATAAAATAATGGCACATACGTGCCAACAGAAGGGTAATGAATGTCACGTGACTAAGCATATAGCATTTGCATCTTCAGTGGCATGAGTCTCTGTCAAGACACTATGCATATTCAGATTCGCCACCTGTTTTTCAGGCTAAAACGGCATTGTGAAAACGCTTATTAGCTGATAACTATATAAACAATGTTCATGTGCAGATGAAACTTGTAGATTTCACGTCCCTGTACAAATGGGGACGGAAATATGGCATTCTCCTAAGCAAGACTTGTAATGGTGTTCATCATATCGTTTCAAATACTAAATGCAATATAAACAAATCAAATAGAATGGAAATAAAGTATTGAATATTCCACAAAGTATTGGTGGAAAGTTCTGGAGCTGAGTCCTCACAAAACTTGTTGCATTCTGGAATTTTCCATTTACGTAACAAGTGCTATAGCCTGAAGTGACAAGGAAAGTTAACTTAAGATGCTTTGGAGCAAACTTTCACATTTAAAAATTGGTAATTACGACACAATTTGTGTTGGCGAGAGAAAGCGCTGTAAGGATTAGATTTGACTTTTGTATGTGTATTTTACTATTCTTCAGTGGGGGGAACATCAAGAGACATCTTTTAGAATTTGCGTATGGGTCTACTGTTTGTGATAACAGGGTTTCGTGGTTTTCGTGTATTGAATCAGTAGAGCTTTCTTGATAGTGTGTTTCTTACGTTGTTATTAACACCATTTTTAATACATTTTATTTATATTTTTTGTTTTTTAATGTTGTATTAGCACATGTGGTTTTAGTTTGGTAATTTGGTAGTTTATTAGTTCAGAAGGGTTTTAATGCTAATATATTCTTTTCTTCTTTCGATGGAATTTCTGGAGTTCTAGTGACGGTGTTTTGGTCTATATATGGATTTGTATTAATCCCGTTATGGCGATCCGGAGCTGGATCTATGTGTGTTGGCTTTTATTTATTTATTTATTTATTTTTTTTGTTGGGGGGGGGGGAGGGGGTACTTTTTTGTTAATTATTTTTTATATAGAATTTGGAGCTAATTTCACAACTAGTGTATGTTTCTTTTTTTTTTTTTGGTGGTGGTGGTGGTATTGGTTTAGGACAGGTATGTCTTGTTTCTTTCTTTCTTTTTTTTTTCTTGAAACTTGAGTAGTATAGTGCCTGAGTGTTTTGATATAGGACAAACTGGAAACTTGGTATGTAAATAAAAACACACCATTGGTAAGTGAGGGAAAATAGCCTTGGTCAGCTGTTTTCATACGGAAACGAGAGTTGTGCGTGATTCCAGAAGATTTTGCATGTTGTTAAATAGCACAAACTAAAAGAGTTGACGAGAGCCCACAGATGCCATGGTCGAATCTCAAGAGAGAAGACTAATGGCTGAGATCCAGGACAATCAAGTTAACTTTCCCGAGTCTGAGTAGAGTCAAGAACAAATGTTGGTCAGCGACAAGGTTTTGTTCTTCAAATCGCCATTCTTTCAAATACACTTATACATATGTTAAAGCTATGATATTTGTTGATGCCTAGAACATAATTAATTTGATCTAATTGATTTCAATATTACCCTCTACATGTTACATGAACTAAATCTACATTTTATGAGCATTACCATTTTCATTTCAGTTTATTTGAAAGTGGTTATCTTGCTGTACGTTTGCTAATTTAAGACCGATACAGTGCAATTTGTTATCGTATGTGCTGTTAAAATTAAGCGAGATGCAATGATTATCAGTGTAAAAATAATTAACACTTACGTTACTAATTTATATGTGCTTTTGATGTAGATCAAAGAAATACAGAGTGGCTTCTGCAAACTGTAGTCTCAAAATAAAACCATGAGAATAAGCCATGTTAGGCAGACCTTCTATAGCTACCGATATGTTTTCTCTTCACTTTCTATATCGCTTTCTCCACTCGTTTTGCACTGTGTTAAAACAAGATTAAAATTCATCTTGGGGGAAATAAGAATGATGTTCCTTAAAACTTTATTGGCTGATATATTTTCGATTCTTTCCATAGAGATCTAGTCAGTAAAGAAAGCAATTTCATTTCGGTATTTATTATTAACCGAATCCTTAAATAATTCGGAGGTAATTGTATCGTACTGGAGGTAAATGTTTTCCATTTCGTAATCTTGGTTCCTGCCTTCTGTGATGACTTCTGCTGTTTTGGCAAGTGTAATGTTAAATCTGAAATCTCAAATAAAATCACTTGGATACAGTGGACAACAGTATGCTGATATCTGAAAGTTAAATAGCATTCTATACATTTGTCCATATAGCACAAACTCTGCGTTTCTGTGCCATCATTATGCGCATTACCAGCTCCTGATTTCAATACTCTCAATTTTTCACCTATGACACCTTGTTGACTCCTGTTTTCTATAACAGAACTAGGTAACCAAAATGTTGTGGTAATTTAACTTTTAAAGATCATCCCTTTTACAAGCATTCTACCCAGATTGTTTTTCATTGCATTGTTAACATCTCCTTTCACCTTAAATTAACATGGAGAAATTACCAGGTACAATGAATCTATTTGGAGTTTGCGTGGTATTGGTATCTGTAACGTTTGAAAGGAGTTAATGCAGTTCGGGGTATATGTGTTACAATGGTGTGTTAGATTGAGGTATTTAACTCCTTGCGATATTTTTTCATGCTTGTTTGTTCTTTTGAACTTGTTTTCGTGTAAGATATTTTGTGTCTTTTGTCAGCATCCGTTGCTTTGTTCAATCCGTTTTTGCTATCTCTTAGTATCTGTTGAACTCGTTGATCAACAAAAAGAAAAACTATTCATGGTCGAATTCATTTTTATTGGCTACTTTGCTTACTATGACATCGATACTCTTCAACTTGGTGACGGAAAATGTTACTATTTCATCGTTCTTAAGACTTTTTTGATCGATTTTATCACTCGAAACTTTTCAAACAGTTCATACAACTGTTGTGCTAAATCCGTTGAAGGTAAATGGACCAACTACGTCTGTAGCTATTCCCGATAAACACATTCCAGCTCCAAAAACAAATAAATAAGCTTATACTGTTTTCATACCTATCTCTAACCAATTGAAACGGTCTTGTGCTATTTTGTATTTCTTTTTCAAATCTTTATGGTATTCGATTTCCTGGATCCCATTTTGATTCATGTTACTTTTTGCAGACATTGTTGTGTTTTTGACCAGGATAGACACTCCGCCATTGCTGCTCCTGAACAAGTATTGTCCTTTTCGGACAAAGCCAATTGCGGCGAACTTGTTTCCTTTTCACTCAGACTTTAAAGTTCTGCTAAGGTGGCACTCTCCAGTTTCGTACTTTGCATAGGGTTAGATTTTTAAAGAAAAAGAATTACCCAGGTTTTCCTCACTGGTTGTCCTGGCTATTTAAAAAAAGACCCTGTATATCTTAGGTATTGTAAAAAGAACTTTGAATTCCATTTATTTTAGTGTATGATTGATGGGTGCAACTTGGGTTGTAGAGTATGCAGCTTGGTTTTACTTAAGATGTACACCTCTCAAAAAACTGCTAGCTCCGCTTGGTCATTTTCACTTCTGGACTTCAAAGGTAAATTTGTAAAAAAAAGAGCCGATAACTTTTTTTACTTTTTATGTATTTTGTAATTCATTCATAGTATTTTCAGAGGCTGATATTGTCTGCTCTGGCAAAATTCATTTCCCTATTTTAATAACTGCTAATAATAGTGCACTTTTGACTACTTCAGTCTGATTTTTCGAGTACTTTGGAGCGGCCATTTCTGTCTGCTGTGTGCTTAGATCATGTCCAGTTTCCACAAGTACAATATGTAAAGTAATTTCAGCCACAGTACATGAAAGTAACATAGAGGTATGCCAACATTCTCTTCATTGTGCATGTTGCAAATGCAAACAACTTCATCTTACACCTGTCAGTCTCTCAGAAGCATGTATTATCTGTAGAGCGCCCCCATAAAGACCACATATGTATTATTATTATATGATTTAATTTTGGTTGTATAGCTGAAGCGTCTAAACAGTCCTTTTGAATAATTCACATGTATTTTGTCCACAGAACAGTATTCATTAGCAGCAAAGTCCCACATAAGCCCAGCCCCCCCCCCCCATGATGAAAAGTGAGCTATTTTAAAAATACACCTTGCATTTTCTCAACAATAGCAACCAATGTTTTGGTAAAAGACAGAAACATGAAATATGCCCGATTATTCCTGAGATGTCACTAATAATATTTACAGTTTGAACAGGGATGGAAGAGTTCAGCTTCACAGATATCAAAGGGTACAAAGTTTGCTAATTCTTCTAACACTAGTATATGGAACAAAGCGATTCTGCTTTATCATCATTATTTTCCTTAATTTTATTACAAGCGAATGAAAAGAAACATTTTGGCTATATTTTTCTTTCACTTTATACAACAGGTTTAAATTTAAGTTGACTTTACTCCTGTGTTCTAAGACGTCTAATTTCCCCATAACTGAGGTCACTGCACACAAAATACTGCCACAAGGCATATTGTGTAAGCAAGAGCAAAATAGGTATAATCAGCTTATTTTTTTGCATAACATCAATGTTAATATACCATTTTGTTGAGAAAAGCATACATAATTATATGAGAAAGAGAAAAGTAATTGCACAAATTTTCATATTTGTCTTAAGGTGGCACTCTCCAGTTTCGTACTTTGCATAGGGTTAGATTTTTAAAGAAAAAGAATTACCCAGGTTTTCCTCACTGGTTGTCCTGGCTGTTTAAAAAGACCCTGTATATCTTGGGTATTGTACAAAGAACTTTGAATTCCCTTTATTTTGGTGTATGATTGATGGGTGCAACTTGGGTTATAGAGTATACAGCTTGGTTTTACTTAAGATGTACACCTCTCAAAAAACTGCTAGCTCCGCTTGGTCATTTTTACTTCCTGGACTTCAAAGGTAAATTTGTATAAAAAAAAGAGCCGATAACATTTTTTACTTTTTATGTATTTTGTAATTCATTCATAATACTTTCAGAGGCTGATATTGTCTGCTCTGGCAAAATTTATTTCCCTATTTTAATAACTGCTAATAATAGTGCACTTTTGACTACTTCAGTCTGATTTTTCGAGTACTTTGGAGCGGCCATTTCTGTCTGCTGTGTGCTTAGATCATGTCCAGTTTCCACAAGTACAATATGTAAAGTAATTTCAGCCACAGTACATGAAAGTAACATAGAGGTATGCCAACATTCTCTCCATTGTGCATGTTGCAAATGCAAACAACTTCATCTTACACCTGTCAGTCTCTCAGAAGCATGTATTATCTGTAGAGCGCCCCCATAAAGACCACATATGTATTATTATTATATGATTTAATTTTGGTTGTTTAGCTGAAGCATCTAAACAGTCCTTTTGAATAATTCACATGTATCTTTTCCACCGAACAGTATTCATTAGCAGCAAAGTCCCACACAACCCCAGCCGCCCCCCCCCCCCCATGATGAAAAGTGAGCTATTTTAAAAATACACCTTGCATTTTCTCAGCAATAGCAACCAATGTTTTGGTAAAAGACAGAAACATGAAACATGCCACGATTATTCCTGAGATGTCACTAATAACATTTACAGTTTGAACAGGGATGGAAGAGTTCAGCTTCACAGAGATCAAAGGGTACAAAATTTGCTAATTCTTCTAACACTAGTATATGGAACAAAGCGATTCTGCTTTATCATCATTATTTTCCTTAATTTTATTACAAGCGAATGAAAAGAAACATTTTGGCTATATTTTTCTTTCACTTAATACAACAGTTTTAAATTTAAGTTGACTTTACTCCTGTGTTCTAAGACGTCTAATTTTCCCATAACTGAGGTCACTGCACACAAAATACTGCCACAAGGCATATTGTGTAAGCAAGAGCAAAATAGGTATAATCAGCTTATTTTCTTGCATAACATCAATGTTAATATACCATTTTGTTGAGAAAAGCATACATAATTATATGAGAAAGAGAAAAGTAATTGCACAAATTTTCATATTTGTCTTAAGGTGGCACTCTCCAGTTTTCGTACTTTGCATAGGGTTAGATTTTTAAAGAAAAAGAATTACCCAGGTTTTCCTCACTGGTTGTCCTGGCTATTTAAAAAGACCCTGTATATCTTAGGTGTTGTACAAAGAACTTTGAATTCCCTTTATTTTGGTGTATGATTGATGGGTGCAACTTGGGTTATAGAGTATACAGCTTGGTTTTACTTAAGATGTACGCCTCTCAAAAAACTGCTAGCTCCGCTTGGTCATTTTCACTTCCTGGACTTCAAAGGTAAATTTGTGAAAAAAGAGCCGATAACTTTTTTTATTTTTTATATATTTTGTAATTCATACATAGTACTTTCAGAGGTTGATATTGTCTGCTCTGGCAAAATTCGTTTCCCTATCTTAATAACTGCTGAAAATAGTGCACTTTTGACTACTTCAGTCTGACTTTTCGGTAATTTGGAGCGGCCATTTCTGTCTGCTGTGTGCTTAAATCATGTCCAGTTTCCACAAGTACAATATGTAAAGAAATTTCAGCCACAGTACATGAAAGTGTCATAGAGGTATGCCAACATTCTCTCCATTGTGCATGTTGCAAATGCAAACAACTTCATCTTACACCTGTCACTCTCTCAGAAGCATGCCTTATCTGTAGAGCGTCCCCTAAGGCATTTATGGCATTGCTCTATTCAATTTTGTTTATAGCAGGATTGTGCTGTGCACGTGTGCCGTAGTGACACGATGAAGACTCTATGAACAAACAACTTCACTGTTTGACCAAATTAAAAAGGTGCCTACAACAGCTGCTCCACCACCTATCAAATTATAGAGTGCGCAGTTTTATTTTATTTCATTTCAGCCAAGTGTGACTTCAGCATCTAATGATTTTTGCAGGACACTTTGTGCCCGTACTCCTAAGGCATTGTTCTCATAGTCTTCGACATTTTGGACTTTTCTTCTTCTTCCTTTAAAACTTTTGACTTTAGCTTTTCTAAATTCCCTTGAACGTTTTCCGATATATCTTTCAAGTTCAAATCTATGTGGATCAGTTTGCTTTTGTGATATGATCTTTTCAAGATCGTTGTTAACTTATTTTTGTCTTGTTCGCCTTCCATTTAATTTACAAGAAATTTGAACGTCCGAGCCTTCCTTAGGATTGGCTTACCTGACAGTAAAAACATCGTCGTTGACTAGTAGAGTCAAACCTTGTCGAAGAACAACATCGTCATCATAATCCATGATTTGTACCCACTTTGTCTTCTTTTTTGTCCTCCAGAATTTATTGTCGTTTTGTCATAAATTGTATATTGATTTCACTTATTCTTGTACATGTTTGTCTACTTAATGCATTAACGAAATCTCACAACCACATGTTGCTACCCACACTGTCCAGGTTAGGTGATTCTTTCAGAATCTCATGTCACACTGCGGTCTGTGCCTTTTCATAGAATCATTGCTGGCAAATTTTAAAGTGTGTTTATTGGTTTGCATGTGAAAAGTTGAGTTTAAGTATAGCTAACTTTTATATCTTTTATATCTTTCAGTACTTTTCAATGTCAGTGTACACTATTGCGTTAAAATGAGTTGCATTACAAGGGTGAGGTGCTATACTGGTATTGTTTTTAAAAATCGGAATACCATTTATAGTTACCGTCTACAAGATATATAATTTGGAATGTGTTACTCCATTCAGATGGTCTAAAAATTCTTCCCATATCAGCCTAGTTTGGTTAATTTTAAGGTAGTTCTTTGTAATTGAAGGCTTTATGGATGAGCTGAAATTCTTCATGGTAAACTTTTATTCCAGGAAATATGCATACTTGATTGAGTATCTGTCTGAATCGCAGATATACCTTCTCTGAACAAACGTTGAACAAAGTTTGAATGTCCTCGTGTTTCCATCAACATCTATGTGATTTCCGTTACATTTTCTCTTGCTCAAAATCGCGTAGACCCTTGTGGTCTATATCGCAGAATTTTAATTGTCAACGCATTCTATATATATTTGGAATCAGTTGCATATTTGTAATATTATCTTTTTTTCATTTCTTCTGTGCTATAAATTACTGCCATCCTAGAACAGTGCCTATATTGTGGTCGTGTTATCACATTTTTCATATGCGACATTTTTTTTAAAACAAGATGTTTGGAGATGTGATTTATTTTTCTCATCTGATTTCGTGATCAGTATAAATTTGAGTGACATGCATGTTTTAACTCCTTCATTCTCCAGTGCGCCGTTTTTTCCACATCAGTCACATTCTAAAATTTCATTATCTTTAAAAAAAAAACAAACACGGTTTTAAAGATCATTAATGCTGCTATTATATATTGTGCTTCATTCCTCTCCATCGGATACAATGTTGCTGTGCAACAACACTTGTCCTGAAAGGAAAAGGAACTGTGTCTTTGAGACGTAATTTATATTGATTGATTGACGTTTTCTGCTGGTTCCCAAAAGTTAACGAATTCATCGTATCATTTCCATTTCACAAGTATGTATTTTGTGCTTTTCATTCCTCAAACTCAAACTCCACTTTGTATGTTATTTTCTTTTGTCGTATAGAGATAACGCTTGTTCGTAAAATATGCCCTCAGTATCCTGTCACTTTAAGACCCAAGTTTATAAACTACTGGATCACCTAAAATTACTTGCCTGATTTCGAATATTTCATCGCTAAAGTTAGGAAGCTAGACCTTTGCAAATATTGTTTTGTATTTAGAAATTCTAACTGTTTCCCCAATTTGAAACTAAGGAGTTCCAAATGTACCAGCTGTCGCACAACCGAATAGATTCATCCATATTTTTGATATTTTTTTCTTTCTTGCTCGTTTCAGCTGGAGTTATTATTATTGATGAGTGATGCATGTTATTATATCCATGACTTAGCTTGTGTAAAACATCAACCCATTTTCTGGTTTCATTTATAGTAAAATTCTTCCACATTCTAGCCTTAGGAATTCTGCTAAACCTTTCCATTGCAGATTCTTTTTTATCTGAGTGAGTTGAAAAGTACGTAATGTTTTCCTTTTCCAGCAAATCCTTAAGTTTGTTGTTGTTAAACTATCTTCCCTCATGAAGCTGTGTCTTTTCAGGCTTTCACACTTTGAAGATTTCTCTGAATCCATCGTATATATATCAACCTTTCTTTTTTACTTTTTCAACCCAAGCGTGTTTTGAGAAGATATATATTACTCACAAGATGTATTGCTATTCATCGTTGTGTTTTTCGCATGATTGCTTGTCAACAATGTCTCTCTCACTGGTCATTCACGTGACAAGCATAGACCTCTCTGTAGAGAAATCGTTGTCTAGCTTGTTTGTGTAATGTGTAGATAGATTGTTCAGTTGACCATTCTTTCAATTCAGCGTATGTTATTTTCATTTTTTCTGGTTTAATTTGTTCCAGCAGTTGATTGATATTTTTGTATGCAGCTGTACCTTCAGGATCGTAGTAAAGAGCCTTTAAATACTGTTCTTTGTTAACCATTAAAGCGGTATGAAAAGTTTCAGTAAATATGTTATACTTGTTAAATTATCTTTAGGCGTTATCAACAAGGCAACAGGATATTCGTTGACTACTGGAACTTTTATTTTCAGCGATTTGCAAGGTTTTTTCAATCCTTTCATACGTAAGAATGATTTCAAACTTAGGTAAAAAGTTTGCCATTCCTATAGTTGATTCCAAAGGAGCTACTGCATATACTGAGTTACCATGTGGTGTTTTTAACTCAACTTTGTTTACCATAAATTCTATCTCTGTTTTATCGAGTCGTTGTAGATGGACCTTCTAATGTTTACTAGATCTTTGAATTGTACTGTAAATTTAGTCCAATAAAAATTTGTGTACTTACATCAAAGTGTAATTTATTCCTTCTTCATACTGCGCTGTGTTAATAGTCTCGCTATCTGGAACCATTTATGATGCTTATATCGATGTTATCATCGCTGAATGTATTATGTAAATCATCTTCTTTTTTCAAGCGTTGCAAGACATGTTTTGATGTTTGAAATTGACAAATCAACATTAGTATTCCCTTGTATATTATTTTGTAACTCATCATCTAAGCTTGTAAACAAATACACGTCTTTTCTGCATGCAGAGTTTGTTATTTCTATCTTAAACTCATTAAATATTTATATGACCTCTCTGAATCTATCACAATTGAGTCAAATTTCTCAGTGCACAATAAATAAATTATAATGGGCCTAGGAACTCTAGTATATTTTGAGCAGTTATGAAAATATAAGTAGCACAGTTCTGAAATAAAACTATGGTCGAAGAACTGGTGGGGGGTATTTTAAAAACGCCAAGTGGTCCAGAAATATTTTCGGGTGAGGAGTTTGTAAATATTATTGTGTAAGGGTACGAGCTTTCAAAAATTTAATTTATAAATGTTTAAAGTGGTCAAGCTCTAAATTTCAGTATGGTCTAGGGACCTAGTAGTGCATTTTTATATTTTAAAGAAAATAGTGGTCTAGCAATTTTCTCGTCTAGGTGTACGAAATTTTAAAAAAAAATAATTTAAACATTTTAAAGTGGCTAAAGACTGTCATTATCCTGCTACTGCTTTCTGAAAATGCAGATGCATCTTCAGGTTAACCACGTATAAACTATTTTGGTTCCTAAATCTAAGTAAGTGCTTGAAAACTTCAGCACCAAACACGCGGGTAAATTTCGTACTTCTCTGCACATGATTATGTGCACCACGCTCTGTCCTGGAAAGAGACACTAAGTGTAAAATAATCACAGGCGATTTCCAAGACAGAGGAAACTCGGTGTATTAATTCATAATGGGACGACAACTTTGCAGTGTTGATCTTACTTGACAATGCGGCTACGTTTAATCAAAGTGTGCATCAATTGCATTATAATTAATGGTAATATGTATACAACTGTATGCTAGAATTTATGTTTAGACAAGACCTTGGGCGTTATATAATAAGAATGAAGTTGAGAAATTAAATATTTTGAAGGACGCCTTGTAAACTGATAAACATATTGCATTCACAACAGCCCAACTACATTCACAAACCTTTTAATTTAAGATTTGGTAAGTGCTGCCAAGAGGACAGTGAGGAGTATGCGTATGTTTCTTTGCCAACTCTCTTTGATTTGGCTGGCTTTCCAGATGACGATTGCGTCTCGATTGAGGAAATACTTCGGATATTCTTCTTCGGCAAACTGAGACAAGGAGCTGCTATACAGGAAGCAATAGATTATTTTAAAGACCGTGGTGTTGCAGGGTTAAAAGAAAAGTACAGCCGAAGTGTGAGGGACGGGGATGTGGACAAAATTGACAGGATTATATTTGTTGCTTCAGCGAGGGAGAACCTTCCAGTAAAACTTATAAAATGTGTCCTGAAAGCAGCACAGCCGACAGCAAGCAGCCAAGAGAGCTATACCAGATGCAAGTCCCCCCACCTCTCTCTCTCTCTCTCTCTCTCATGTTCGTGCTCCTGTTAAAAGTTTTGAATCGAGATGTACCCTGCAATAATAAATGCACACCATGAAGTTGTATAGTTAATGGCCTTGTTTAAAGTGTAACATACATGTTGTTTTTGTTGTTGTTGTTGATATTTGTTTCTTCCTTGTGTTCTTCGACATCGCCCTTCTGGATGTAGTTATTCTGCTTTTGGTATAATTTAGAGTAGTCGTTTTAGATGTTATGTCAGATAACATACTTTCAGATTACTTTTGAGGAAACCTTGTTCAGAAAAACCCCTATAGCATATGTGATGATAAATCAACCTGTTGCACGGCAACAAATCCTGCAAACCTGTTAGCTATCACTTGTGTGGCTTCTTTTCCTTTAACCCTCGTAAGACAGATTGGACAAAAGGTCTTTACCGTTTTAACTTGGCTGAATTTTTGTATTGGAACATATATATTGAGAGGATCTTGCATCAGTGTGTATTTTATATGAAATTTATAAAACGAGTTGAATAATAGTATATGCCACAAGCTGCGAGTGGCATGTTGATTTATTCAACGGGTTTCTAAAATTTCATATAAAATATAAAGGAGTTTGAGATTCTATTTATCATATTATGTTCAGGGTTTTACATCGCTCCGTGATGTTGTTATGTAACGTTGCTATGTGTTACACCAGCGATTCTTTGATATAAGGTCATGACGTCAAGAATGAAAAACTTTTTTTTTCATAAAAAGCGTATCATGTTGTCTACATTTTTATAGTAGACAGCCCACTCCACACTCCCAAAACTGAACCTGGCGCTTGGGCATCTTTCCCTTTCCAAATGAATGACAATTTCTACAACTTTTTTGTTGTTTTTTAAACCCTTTAAAAAGTTATAATTTTATCAAGATGTAAGTCTGAAAAACACGAAAGTTGAAAACTATGTCAGCATGACAAATAAAAGGTCTTTAGAAAATGAAAAATGTTTTCAAGTCCTTTTAATAATAATATTGATAATCATTGTAATAATAATAAAATAATATTAATAATGATTATTATTTTTAGTAATAGTAGTAAGAGTATTGTTCAGTGTTGCACCTAGGATGCGGGCTCGCGGGTTTCCCGCAATTTGTTGTCCTATGTCCTCCAAATCTTGACCCTAGGCGCCCCTCTGGGCGTACTTTTTTGTCAGGAAAAAAAAAAACAAACAAACAAATATGCCTACACTTTTCCTTCACGGATGTGCATCCACGTCTGTGTTGGCGCTAACAATGGCCACATTCGCTAAAAGTAATAAAACCTGTAAGATGGCAATGAATATCCATTTCAAAACAATGAATCTTGCAAAGAAAACATTCAAAATTTGCGGAAGTCGGCCGAGTTGCTCAAGTCTTTGACCGCCGCTATTGTAGTGTATTTTCGAGTTAAAGTCACACCTACGGCAGTGAAGATTTAATTTATTCTCTGGCTGGTTTAATGAAGAAAGGTACTAATTTATGCAAATACACAAATTGTCATTTGGTTAATGATTTAATACTTTTAAAAGAAAAGTAATTAAGAAAACATGGGTATTTATTATAATAAATGCTAGTAGAGAATGAGTGAACACTAAAGTTAACTTAGAGCAATATCCGGAACGGACAATTCCATGTTGCAGTTCATTCAGGTTAACCAGATATTCAAACATGTTAATGTTTTCATGAGTTATTTGAAAACATTTATTGAAATAATGGAAATGTGCAAGGAAAATATGAGAAAGTTAAGTAGGCAAAACTGTCGAACCAAATAAGATTATCTCGGGGGTTTTTTTTAGCACTTCTAGTGCATTATGTACCACTATTTTCCTCGGTCCCTTTAAAATGTTGTGTGTCGCCCAAATCTAGAGGGTGAGGGTCAAAGTGTCCCCTGACCTTGGGATCCTAGGTATAACACTGTTGTTGTTAAGTGGAATCGTCCATTAGGAAGTAAAGCCGTAGGTTTATCCGTGGATTTTTTTTCAGCCATTCCTATATTCGGAGTTCTGACACATGCCGGTCCGAAGGAGATGGAAACAGGCAGAGAGCTTGAGCATAAGGAGACGGAAAAAGGAAGAGAGCTTGAACAAAAGACGGACAAGCTTGAGGATAAGAAGCTGCAGTTTATGCGTAATCTGGGAATTGTCAGCCATCGCCTACTTCTCTGCTCAAACTATTGTGACGACATTGATGCTGGAAATCGCGTAGAATCCCTTCTACCGGAAATTGACATTCCAGTTCTCGGGTTTCTTGTTCAGGTAGCTAAATATCCACCCCACGATTATGTTTTTGTTTGTGTCTAGTCTCGCTAAATCAGACTCTTGGGTGACTCCGAGAGATCTACACCGAGTGAGGGTCTCGCAAATGTCTGTAAACTGATTGGTACCAGTATATATCGATCTTCATGTTCAAGGCCGTGGCGGGCTTTATGGCCGGTACAGCCATGGCTCTATCAAATTTTGGACAATAAATATTAACATTTAAATATTTAACATTTAAATGTATAGAAATTGGCAATGCTTTAAAAGGACAGTTTTTAAAATAAACTCGCTAGAAAGCTTTTCATAGTCTTTTTAGCCCTTTTTTATTATTGTTAATAAGGTGTGAGATATTTTCAGCCATATATCATTACATGAGTAAAATTAAACAAAGAAATAAAATAAACAATAGCATTAAGCAGTTATCATGAGAAAGACTAGGATAAAAATGGCATATATCTGTTTCATTTTGGATTCATCGCCCTTTGAGACCTACATGGAGGTCGAAAAGTGGTTCAGTGTGGTGCACCATGGAAAAATCCCTCCCACCCCCACCCCCTAAATACCTACAATTGTAAGACGGGGATGGTCGTACCATGAGAAATTTGGGGACGACAGCCCAGTTTTGAATCACATTTGTACGATTTGCGCGAGTTTTGTGCCTGTGAGAAAATCTGTTTTATGTGTACAGATTATCTCTATTGGATTAAAAATCAGACAAAATAAAATAAAATAAAACTTGATAGTATCATTTAGATCATCAGGAGGAGCTTTCTGTCCCTTGATTTTCAAACGAAATATTAACTATATATCCCAGAAGGAAATTAGGGTTAATATTGGCTATTCACTGTCTGTTTATCTCTCTCTCTCTCTCTCTCTCTCTCTCTCTCTCTCTCTCTCTCTCTATATATATATATATATATATATATATATATATATATATATATATATATACAACTCTGTCTGTTTGATTGTTATATGCATATATATATATATATATATATATATATATATATATATATATATATATATATATATGTGTGTGTGTGTGTGTCTATCAATCTCCATGAACACATTTAAATAAGCCCAAAGATATACGTAGATTTCCTTTCTTTAACAGGTCTTTGATCGGAATCTGCAAGTTATTAACGACTATGAGATATACAGTGAAACCCCACGTTCTTTGTCACCCCAGGAGACATCGCCGTCACAGCCTGAGACACCAGGTTCTGCTACTGAGCAGCATTATAAGATGTTGCAGATGGCTATAGTTAGCATTGTCAGTTTAATGTTGGCTTTTGTCCTTGGTTATTTCACCAGAAAGTAGTGGTATATTGGTATGTGAGTTTTGGGTACATTTTGAGCCTGATTGTATTTCTCGCCATTTCATTGCTTATTTTAGCCTTTTTCAATTCAGATGCAAATAGAGACCCCTGGGGTTGTTCTGAGAACGTTTTTGTGGAAAGAATACTAAAAGTAATTTTTCTTTTTATTATCGATTATCACATAATGTATATTGAATCTTGCAATACTTCAATTAAACAATTTAAATATGTCCAATAATTGATTGATTTATTTACTTACTTGCTTATTTATGTATTCATATATTTTATTTATGATTTTATGCATTTACATTGCAGTGTATTTCCCATGCGGAACAAAACGAAACCATGTACCAAGATGGTGTAATAAATTTGTTAGTAGCAAACAACAAACTGTATGTGAACAGCTTTTATAGTTTAAATAAGCTTCACAAGTAATATTTTTAATGAGATTCTAAAACCACAGTGTTCTAAATGTAGTTTCACACACACAGACGTAATATTAAATTGGAATTCAACACGATCATCTCAGTCCATGCATTCGCTACATACATTATATCTTCTTATATCAAATGAGATTTTGATGTTTTAGTATGGATTTTATGAGATTTTGATGTTTTAGTATGGATTTTATGAGATTTTGATGTTTTAGTATGCATTTTATGAGATTTTTATGTTTTAGTATGCATTTTATGAGGTTACATAAACATAAGTTTTAATGATGTTTCAGGTCTTGTACAAACCTGCAAAACTTCGATTGTTACTATATAGTTTAATCTGATGTAGATCAAAAGCAGCAGAATCTGATTGATTTTTATGTTCTTCAATATATTCTCAAATTTGCATGTCATCATATATGACCAATATATTATTGTTCCTTAATTTGTCTTCTTTTTTCTCCATTCAACTAATGTAAGTTGTCTCTGAATAATTTCGGTAAAGAGGTGAAAAGTAATTTCATGGATTTTTTTAAGGAAAAAAACCCCACTTTTTCTGATTTATCCATGCAGCTCAATCAATTCCACTGTGTGTGTGTGTGTGTGTGTGTGTGTGTGTGTGTGTGTGTGTGTGTGTGAATATAATGCACAAATGTACAAGTTCTCAAAGTTCAACTTAGTTGAATCTATCAAAGCTGTGTGAATGATTGTGATAAATGAAAAGATGCGGTGCCCCATCATAGTTTATTTGATTGCAAAATTAATTGTCATAAATAGGTCAGTGAGTTTGCGCGGCACCCAATTTAAAATCTTGTGGTGGAAGGGCTTTTTGTCCGCCCTTTCTATAATGTGCTTGGTTTTGATCATAATCTATGACTGGGCACCGAATCACGATCACTCGCAGAAACTTCTATATTCAACCTGAATCCAAATTAACATTTACGGGCTCTACAAGGCTCTCCCGGCCTACTGTTGGTTGCACACTGTGGTATGCCAAAATCATAATCCTTACATTTTAATTTGTACAGCATTATGTTAAGCAAAACAAATGTAGTTGCTATATGTCCCGTTGAAGGGCACAGCTTCTCTTTCATTGTACACCAAGAACACAATTGCTCTATAAAGTCTTGCACAAGAAAGTCTTACTAAAATAGCGCAAGGCAAATTCATTGAAAATACCAAATATTACTAAATTGGTGATAGAGTCTATTCAGGCAATCTACTTATGCATACAAACATTCTAACCAATTTTACAGTAACTAAGTCGAGCGGTTTCTGCCTAATCGTGCTAACAAGGTTTTATTGGAAATGTCTAAGGACCAAAACAAAAATCTTTAAGAAATTCAATAATCAATCAAATGGCGTGAAAATCTAATCAGGACATACAAATATGGATAGAAACATGTTTATCAAATTTCATTTATCGTCAATTTGTTAGCATGTAATCGAGCTACAGGGCTAGCCCAGACAGACAGAATTACAAAGGGATAGGCAGACAGTACAAAATCAAGATTAAACCGCAGTATTCACAGTAGGGGGCATAACAGGATTGCAATTATGAATATTCTACAGAATGAGCATTAGAAAATATTATAAATGTTATTTACCTAACTCTTTACGTGCCTTTAATGTATTCGTCGCCATTCTTTCTAGAAATCTATGTATCTATGAATCCATTAATATAAGCGCAAATGTACATAGGTTTCCTTCTCAACGGGTCTTCGATAGAAGTCTGTCAGTTCTTCATGACAATAAGATGTACAATGACACTCCGTCCTCTTTCCCACTCCAAGAGACACCGCCGTCATACTGTGACAGGATTGTCTGCTGCTGGTGGTCAAGATTATGCGTGCTTAATGATTGTTATTGCAACCTTTTCCGTTATATGTGTTTGCCCTTGCCTTGCATTTATTATCTAAAAAGTAACATGACATCATGTGAGGTATTGCTCTTTGTGGAAGATGTAATATTATGTGTACCTTTGCAGCCTGATGTTATTTGCCACCATTTTATTCTTTTAACTTTTCTTCCAATTAGGATACAAATACAGACAAATCGGATGTTTCTGAGAACGTCTTTAGGGAAAAGAATTCTTATGTTAGTTTTATTTTGTATCATCGATTTTGATAACATTTAAAGTACACGTTCTGAATATTTGTTTATTAATATATTTATAATCAATAATTTTCTGTTAAAAGTGTGCTACACGCATTTATTCTGGTTTGCATATCCCTTGGATGTCGACATGATGTAATACGGTTACTGGTTGTAGGAAACTAAATTAATAAGATTTTGTTTGTACTTCACTTAAGTTAAGAAAGTAAACGAGATCCAAATGTCAAAATGTTATCTGTATGTAGATTCACATACAGTAATAATACTAAATGGAATTCAAAACTATCATGTCCATTACAAGCTTTCCTGGCATTTACTATATACATTGTATCTTCTGATATCACATGGGATCTTTATGTTTTATGACAAATTTAAAATAATACGTCACATGTAGAATGAGTACTAGTATAAAATTGTAATTCTATTTGTGTACCAAAAGTGTAATTGTTACTAAATAGTTGAATTTTGTGAGTAGGTAAAAATTGCATTGTCTCCTTGATTTTCATGTTATTTGATGGTTTCTCAAAAATTGATATCACAAGATATGAAAACTTTACAATATATTTTAAAAGTCTCCTTTAAATATATCCAAATAGACTTCCTAAACACTTTATAAATGCATTAAATAATATCAACAATACTCTTGTTTGATTTATTTATTGGAGAGAGAGAGAGAGATATGCAAATATTTAAAAGACAGTCCTCAAGGATTCCGCTTGGTTGGATCTATCAAAGTTTATGTGGATGCAGTAAATAAGAAAAGCAAACAACAAAAAAAACCGTCAATTTCATATGTAGTTTAGTGAGTTGGCATAGCACCACCATTCTGAAATTTCGATGTGCACGGGTTTTCTGCTCTTTTGATAATTTTGAACAAACATGTGGGGCAATGCATCACACAAACTTGTAGAAACTTTAATATATTCAACAAAGTTAAATACAAATCCTTGCAAGCTTGTTAATATTTTGCACCATTTGCTGTAACCTTCAGCATTATTTATAAAACTACCCTCATAACAGCACCCACTTCCATAGGTGCAGTGTAACAGCTGTTGTTTTATTGATATGTTTTCAAATATGTACATATTTCACTATATCTATCTATCTATCTAGGTAGCTAGCTAGCTATCTCAGTAAATTGACTTTGATGTATCTTTATTGATTAAGGGATACACATCAATTATGAGACAAATAGACGTAAAAAATCTATTAATGGTGAATTTTTTGGGGTTTTTTACTGGTTCCAAAGGACGACTCGACCATAGTTTAACCTTGCAAAGGGCCAAAAGAGACATTCGATAGAAATCTAGCTTGAATTAGTCGTTGAAAACATGCAAATAATGTAAGAAACGGAAATGAGAGATATTTTCTTTGTTTTGTTTTGTTTTGTCTTTTTTGTTGTTTTGTTTGTTTTTTTTTTTGTTTTTTTTTGGGGGGGGGGGGCGGGTTCTGTCGCGTTTTAACTTTGAAATGATCAACAAAATCTTAAACTCTCCAAATGCTCTTATCAATACAGCTAGTTAGAACAGAGAATGAAATCCGGATTTTGCTTCAATAGCCTTCTCGTTTAAGTATAGAAAATAGATTATATTACAGACAAAAACTATATTGGTCTATGGCATCTATCTGGTTTCTAATTAGTTAAACTGACACTATATTTATCCTTCTTGTCAACATCGTTCTTGCCTATATAATTCTTATTTACTATATTTTTTTCGTTGTCTCCCATCTGAAGAATTGTTGAAGACTTTTTATCAGCTGTAGGATATCAATTTTTATCAGCTGCCGGGTTTCCATTCTTTTGTCACCTCAGTATTTAAAGTAGCATATATTCCTAACCCAAATGTATCTGATGACTTTTATCAATTGTTATTGTAACCTACTGTACTAGCAATTGTTATCACCATATCAAATGGTACAAGAAAGATACCATTAGCACCAATTAGTTTACTCTAACTTTTGAACAAGTAATATATTTTCATCTAAGCCATATCCTTGCTCACCTTTAATTATATTTTTCTTCAAAATAACTTTTTTACGGTGTCTTCAACAGTAGAAACAAACAGTGTAATAGTTGAATCTGATTATACTTGAGCACCTAAAATACATATCACATACGACCTAATATTCTGCTTTAGGCGCGCTATTCCTTCATTTGTTAGTCCGTAACTTGTAGAAAGAAATAAGTTCATCCTATTCTTTCATTGGGTGTTACCATTTTATTGATTTCTTCAGTTGTCATTTTTCTCCAGTATTCAACTGTTCCAGGTCTGTAATTAAATTTTCGTTTGTAACCACTTAACACAACAGCTGGTGTAGGTTCTCTTAAACCTTTATTTACAGTTTTATGTTATACAGGTCCATTATGAATAGGATATTTTTCCCATTAATATATCACCAATCATGAGTAGGAGAAATATTAAAGGTATTACAAATTATGTTAAATTGTTTTAGATATCTCTTGTTGTTTGTTGGGTTAAATACTCAATGATCTGGTAATGGTATTGAACATTCAGACAGCAGTTTTCGTATCTGAAAGTATGTATGATATATATATATATATATATATATATATATATATATATATATATATATATATATATATATATATATATCTATTACTAACTGTTATATATCTTTACCTGATAAATGTCAATAATATATTCCACATCCCTATGTTGACATCGACACTGCCCAATTTAATTGATTTTGCCAAAATTTCATATCACACTGTGCTCCGTATCTATTCTTTGAATCATCATTGTCAAGTTTTAAAGTGTAAGCATTTAAAATGTTCTATGGTTGGTATGTAAAATAGACTCTTTCTATGTAACATATATTTTTTATCTCATCATGTTAATTTTCTATATTAATTTGTATGACCCTAGTTGCCAAAATGAATGTGCTAAAATGAGTTGCAGTACAAGAATAAGATGCGGTGCTTGTTAGTTTTGTGTTTTTCTTTTGTTTTTAAATGTAAAGTCCATGATTTATGAATATAAAAATTTCCATAACGACCATATTTTCTGACTAATAATTTATATTTACAGAATTTTAAATGAATAAAATAGTGGTTTTAAAGATGGTGCGCCTCCCTTTGGGACGCGCTTGCAGTTATTAACCTAGGTTTTGTGGGCTGATATAATTTCAATAGATCATGGATGACAACTTGTTCTGTGACTGTGTCTAAGATATAAAAGGGTACTGTCCCTTAAACTCTATTCTGAAAAAGAAAATAAGATAGTTTGTGGTGGTTTTGTTGGTTGGCCTTCTATGGCCGCCTTTTTCTAAACCAGATTTATAAGTCCTGTCACATGTTGTCTGAATTTGCAGAATTTGAAAAGATCAAAATTAGTGGATATAAATACCATCTCTTCGCTCCGCTTGAGAGAGGTAGAGGCCTCCCCTTCTCGACCTGCTGGCCTTTTATCAAAGGTTTTGGGTTTGAATAATTTAATAAATCAGGACGCACAACAATTTTGAGTGACAGTGACCTACGGTTGGAAGTTCAATTTGGGGGTTAGTGGCCTACGATTTTTCAAAAAATGTTTCATAAAAATACTCGGTCACTAATGCTCTGCATTTTAAATTAGTTCAGACAGATCAAATAGTTTAGATATTGTGGGGATTAGTGGCCTACGGTTTTTCATAACATTTTAATTTTTTTAAAAATAGACCACTAACGCTCAAATTTAGTAAATAGTTAAGATTTAAATACAAACGTTAAACATTTTGGTGAAAATGCTTTTAAATGTAGTTTTAGTTATGTTTAAAAAACAAAAAATCGGTGAATAGTCTAGATATTAGGGTTAAAAGTTAAGATTTTTGTGTAAGAAGTAGAATTTTAGTCGAAATGTGCTTTAAAACTGTATTTTTGAAAACCACAAAAAATTTAAAAAATCGACCAATAAAAACAAAAGAAGACTGGACAAAAATGACCTCAAAATTAGTATGTGGCCCGGATCCTAGGCTGATACAACTACTAGCGGGACCCGACAACTGCACTACATGTGCTCAATTTTGCATAAACAAAGTGGTACATTTATCCTGACCTCTAGGAAAAGTCGTTCTGCAACATGCACAGAATATCCTGTGCAACGTATGATTATGGAGCCAGACGTCGAAATTCAGTTAAATGCATAATCTTTTTAAAAAATTTAACAATACTACTGGAAGATGGAAATTTTTACCAGTAGCTAAATAAAACTTGCTAAATACTTTACTTTGTGTCAGTTACTGATAGCCAGTGATTGGTTACATAAACTCTGGGACATTGTTAGTGTATGTGTGCTCTATGACTTATGCAGAAAAAGCTAGCCTGACCTCTGGCCTTTGTGCTAAAAAGCTTTTATTAAATTTGGCCAAGTTCTGTTGGGTGCTTTTTGAGAAGAAGTCATATTAAAGTTTTCAATTTGTAGAAAAAAGTATCTATATTTGATGGCCTATCAACATCATTGGAAAAAGAATGAAATATCCATCATGAAAGAAATTTTCCTTTTAAACTTGGTTATGGTTAGTTCAGTGATTTTGAAAAAAATACCATTTTAAGTTGGGGTTTTTTAATACATTTTTTTATTCACACCATCCATATTTGATAGCATATATATATCATGTCTACAATTTTTAAAGGACTTTATGCCAGGATGTTTTCTATTAAATTTAGCAAAAACGTTCTGTTTAGCAGATTGTTAGCCTTATTACGGGCTGATATGCATCATTTGTATACATTCGACAAGCCTTCGTGGCAGAAAGGTTTCTATCAAATTTAGTGAAATTCAATCTGATGATTTTTACAAGAATACATATATATGTTTTCTATTTTTGGTAACAGGTGCAATATTCAATTACCGATAGGTATCATTGGTGCAACTTTGAAAGACCTTTTTGCCTGAATGCTTTCTGTACAATATGGTCACATTGTGTTTAGCAATTTTTGAAAAGAAGTCGTTTAAAGTATTTTTCTATCTTTAGTCACATAATCCATAGAGACATCTATTGAACACAAGAGTATGGTGAACGCCACATTATATGTCCGCCTCGTGTTTAATAGTCCTCTATGTAGATAACTGAATTTTTTTGCAGAAACCACTTTTCTTCTTTCAATCACAGTGACCTTGGCCTTTGACCTTTTGATCCAAAAATTGATGGGCTTCTTCCTTGCCTGAAGTACAAGCCATCCACAAAGTTTGGTAATTGTAGATCGTGGATAACTTGAGGTATTGTTTAGAAACCATTAATCTTTGTTTCAGTCACAGATGTCCTTGACATATGAGCTTTTGACCCCGAAATCTATAAGATTCTTCCTTACCCAAAGTGCAAGCCATCTACAACGACTGGTAACTGTAGATGATAGACAACTAGGGATATTGTGCGGAAAACGATATTGGCAACAGACAGATGGACGGACGGAGAGACAAGATCATACCATAATACGCTTCACCTTATGGCGGTCGTATAAAAATAGTTTATGTTCATCCATTTATAAGAGTGTTTAAATTTATGTTTGCCCATTTATAAGGGTGTTTAAATTTATGTTTTCCCATTTATAAGGGTGTTTAAATTTATGTTTGCCCATTTATAAGGGTGTTTAAATTTATGTTTTCCCATTTATAAGGGTGTTTAAATTTATGTTTGCCCATTTATAAGGGTGTTTTAATTTATGTTTGCCCATTTATAAGATTGTTTTAATTTATGTTTACCCATTTATAAGGGTGTTTAAATTTATGTTTGCCCATTTATAAGGGTGTTTTAATTTATGTTTGCCCATTTATAAGGGTGTCTAAATTTATGTTTACCCATTTATAAGGGTGTTTAAATTTATGTTTACCCATTTATAAGGGTGTTTAAATTTATGTTTACCCATTTTTAAGGGTGTCTAAATTTATGTTTACCCATTTATAAGGGTGTTTAAATTTATGTTTGCCCATTTATAAGGGTGTTTAAATTTATGTTTGCCCATTTATAAGGGTGTCTAAATTTATGTTTGCCCATTTATAAGAGTGTTTTAATTTATGTTTACCCATTTATACGGGTGTCTAAATTTATGTTTACCCATTTATAAGGGTGTTTTAATTTATGTTTACCCATTTATAAGGGTGTTTTAATTTATGTTTGCCCATTTATAAGGGTGTCTAAATTTATGTTTGCCCATTTATAAGAGTGTTTTAATTTATGTTTACCCATTTATAAGGGTGTCTAAATTTATGTTTACCCATTTATAAGGGTGTTTAAATTTATGTTTACCCATTTATAAGGGTGTTTTAATTTATGTTTACCCATTTATAAGAGTGTTTTAATTTATGTTTGCCCATTTATAAGGGTGTCTAAATTTATGTTTACCCATTTATAAGGGTGTTTTAATTTATGTTTACCCATTTATAAGGGTGTCTAAATTTATGTTTACCCATTTATAAGGGTGTTTTAATTTATGTTTACCGATTTATAAGAGTGTTTAAATTTATGTTTGCCCATTTATAAGGGTATTTAAATTTATGTTTACCCATTTATAAGGATGTTTAAATTTATGTTCTGACGACTGGGAAAGGGAAAAGAGTCAATGATATTGACAAGATGATTTAGAGGGCAAGCTGTGAAAGATTAATGCACTGTGGATTTAGAGGGCAAGCTATGAAAGATTAATGGACTGTGGATTTAGAGGGCAAGCTGTGAAAGATTAATGGACTGTGGATTTAGAGGGCAAGCTGTGAAAGATTGATGGACTGTGGATTTAGAGGGCAAGCTGTGAAAGATTAATGGACTGTGGATTTAGAGGGCAAGCTGTGAAAGATTAATGGACTGTGGATTTAGAGGGCAAGCTGTGAAAGACTGATGGACTGTGGATAGAAGAACAAATCTAAAAATGTGCGGTTGCAAAGTATATTCTTTTAAAGGTAACTGATCGTCATTACCTGCCTCAGGTAATTTTGACAATCATTAGTGCCTTCTTAAAAGATAAGAATACCAATGTTGACGTTAGCAATCCCCATAATCACTAATAGCGATCAAACGAACTCTATTTTTTCAAGAAAGGAACTTGAAAAAAATGCATAATTAGCCCTAAATTAAAATATTAATCTTTTTAAAAAATATTGTACATCAGTGAAAGAAAGAATGCAGACTAAAAATAAATGAGAGCAAGATTGGGAATGTAAAATTGCAAAGTGCAAAACCTTTCCTGGGACACCAAACAACTGAATAGAATGTGTCCATATTTTCCAGAACAAAATTTAGTGACTCCAAAGGGAATTCTAGACTAAAAGATATAGGAACGCTAAATTTTATTAAAACTGGACACAAAATATAATGCTTGTTTGGATTTTTATAAACCATGACCATAGAATGATAAACTAACACACACACACGGGTCAAAAGAGTAAAAAAGGAATTTTCAAAAAAATTTCTTGAATGAAACTTGAGCCCCTTTTATTATACAAACTCCATTTAATATTTTTTTAAAACTAAAATTCCCTAGAAAATAAAAAAAAAATAAAAATTGTGGAAGTGAAAAAGATTCAAAACATATGAATATTCGATCTAAGAGTTATGCATCAATTTTGCAGAAGGGTGTGAACAAGGTGTGATATACCTGAGCCTTCTCGACAGAGATATTCAACATATGAGACATCTGATCATTTTACCTGTGTCATGTTGTCTTCATCACCTCCTGCCATGCCTCTTCAAAAACCTCCACCTCCTGCCATGCCTTTTCAAGAACCTCCACCTCCTCAGTGCAAACGTGTTCTTCCGTTTTGCCTACAAATTAAAAGCATAGGAGAATGCATTCGGTCCATTTTTTAAAATTAATTTGTGAAAAGAAGCATCAATGATTCAGTTACATCATATTAAGCATCACAGTTTTGTTAAGCATTTAAAACAATGGAAAAATAACAATGGCATCGTATTCATTCATACTTTACAAGTAGATAAATTCATAAATTCATTGTGAGAAGTCAACGGATGCCAGTTATTAAGTTTTTATCAGAACAAACAGTCTCTCAAATATAAAAGAATGAAAATGAATTAGCAATATACCGGAGATGATCTGGGTTCAAAACTAAAATTAATTGTTGCTTGGCAAAATAATCTTTTAACGTGTAGGAAAGTTCAAATATTTTATGAGAACAGTAATTGAAACAAATTAATTCTGAGCACATTTTTTTGCTTGCAACTTTTAACACAGGTAGGTCACTGAAATTTGTTGCTTGCTATGTACTACTGATTTCATACGCTGTTGAAGCATTTTTCATATGCAATGTACATAAATCTTTTTCCAGTGATTTTTAATATACATGATACAAATAACTTAAAATATTGGCAACAGTGATCACAGGTTTGAAAATAAACGTGGCCTTTATTTTTAATGAAATATATACCTGGGACTTTATACTTCTTTTTGGACACTAACTAGAGCAAGACGAAACAATTAAGGAGAAATTTATCAATATACTTTGCCACACACATATATACTTCTTATGCGTGTTATGTATATTATTCAATCGTTTTATACACTGTGTGTAAACTGAGGACGGGCTGAATCATAGTGTATTTGCACAGTACACGTACTGGTGATATCATTGATGTCCAGTATTACCAAAGTGTTACGAGTGCATTGTACTTTACCAATCAACCGAATTGCCCACCTATTGCAAAAAAATAAGTAAATACAAAAATGGGTTATAGTTCACTTATATATACAGCCCCATGATAAACTTGCAAGCGGCCACGGCTGGACTAGATAACACAAGCATTTACATTTCTCTAAAATTGTTAAACAATAATCTTTGACATAAAAATGTCCGCTCTCCCTTTTCGATATCTCCAACTCAATTTATTCGATATTTTCTACCTACATATATAAAGTGTCTTGGACAGCTTGTAGCATGAAAGTTATTAAATAACTTAAAACCCCTCCGTATAATTTCAAGAGTAAATGTTTATGAGGCTACGGGGGGGGGGGGGGGGGTGGGGGGGGTAGGCATGAGTTAGATAAATATATGCCAAAATTTCACCTCTTTTATCACATAAATTTTTGGTTGGATGGTCAGTGGCGGTGATGGGGGGAATATTCTCTGTGAAAGTGATTAGCAAAATTATCATTTGATTAAGTAGGATTGTTTGAATTTCAATTTTCTCTCATTTACCGGTCAGTAAGACTAATTAGGGTTTACTGAACCCCTACGACATTTGATTGGCTGCATTTTTAATAAACCATTCAACTAACCTAGCAAATCAAGTCGAGATAAAGACACTGCATGAAGAGGGTTAAAAATCACCAAATTAAATTATCGCTAAGCTATATCATTGGTGAAAAAAAAAACGGCCACGTTTTATTGACACATATTTATTTTTCTTGGACCTCTTTATTTGCGCCTCTTCCAGTATTTTGCTCTTTTTCCATTCTTTATGAGCAAGGATGGCTCTAGTTATACGCTAAATAGGGGACACAACTCATAATGTCTTCATCCAGAATATGTGGTCTTCTAGCAAGCCAAATCGTTTTCGTTTCAGGTTATTTACAGTACGATTAAAAACAAAATTTGATTGTATTAGATTTTCCTTATTTTCTTTTAAAATATCGATTAAAAATAGAATAAACTGTAATAATCAAGGGTTTGCAGACTTACTTCCCCGCTGCCAATGTCATTAAGTTTGTAATATCTTTCCATGTAACAAAAATGAAAGTACACGTCATCTTCAAAATAAAACAGCTCACTGTCGGCCATGTTTTTCTCTTCCTGGCACGTAATTTCGATACACAACAATGGATGATTACATGACTCCTGTGTGAGTACATTATTAGCATTTTGTGTAAATCATGCAAATTTCAGTTCAAGATTTGCCACTTCACTGCAATTGATAGATCTTATTGTGTCAACTGTTTCAATTCTTTAGTGTTCTGATTCGATACCAACCCTTCAGATCAAACAAAAACGTCAGTTAAAGCTATTTTTAGCTCTTTGTTACAATTATGTCACCTATTATACCTTTACCACCAGTCTCTCTCTCTCTCCCAAATTTTACGTAATCTTTTACCCATTTCTTCATCTATCACTACTTTTACATTTATCCATTTGTCTATCTGTTCCTTTGTTTTTGCCTACATACTATTTTACCCAACTGTCTCAATCCTACTGTCTGTCAATCGGTCTTTTTTCCCAACCACTGGTCCATCTATTCATATATCGATGCTCATAGGCATTCATTTATTCATCCAATCATCCATCTATGCATGTATATTTGTTTGTATGCATGTATGGATGGATGTATGCAAGGCTCAGAAAAATATTTCCCATGCACTCGTCTCTGGGACGAGTTCGATGCAAGAGTTACTCGTCCCTGTCCTCATTATACCATGCAAATATTATCTTCCCATACATGGCTCCTAGGATAAACATATAACAAGAGATATGGTTTGTAACGCGAGAAATTGCAGTTGCACACATAGCCTTTGATTTCGTTTTGGTATTCGCGTTTACAGTGAAACCCTTCAGTTATATATGTATCATAATTTTATTTTTCAACAAGTTATCACATATCTTTATGAGTTAGATATGGGAGAAGTTAAGAGACGGAGAATGTCAATTTTTTTTGATTTTCGTCTTGGTCAGTCATTGTTGCGCTTGCCCCAGATCACCAGTATTTTCAAGACTGTGCAGCTATATTAATACATTGTTACGCCAAAGTAAAGACGACAGCAGATATTTATAAGTATGTAATTACTTTTCACCTGAAAAAGGTCAGCAAATCGCATTTGAAAGAAGAATTCCAACAGTATAAATTTCCACCAACTTTCGTACTTAATGATCCATTTTAGTAAAACCTCCATTCTAGAGAGCTAATCACGTGCACCATAAAAAAGGAAGATTGCTGATTGGCCAAAAGAAATGGAACATGTCTAGATCATTACCTCAACTAGATTTCGACCAATCAGCCGTCGTCTTGACATCATCTGCTTTATAAATAGATTACAACGGCACACATTGTGGGAATCGCCTGATACACTTAAAATACTCATTTCGAATGTATGTTGGCAACATTTTTCTCTTGAAAATTAATTACATACTTACAGAAATATCTGCTGGCATCTACCTTTTGGCATGATAATGTATCAAAATAAAGCTTCAGTCTTGGAAATAGCGCTGACCTTGGGCAACTAACATTTCATGACCAGATGAAAAATCACAAAACAATGTTGACCGTTTCTCTCTCTTAACTTCTCAGAGGTCTGACTCATCAAGACGTGTGTAAGCTCTTTGAAAGGGAAACTTTCTCCACATCAAAATGATGACTAAAGTACTGAAAGGTAAATATGAACATCACTAAGAAATCGACATAATATGTTCATAATATTTAACATCGGGTACCTGTGTAAAAAAAAGAAGAAAAAAAAAGAAAGGAAGTAGTTTTCTTAGTGACATGTTCTAGACTGACAACAATTATGCAAAGTAGGCAAAGGTTATCTATAATTCACGCACGCCAAATGTTAAGCGATGTTGAAGATGGTAGTTCATTATTTTCAAGCCATTATCATATATATCCCTGTATCTTTATCTCCACACTTTTCAAAAGTGTCTAGGATATTATCGTATCCTCTATATATCCGTACATCCGTCGGCTGCAGCCTCTTCTAATAAATCAATGAGTGGAATTCACCCAACGTGGTACATAGGTTGCCCATGTGCTGACAATTTGCGAGAGGTGGGTGACTTTTGGGGCGCCTCCGAATTTATATTTTAAACTATTTATTTTTCTAAATAACGAAGACACATGATATATTTAATGTATTTTGTCTCGTGAGGAGAGGAGAGGGGCTTGGCGGTCTTTGGTGATGAGGAGTTAGGGCGGCAAACATGCAATAAAAATAAAAAGCTTTCAGATTGGCCTTTGTGAATGCATAGATGTAGCTTAGGATTTGCTCCGCCGGTGACCGTCTGCGAGAAAAAGGGTCATTATTGGCTTCTGCGATTTGTATGTATGTTGTAGGGTTTTATGATACGTCAGTACAACAACGGCTATACGGTGCCGATTAAAAGTAAAGTTCGAAAAATGTAAATATTAAGAAAAAGAAACACGAAGATAAATCCTTCCAAATAATCGTAAACATGAAGTACTTAAAGATAAACGTGAAAAGGTAAAGATGTTTAAATTCTGTAAAAGGTATATTCAATAAAACATCAAGGTAAAAAATGTATAATCCATAAAATATAGATATAGGGTCAAAATGTGTATTTCCTTGGGTTGGGGGGTGAGGGTAGTGTCAAAAGTCAGATGTACAAACATTCCAATTATGAGAATTTCAGTTTTCTGACCAAACTTAATATATGCAGTTGTACTAAGAAGACAAGTCATATATGTACGGAATATACATTATGACCCCTGAGTCACTATTGGGCAGGAGCGAGGAGGGTTCAGGAAGATGGGGTGTTAAAAACATGCGATTATGCAGTAGGAAGCACAGGAAATTGTTGTGGCGATGGTTTTTTTTTTTTTTTTTTTTTTTTGGAGGGGTGGTGGTTGGTAAATACAATATTAACCCTGGTTCGTAAAGGTTGTTGTACATTGCTCTCGTATTCCATATTTAATAAGTTGTAAAGGCTTTTCCATAGCAGACCATATAAATGTATAAAATTGTTTAAACGGATATTTATTTTTAAAATCATCAAAACTCATGTATGAACCATTCTCATTCACAAATTCATTTACATAGCTTATGAGTTTTTTCAAACTATTTGTTGTTTTTTTTTTTTTTTTTTTTTTGTAGAAAACAGTTTTACCTTTTATTTCATACGCAGTTAATCTTACATGCTTGATCCGGCGTTCGATACAGCTGTTCAATCCGTATTTCCGTATCACACACCCAGATTCGAACTACTTTAGTACCTTCTTTGACGTCTGCGCGTAGATATTTTTAGACGCAGTGAATCGAACTTTTATAAATCCCAGTTCGTTTTGAAATTGATTCATACAGTAAATCTAAAAATATTTCGAAAGCATAAAAAGGGGTATGTAATAAATACAAAACCGCATTCTTTTTTGTACCGAGTAGCTGGAAAGAACTCGTTTTATCTGGCTTATGAATATATCTCGGGCTTACGGCCTCAACGTATCCCTACTCCGTATCAGACTGGTTCTTTCCGCCAACTCAGAACAAAACACGTATGAAGTTTTGTATATGTATAATAATGCTTTGTGTTGTACTACACGTTTATAATAATGCTTTGTGTTGTACTATACTTGTATAATAATTCTTTGTGTTGTACTATACTTACAGGTTACTGCATTTGTATCGGAAAATATGAACGAGTTTTTCTGAGCTATACTGCACGACGTTAGGAGTGCAGTATAGCCCAGACAAACGAGTTCGTATTTTCCCATACATATATAGTAACCTTTTCATTATATACTCATTTTCTTTTTCTACTCTATGATCAATAATGAAAAAAACACACTACAAGATACAAAGTAATTGAATTGCTGTTGCATTCCAAAGTAAATACACAACCGTAGTTAAACAATACACAGCAACAGTATTCATGCGCACATAGCACCGCCCCGCGACCTTTGAACTTGGCAGCGTACCGCGCCCTCAGTCACTCGTTTAGAAAATAAATCTCATTTTGCTCAATATAAAATTGAAATTTGGAGTTATATTATAAATGACTGCGCATTGGAAGAACTTTCCTGGTTGGTCTGAAATGGAGGTAGTTTGTTTTTCTGTCGATCCAGCTAAATTCTGCTTATCAAGTTCTGATGGACTGGGGTTTTTAGCGGGGTCGATTCCGTACGATGTACATGTGGCTTCAGGGACTGGCGTTGACAGCAAGCTGCATATGTATTTCTGTTCTTCCATTGATAGTTTGGAATCATAAGCTGGAAAAATATGAAATTTTTTTAATTTAAATTCTTAAGAAGATGCAGGATCAGCTATTTTGTGTTAGAGAAGTTCAAATTCATTTCGTTTTGGAGTGCAGTAAATTCTCCTTTGGAATGTGATTTATACTGGAAACGTAATCTAGACTACATTTTCATGCTGTGGATCAGTTTTGTGAACCTATGTAATTTTAATTAGCAGAAATAACTCAGAAGTTAGATTTTGAGGAAAGTCAAGATGCAGAAAGGTAAGTACATATATTGCCGTTGTTATTACCAGTTATAGATGACATGTTTTTATGCCCTGTCACTTGCATGATCTTTGTTGGAGAGACCCCAGCTTTCGATACGGTTGTCACTGTAGTCTTCCGTACTGAATGGTTGGTGATTTTCTCCTGGATTTTCTGCACTTTCTGCAGCTAGTTTCATCAGAGATCCCAGTTGATTAACTTCCATTGGTCTGGGGTAATACCTGCAATTTTAAATATTTTCTCCCCTAAAATATATTTTTATTTCAATTCTTTTGCAGTGTACACTTTTAATTCTCGCGATTTGTTTTATCTTTAACTGTTTTATAAAAAATCTCTTTGTTTTCTTATATCTTTGAATGTTCATTGATCAAATTGATTGTGGAAATTGTTTGGTATGTGCCGGTTATACATTTTTTTAAGATTTTTTTTTTTCATTTTCATTTTTGACAACTTCAATATCTGTTTAATTTCATAAAATTCATTTATTCATTCATTCATTTATTTACTCATTGTCTGAAATTTATGTATTTATTTATTTTTAATTTATGTTATTATTTGAAATAAGGCCATTAATGGAATCTGTAGATATATGATTACCATATTTGGGGAGTTTCTGTCAGTTTCTGCGCTGGAATTGGGGTTAAATAAAAGGGGCTGTCGTTATCCATCATTTCTGAGGGTCTCCGTTTCAAATACTGCAGGTAAAGGTGAACTGGGTCTCGTTCAGGTGCTGTTCCGGTGGAAACACATGCGAGGTATTCGTGGACCTGTAGTCATCCCTCCCAGTACCGTCAACGGTTTTGCTATCCCTCTTAGCATATTGAAGATACAGGGTACGGTGAAATCGGTGAATACTGATACATCTCCCAACTTTAATTTTCTTTGCTAGTCTTGGACTCTAAATCCAAACATTTTCCCAAAAAAGTAACACGGAAAATTGCAAAGCAGCTGGGGTATGAGAGCCCATTTCACCAGCGGAAAATAAAGCTTCTTCGTCATCTTGACTTATTGGCTTTGAGGCTTTGATTTTCTACCAAAACCAGCCTTCTTCAGTTGCATTTTTTTCGAATTTAGTCCTTGAACTAAAATGGGCGGTCTCTAAGAGAGACGGGATAGCCCTTGGCCTTAAGATGCCTTTCTATGCTATTTTGATAGACTCTAGAGAGCACGGCTCATAGTCTGAACCATTCGATTGGCGAATCGTTATGAACATTTCTGCTAAGTAAGTATTTAAATGATCCGGAATTATATTTTCACTACAGCGTGTCTCACGTTTGTGGTCATAAAGTAGTTCCTAACACGCGATACTATTTTTAAACACGGGTCGTGCAGTATGAAGCCGTGTAGTATGGAGACATACCCCACGATTCTGACAATGCAAAGTTAATGGAGAAAAAAAAGTGAGTATTTAATAATTGTATAATAATGCTTTGTGTTGTACTCTACTTGTATAATAGTGCTTTGTGTTGTACTATACTTGGATAATAATGCTTTGTGTTGTACTATACTTGGATAATAATGCTTTGTGTTGTACTATACTCGGATAATAATGTTTTGTGTTGTATTATACTTAAGTTTGCAAAGTTCCAATCTATTTTTATATTAGACTGAAATAAAATTAAAAAAAAACAAAATGTAGAAAGGTCTGATGAAAAAAAAACAAGATTCCGTTTTATATTATTAAAGTTTTCTTATATGTTCTAAGCAAAAAGAACGTATCAGATATTTGTATCTAATGTCATTAATAACTATATCCACTGTAATTCTGATTGCAAAATTCTCCTTATCCATGTAAGTTTCAGATCATGTACAAAATTTTAAAAAATATTAATTTTTATTTAATGCATTGATCCATTTTTTAAAAAAGACATATAGAAAAGAGCACTGCGCACATTCAAAATTTGTTCTGATTTCTATAGCAATAATAGTAAGAGATGGATAATTTTTGGTAAAGCTAAACTTTTTGTCACTGAAACTTTTCCGAAACGCTTCCCCCCCCCCCCAAAAAAAAAAAAAAAAAACAAAAAAACAAAATCTCGATAGAATTACGTTCACTTCTTGTTCTTCTTACTTTGTTTTTGTTTCTTGTTTTAAATATTGATACTAAATCGAACTTATTTGTAAAATTGGTCGATAAGATTTATTGCTGATCATAAGGATTTCTCAAAACCAATAAGACCAAGAGATGTATCATCTAAGATATAATATCTATGTCATATAAGATAACTTTTTTTTTCTTTTTTTTATTTTTATCTCTACTGTATACCTTTACAGTGTTTCACATAGAGCGTGGGTCTATGTCCCCCAAATCTTGATCCTGTGCGCCCTCCTGGGCGCGCTTTTTCGTCAGGAAAAAAAATCGAAAAATACGGTTATAACTTTTTATTAGTGGCTATCCATCCATGTCTCTGTTGGCGCTCGCAATGTCCAATATCGCAAGAGGTGATAAAACTGTAAGATGACAGTGAATATCTATTTTAAAACAATGTATCTGTCAATGAAAATATTCAAAGTTTGTGATAGTCGGCAGAGTTGCAATGTAAAGTGTTTTACGGCCGTTAGTGTAACGTGTTTTCGAGGTTAAAGTTACTCCCACGGAGAGGAAGCGGTTGACAAAAGTGACTAAATTTATGCAAATACACAATTTGTCATTTAATTAATGATTTGTTAGTTTGGAAAGAAAAGTAATTCAGAAAACATAGGTATCGTCCAACGGCCATTTGTCGGGGCTTCCTTCAATCGTGCGCCATGTTTCTCGCGATCTAATTCGCTTGTTTCGAGATAATGACGTCATCAGCTGTGTCACCAGCGTTCTTAGAGAGTGACCGGAATGAATTAAACAGTAAAATCAGCAAAAAATGAGATTTAAACAGGTAATTTCATGTAATTTAAAAAAATCATAATGAAAATCTATGTTTTCACTAATGCCTTTTTTTTGTCAGACATTTTGGCCTTGAATTTTCTATTATATGCTAAAGATAGCGCCGCCAATCACATGATGACTTTGTTTACATGTTTTGAACAGGAAAACCAACTTTGGGAATTAATACAACTAGGTAGCCAATGTAAATATATGGTTTTAATCATATGGGGTTCTTATACAACGTCAGAAAAATTTACACTCGAAATGTATATTCACTACGGACTTTTTCGTTTCAGTTTTATTTCATAATAAAGATATATTCTACATCAAAAGACATTGAATCTATTATAATAAAATGTGTATCCATTCACCAGTGTCTATTTTTAAATTTCTCTCTCCCTCTGTCTCTCTGTATGTATGTATGTATGTATGTATGTCTGTCTGTCTGTCTCTCAATCTATTGAGTCATGTATCTATATGGTAAAGAACAAGCAAGCAGTAATGTAAGTGCACAAACTGCATATAGAATTAACGGACAAAATTAATCATTTTTAAATTTAATTTTTTTTTTAAATTTCAAAAACACGGAGACGCTATAAACTAATAATATCCATACCTTGGTCTAACTGGCACGGTCCGGTCATATGCCACGTGACTTTAGTGGGTGTCACGAACCATGGATATCACTTCCGGAAATAAGTAAACATACACACGTTCGGAAAAACCGTAATTATGAACTAATGTACATGAATGTCAAAAAAAATTTCCACGCTGATTAAATGAAGTAGATATAGTTAAACACTTTTTATGGTTTATTTGAATAGATTATCATAATATTATAACGAACGCGTTAAAATTCACGTTAAGTGAACAAAAGGTGGTTATTTGAGGTTATTTATTATAGGTGGCACTCGCCAGTTTCGTACTTAGCATTAGATTTTTAACAATAACGAATTACCCAGGTTTTCCTCACTGATTGTCCTGGCTATTTAAACAAGACCTTGTATATCTTATGTGTTGTTAAAAGAACTTTGAATTCCCTTTATTTTGGTATATGAGTGATGGGTGCAATTTGGGTTATAGACTATACAGCTTGGTCTTACTTAATATGTGCACCTCTCAAAAAACTGCTAGCTCCGCTTGGTCATTTTCACTTCCTGGACTTCAAAGGTAAATATTAAAAAAACGAGCCGATAACTTTTTTTACTTTTTATATAATTTGTAATTCACTCATTGTATTTTCAGAAGCTGGTATTGCCTACTCTGAAAAATTTTGTTTCCCTATTTTAATAACTGCTGAAAATAACGTACTTTTGACTAATTCAGGCTGATTTTTCGAGTACTTTGGAGCGGCCATTTCTGTCTGCTATGTACTTAGATCATGTCCAATTTCCACAAGTACAATATATAAAGAAATTTCAGCCACAGTACATGAAAGTTGCATAGAGGTATGCCAACATTCTCTCCACTGTGCAAACAACTTCATCTTACACCTGTCACTCTCTCAGAAGCACGTATTATCTGTAGAGCGCCCTCATAATAAATGCGTGTAGCCCGGAACGCTGTATTATCGCAGTACGTAATGTTGTTATCGGTACATATTAAAACCGTTTTGTTATTGCTGCATGGTTACAAATTGTAAAGTTTTCATGAGTTTTACTCTATCAGTTCATATAAATAAAATCTCTGTCAATCCCAGCGGGTAAATGTAAATAAAATGGCAATAGGTGGCTGACCCAGATTATCGTACCATGGGGGAACAACTCTATATCATCGCGGTATTTGCCTAACTTAGGTATGGTGGTAGCACGGACGTATTATAAAAAAACATAAATTTCAACTTACCCATAAGAAGAAATGTCCACGCTTGTACAGGCTGAATATTTCCAAGAAAAAAACGGATCCAATGATTAAATGGAACACAATAATGTCAGTTAGATTGAAATCCAATAATAACAAACAGTACAACTTTTTTTTAAAAAATATATTATTTAAGTGTGTCTGAATTTAAATGCAATGTGGGCAATGAAATGAGCTATGTCGCCTCACAACTGATGTTTCACAACAAAATGAAAGGTGTCTCCAGTGTTGGCAGTTGTCACATTGTGCCCATGAATAATCACAAGATTAATACAACCCCTATGTGCACGTGGCTGATGCTTGTGACATACACAGCAGTTTGAAGATTCATCCTCAGACATTGGCAAGCTGTCTTGACTGTCCTCGCAGTTATTTTCATCAGAATCATCTACATAATATGAAGAGGGACCAGGCTGAGTAGAACATGGGATTCTAATCCTAGGTGATGTCTTCAAAATTCCAGAGGCTGCAGTACAAAACTCTGGAAAATTATTATGGACACTTTTTAATTCTGCAGTTAAAGACTTCACAAATAAGGATGAATTTTGGACACTCCTATCAGCCAAACTTGTGGATTCTTACATTTTGTACATTTTTGTCACTTTTAGAAGATGATGACAGTCTTCTTTGCTAGACTACCAGCAAAGAAAGGTGGAACAAATTTCTGTATGGGCTTTTGGACAACTCTTATTATGGTTCTCTTCTTAAAGAAATCACTTAGATCTTCATCCTTCTCTGGTGTTTTGGCTTTCATAACATCTTTAGGGTAATCTCCAGTTGTTGGTTGAGTTGTTTCCGGAATATTTCCTTTTTCTTGACTGGCATCGTTTTCCACATGGTAAATGGTTGATGGTGCTACCTGTGAATCCAAAATTTTCTTGTTTGAAAATGGAATAATTCCAGCTTTTCCAAAGGCAGAAGTTCAATTTTCTGGAGACATTGCCTTCAAGTAAGGTTTGCAGGTAAGTTTTGCAATATCATACTTTGTTATTTGTTGGCCAGGGTTCTTCTGCAAGTGCAGCTGACATTGTCTAGTGTACATAGATTTGAAGGGTCCAAAAATACCAACATCCAGAGGCTGGGTGAATTACTTTATTTTTCTTTGCCCAATCAACAAGTGTTAAAGATAAATGTGACTTAGTATGAGGGTGGGCTATGAGTTATTTCCTTCAGCTATTCCACTATTCTTGGTAAAGTGTTTGGTGATGTAATTCTAAAATATGGCTGAGTTGGACCAACCACTATCTGACATCTCACCAACAGATCCAGGAGGAGTACCTTCTAAAAAAGTTGATCATTCCACTTGTTTTCGGGAAATACACAGCATGGATGTGGTTTCCAATGGCATTTCCACACCCAATGATGGTTACATTCTGTGATCTTGATGATGCAACTGCTGGTACCTGAGTATCTTTGCCACATATAACTCTTGGAGGGGAATGCTCAGTGTTTATTCCAGTCTCAATGTTAAATATTCTCTCTGGCCTGTCTCTTAAATTGTTGATTGTTAGGATGGTTGATAGCTCCTTGAAATAGCTGTTTAATACTTCCCTTGAAGCACATTTTGCTCACAGAATAGACAATTTCTGGGGCTTGGCAAGCTGTAAATATGGCCACCTACGCATAAACCCATAAAACCAGCAATCCCTCAAAGGTCTGTCACTCTGATCTTTCTTTCCACAAGTAAATACATAGTCTGCTGCAAGGTACAGCACATTTGCTTTGGTGTATCCATAGCTGAACTCAGCCATGTACTTGAGATGATTTACCAATTCATGTTCTTCGTTCTCGCTGAATATTCTTTCTGGACACAGTTTGGCATCAAGGGGTACATTTCCTCTAGTTCTGTCTCTGTGTGTGGACTCTGGCACACCAAACTGTCTTACTGGATCATAAACTGACATGCGTGCAAGGGTTACATTGAATGCACTCTGTACATTTCTTGAATTGTACTGTCGCCTTGCTTTCTTCAGACATTGATTCTGAAATACATAAAAAAATAAGCAAATAAGTTTCTAATGCTTTTTACGAAGGATCTCAAGTTACATTTTGTCATTTTTGTCCTAATTGGCTTCCGTATAATGAAATTCCATGTGCAGCCATGATAGGACATATCTGTCACCAGCGGTATATGACCTATAAACAGCAGCCAGCAGACGACACACTGAGGATATTTTTCGTAATCAGGACAGATGTAGATATAACGAGTTCGATAGGAGTTTTGTACATTTGGGATCAATGGATTTGCATGCACTTTACAAAAAGTGAGTTTCGGGTTTTTTTAAATATAGACTAACCAAAAATGTTGATGCTTTTTGCGGAAATATTGCTCTGATAGAGTTACTTCCTAGCTACATCTAGCCCGCGACAATGGGGGCGCTCTACAGATAATACGTGCTTCTGAAAGAGTGACAGGTGTAAGATGAAGTTGTTTGCATTTTAAGGGTTCATACAAAGTCTGGAAAAAGTATGGGGGAAAAAAGAGTGCTTTTTCCAGACCTGCAAAAAGTGTGGAAAATAAAGATTTTGCCCTAAAGGTCTGGAAAAAGTATGGAATTTTGGGTTGCTGTGTTTTATTTTGCTAAAGACGCTCATTGCCTGGGGCACCATTTGGTCTAGGGACAGCTCTGCTAGTTCAGTGCGGTTGGCGAGATCCGTGACCTATCACTGACTTGTGATTGGTGGATACTATTTTATATTATGCGGATACCACATGCTCATTTATTGTGACACAGACTTCGAATACATGTGCCAGAGGGGTCTGGAAAAATTGCAAACCAGTCTGGAAAAAGTCTGGAAAAGGTGTGGAATTTGTTTTACTAACAGCTGTATGAACCCGGGCAATTGCAACATGCACAGTGGAGAGAGTGTTGGCGTACCTCTATGCTACTTTCATGTATTGTGTCTGAAATTTATTTACATATTGTACTTGTGGAAATTGGAAATCATCTAGGCACACAGCAGACAGAAATGGCTGCTCCAAAGTACTCGCAAAATCAGCCTGAATTAGTCAAAAGTACACTATTTTCAGCAGTTATTGAAATAGGGAAACGAATTTTGCCAGAGTTGGCAATACCAGCTTCTGAAAGTACAATGAATGAATTACAAAATATATAAAAATTTACCTTTGAAGTCCAGGAAGTGAAAATGACCAAGCGGAGCTAGCAGTTTTTTGAGAGGTACACATATTAAGGGGGCGCTCTACAGATAATACATGCTTCTGAGAGACTGACAGGTGTAAGATGAAGTATTTTGCATTTGCAACATGCACAATGGAGAGAATGTTGGCATACCTCTATGTTACTTTCATGTACTGTGGCTGAAATTTCTTTACATATTGTACTTGCAGAAACTGGACATGATCTAAGCACACAGCAGACAAAATGGCCGCTCCAAAGTACTCGAAAAATCAGCCTGAATTAGTCAAAGTGCACTATTTTCAGCAGTTATTAAAATAGGGAAACGAATTTTGCCAGAGCAGACAATACCAGCCTCTGAAAGTACTCTGAATGAATTACAAAATATCTAAAAAGTAAAAAAGGTTATTGGCTCTTTTTTTAAAAATTTACCTTTGAAGTCCAGGAAGTGAAAATGACCAAGCAGAGCTAGCAGTTTTTTTAGAGATGCACATCTTAAGTAAGACCAAGCTGTATACTCTATAACCCAAATTTCACCCATCAATCATACACCAAAATAAAGGGAATTCAAAGTTCTTTTAACAATACCTAAGATATACAAGGTCTTTTTTAAATAGCCAGGACAGCCAGTCAGGAAAACCTGAGTAATTCTTTTTCTTTAAAAATCTAACCCTATGCAAAGTACGAAACTGGAGAGCACCACCTAAGCAAGACCAAGCTGTATACTCCATAACCCAAATTGCACCCATCAATCATACACCAAACTAAAGGGAATTCAAAGTTCTTTTAACAATACCTAAGATATACAAGGTCTTTTTAAATAACCAGCACAACCAGTGAGGAAAACCAATGTTATTCTTTTTCTTTAAAAATCTAACACATGCAAAGTACGAAACTTGAGAGTGCCACTAATACAGCATTGGAGTATACACTAAATTAAAATGAGAGAGCCAGATCCAGAACAGAAAATTCCATGATCCCACACATTTCAGGTTAACCAGATATTGTTTTCATGAGTTACTTGAGCACATGATAAAACTTTTATTGCAATAATGTAAGTGTTCGAGGAAAATATAGTACAGTTCAGAGCACAAAGTTAAGGTGGCAAAACTGTTGAAGCAACCAAAATTATCTCTTTTTTTATAGCACTATTATTGCATTATGTAGCATTATTTTTATTTGTCCCTCTAAAATGGTGTGTTCCCCAGATTTGGAGGGAGGGGGACACTGTCCTCTGCCCTTGGGATCCTATGTGCAACACTGCCTTTAATATCTTTACTGTTCTTATTATATGAGAAAGTCTCCGCACACAAAGTAAATATATAAGGGGAGGGAGATCCACATGTCCAAATCATCATTGAATGTTAAACAATGCATACATTTGACTATTTACAATCACATGTGATTTGTTATTATGACATTTGCTCCCAGTTTGCAAATTATTCTCCGATATTCAAATCAGCACCTCCTCTATAAAAATCCACGCAACTAAATTAAAATACTTTCCCAAATCTGTGAGATAAGTGTGTTATAGTCACTCCAGTGTATCGTCCCATTATAAAACTTGTTTGATCTTTCTGTATAATTCCAAAAAGAACCGTTTTTATTATATCAACTTTACAGTCGATTCTTTATTTTAGGAAACTTTAAGAAGTGATTAGAGAGAAGTTGCTGAGGCTTACCTGGTATTTCCTTTTATCATGCATGTTATTACTCCTTCATTATGTGAGGAGGACAACTATTTTTGTATTTAAAAAAGGATTGGCTATCATATTGTCATTTTCTTTCGTACATCTGTAGCCATATAAAGGAGTATAGGACTTTTCAAGAAGAGTTTTCGATCATCATTTATTTTAGGAATATTTACAACAAAATTAGTCAATCTGTGTTCACATTCTCATTTGTTTTTTGGTGTTTTTTTTTATTATTGTTTATTTTTTCACCTTCATCAACCCAATTTGCTCAGGCTTTCACCATAACCACTTGTATTACTTTCTTCTGAATCTCTTTCAGTTCTTTCTTTTTCCCGTTAAAATAGGAAATTCATGTCAATTATATGCTTCGTCACAAAAAAAATGCCAGAAAAAGTCTAATTGTAACTTTGTATCCTTATGATCATAGGATGTAGTGCTGCATCCAGTCCTCCATGCCAACATCACAGATTAACGATTTGTTTATCGTTTCCTCTTCATAAGCTATTTCAGGTTGACAGATGAAATAATAATAATAATAATAATAATAAAAATCTTCATTGAATGAAGATAACACAGTTGGTCATGCAAGACCCATTTTCCACATGGTCCTCAACAAATGAATAGGTTATTATATAACATTGCTTATACACACACGCATACTTAACATGGATCTATTCATATATTTAGCATAGTGTTTGAGATTTGCATAAATGAATATATCATATATGCAGGTATATACATTTCAATATGTCAGCATTCATACAGATATTTCATAGTCGATTGGTAATCGTATTCCAACTAAAAACTGTTTTGTTTATTACAGTCAATTTCATATACTCAAGTTCAAGATCACTGAACAGTTTTACTTTTCCCCTCCCGCTCTGTAACTTTTACGCCCTTTGACATAGAGCCATGAATCTGTTACAAATCACTACCTGAAATATTGTGTGTATCACACTCAGGACCATTTTCAAGGTCACGATCTAAGGTCAACATTTCTTTAACATTTTTGGTCTCTACCTACACAACGGTATAAACTAGATGGATGAAACTAAATAAGCTGAGTAACCACTTATCAAGTTACTTGTATTGCTCCCGTCTTAATAACATTATAACTATTTGAGATAGAGTAACTGAACTTGGACTCCTGATATATGATTTCCATCGAGTGTGACAAGGTCATAATCAATTTTAATCAAAGTTATAATCAATTTTATTTATTTTTCTTATATTCCCAAAATCTGCACAACTCTGTCTCAGAGATCAAAGTCAGAGTTCGTCATTGTTCATGTGACCTTTCCATGCTTGACCAGACAAGAAAAAGTAATTGAATTTACTTGTTTATCTGTTTATCAATGTAGGTAGGTGTAGGTAAGCAGGCAGATACACAGACAGAAAGATAGATAGATTGATTAAATTGATTGATTTATTCATTGTCTTCTTCTAGGTTTGGAAACACACTTCCTACGACAGATTATTTAGAGGAGAGGACTGACCCTATGCAACGGTATCAATATTTTTGTTTATATATCTTCTGTTTTTCCCAAAGATATGCATAGTTTTATTTCACATACAAATACATCTGATTACCACAGCAATATGTAATTCCATGGTATTAAATTTGTGACATGCCTACATCATACAGCATACGAGTTTAGAAAGAGATTTGTCTTTCATTAACTATAGATGAAAATTTTGTCGTACGGTAAAACGGAATATTTTTGGAACTGAAAGATTGTATTAAGCATGTAATCGATACAACCATATCAATTCAAAATATGTAACTGAGTTTTGAAATTGCCAACCATTTCTGTATTTGGTAGCTTGCAAAATCAGGAGACTTGATAACAAGGACATAAATAATAAATACCCCTAGAAATATATCGTGGTCAACTCAAATTATATGAAGAGGTAAATATAAAATTGAACCACTAGGCCTTTAAATACTTGTATTGGTCCCATCTTAATTACATTACAGCTGTTTGAGATAGAGTAACTGAATTTGGACTCCTGATATATGATTTCCATGGAGTGTGTCAAGATCATGATCAATTTTATTCAAGGTCATATTATAAATTTTATTTGTTTTCCTTATATTCCCAAAATCTGCACAACTCCGTCTCAGAGATCAAAGTCAGAGTTCGGCATTGTTCATGTGGCCTCTCCATGCTTGGCCAGGCAAGAAAAGGTAATTGAATTTACTCGTTTATCTGTCTATCAATGTAAGTAGGGGTAGGTAAGCAGGCAGGCAGGCAGATACACAGGCAGAAAGATAGATAGATTGATTAAACTGATTGATTTATTAATTGTCTTCTTCTAGGTCTGGAAATAAACTTCTGACGACGGATTATTTAGAGAAGAGGACTGACCTTATGCAACGGTATCAATATTTTTGTTTATATATATATCTCTTGTTTTTCCCAAAAATATGCAAAGTTTTCGTTCACATATAAATACATCTGATTACCACAGCAATATGTAATTTCGTGGTATTAAATTTGCAGCATGCCTACATCATATAGCATATGAATTTAGAAAGTGATTTGTATTTCATTAACTATAGATGAAAATTTTGTCGTAAGGTAAAACAGAATATTTTCGGAACAGAAAGATTGAATTAAGCTTGTAATCGATACAACCATATCAATTCAAAATATGTAACTGAGTTTTTAAACTGTCAACCATTTCTGTATTTGGTAGCTTGCAAAATCAGGAGACTTGATAACAAGGACATAAATAATAAATACTCCTAAAAATATATCATGGTCAACTCAAATTATATAAAGAGGTAAATATAAAATTGAACCACCAGGCCTTTGAATATGGAAGACACTGTTGAAATGAATATGAGGAGTACAAATATAAAATTAAACCACCAGGACAATGAATAGGAAAGACACTGTTGGAATAAATGAAGAGTGCAAATATAAAATTAAACCACCAGGCCAATGAATAGGAAAGACACTGTTGGAATAAATGAAGAGTGCAAATATAAAATTAAACCACCAAGCTGATGAATAGGAAAGACACTGTTGGAATAAATGAAGAGTACAAATATAAAATTAAACCACCAGGCTGATGAATAGGAAAGACACTGTTGGAATAAATGAAGAGTACAAATATAAAATTAAACCACTAGGCTGACAAATAGGAAAGACACTGTTGGAATAAATGAAGAGTACAAATATAAAATTAAACCACCAGGCTGACGAATAGGAAAGACACTGTTGGAATAAATGAAGAGTACAAATATAAAATGAAAACCACCAGGCCAATGAATAGGAAAGACACTGTTGGAATAAATGAAGAGTACAAATATAAAATTAAACCACCAGGCTGATGAATAGGAAAGACACTGTTGGAATAAATGAAGAGTACAAATATAAAATTAAACCACCAGGCTGACGAATAGGAAAGACACTGTTGGAATAAATGAAGAGTACGAATATAAAATTAAACCACCAGGCCAATGAATAGGAAAGACACTGTTGGTCATAAATGAAGAGTACAAATATAACATTAAACCACCAGGCCAATGAATAGGAAAGAATCTTTTGGAATAAATGAAGAGTACAAATATCAAATTAAACCACCAGGCTGATGAATAGGAAAGACACTGTTGGAATAAATGAGGAGTACATAAATCAGATGTGTCAAGTTGAGAAAGTCAAGACATTTCATACACATTGGATGATAGATTTGCTGTATTAAATAAATGTATTTTGACTAGTAGCGAATAATGCGTCAATTTGTATCGATAAATAAGTGAGTATGTAGACTGATCTATTTAATTAGACATAATTTTCTTGACTAAAATTATCGGCTTGGCATATATATATGCCACCATATGAATACTATGGAAGTATTAATCTATCACCGACATGATGATATATTTATATTGCATATGTGGACAAGATTTGTTGACATGAGTATGTAAACATGATGACACATTTACATACTTAATTTGCTATATTGTGGCAACATGTCCGTAAGACGACATAGATATATTAATTTCTTGTCGTATATACATAATCATATGAACAAATTGCAACCGGTAAGTCATTTTTTTGGCATAAAAGACATCATCATGATCACATATACAATAGAAATACCTCTTCATGCCAGCTTAATATTTCCATACAGTGCAGATATTGTTTCTGTGATATACAGGAGACAGTCGTACATAAAGGAAATAAAAAAGGAGTGTGGAACCAAGCGTCCGCTCAATGTGTGTGTTGTCGGCACATATGGTGCAGGAAAATCTTCCTTTATCAACACCATAGCCGCCGCCTTAAATGGAAAACGTTGGCACGAGCATGCAGGCATTGGTGACTATGGGGGAAGCAGAGGTGTGACTACCTATGTCCAGAGGTAAAAAGCAACTCTAAAAAATATTTATGTAAACCTTTCTTTTCACCCTTTTACAAGCACTACAATTTAATTTTACCCCGTTACAAAGTAATGGTCAGAAACTACGGTAATGACATCATGCTTTACTTAATGGCTTTCGTCCACGGCTGCAACATATTATTATTGTTGAAAACGGTCATTGAGAGTTAATAAAAAGGACAATAAAAGAAGCTAAAAACGGTTTCACTACAACTGAGCAGGGTTAGTTTCAATCATTATCTGATATGCATTTTTTAGAGGATGGTTAACAAACAAACAATCAAGCAAAACATGGGCTATATTCAGAATCTGGGAACAAAATATATTAGGGGAACTGTGGCCAAAGGAATTATAGAATGAGAAATCAAGAATCGAAAGGCTGAGGTTGAACGAAAGAATCTAATCATATAAATAATGCAACCATAATTTAATTGTCATAGTTATTATATGCGTTAATGTTTACAAAATAAGAACTCATAAAATATGAAAATGAAACGTAACCAAGAACACATAACAGCATATGTGAACAGAGGCAGACATCACATGTAAAGATTTTTAGTGTCTTTAAAACTTTGCATAGATATATCATGACATGAACATAATATATCATATGGTTGTCTTTAGACCAACGTTTATTTGTCAAATTTTCCAATACAGCAATCATCATGGATGTGAATGAATACCTCACCCCACCCCTCAGCGCCATTAGGACTTCCCTTTACCTAGTATTTGGAATTAGCATCATTCAGGTGTTAATTAGTTTACATACACTGAATATGCTTTAATGACAACTTTTTTGATTTTTCTTTCCCTAATTATTACATAAGCAAACATTTCTATTTTGCTAGTTTTACATAGATACCAACCCTAAAACTTCTAAAAACTTAATATTGTTTTCCATAGAAGCCTGTATTAATTTTTACCTGTACATGGTACCTAGATGATTAGTATGTGACATCACTCAGTATTTTTGCAAATTGCCATTTTTGAGGGCCATGATCATGCTGATAATAGGTATCAAAAGTGGAGAAAATTCATGGCAGCAGTTGAATTCACCCATCAAGAAAAGAAGTTCACAGTAGTGAAAACAAAGTCTAGACCAGGGACAAACCACACAGGTTTAAATTCTACCATCGGATCTGCCAGTGTCGGCTACCGCGTTGTGTCCTTGGGCAGGGCACTTTGCTCCAATTGACTTGGCACTAAATAATCTTCTTTTGTGCCTGTGCCTTTAAATACCAAAACAAAACAAATCCCAAATGTCCATGATATTGATCGTCGAACATTAATTTCTATGTTACCATGCTATACTACTGGTGGGGACGGTGAGTCACAAAAGCCTATTTACAATCTTCTTTACTTCTGGTTTTCATTTCTCTTGTAATAAGTGTTGAACTCTCAGCCAGAGTGTATTCCTAAGTTTTAGATTTTAATTTGTCATACAGAAAAGTAACAGTTGATTAATTTGGACGCTTTATTATAAGACATAAGCAAAATTAGAAATGTCCGTTGACATGTACATTCTTTTGTTATTGGTTTTGCTGCTGCATATTTGTTTACTTAGAAAAAAAGCATAAACATGTAAAATGCAGTTAACTTAACTATTGAATTGATATACCATTTTATATCACACATACCTAACTATAACTGTCTCAAAAACATGCATGTACATACTGATGTACTCATTGACATATACACACGCTCAGATGAGTAACACTATCACACTTTCTATGCACACATGCACACACACACAACTTTAATATCAACTGTATCTTCAGTATGACAAAATGCATAGCTGAGGCTAACACATTCCAATTAAAATAAAATAAAAAAGGAGATACAACACTTGAAACTAAGACTCTATAAAATTGATGTGTAAAAGAACAGACACCTGAGGAAATGTGACTAAGAATCATTTATTGTCAGTTTTACTAAAAATCATTTAGTGCCAATTTGACTAAGAATCATTTAGTGTCAGTTTTACTAAGATGCAAATGTATTACTCCTCGTTACATTATTGAGATAGCGTTCTGAGTTTCCACACCTAAGCATTTGAAGGAAAGCTTGTACTGTTCAGTATTTGACCTAGGCAGCACAAGATTATTTTGAGAAACTGATCTCAGATGATATTAAGAAAAAGCTGAAGAAAAATTATTTAAATAGGTTGGCATCAGATCATTGAGAATCCTATAAGCAAACATGCCAGTTCCATAGTTTACATTGTACTCAGATGTTTGGTTTCTATGGTAACAAACCAGTATTTCATGCACAAGAGTCAAATTTTATTGAAAAAACCTTAAATTTTCAGATTTCCAAAATGTTGTCAAGAAAACAATAAGAAGTATGCTGCTGTGTCTTTGCCAAGTCTTGTGGACATCGCAGGATTTCCAGAGGAAGAAAACGTTTATAATGAGGAGATACTTAGGATCTTTTTTTTTGGCAAACTGGGTCATGGAGACGCTTTAAACGAAGCACTGGATGATTATATGGATCGTGGTATTGAAGGGTTAAAAGAAAAGTACAGTCGAAATGTGAAGGACGAAAATGTGTACAAAATTGACAGGATTATATTTGTAGCTTCGGCAGGGCAACCTGTTCTTGAAAATCTTATCAAGTGTGTCGTTAATGCTGCCCAACCAAAGGGGAGTAGTCTTGATAGATACAAAAGAGGCAAGTTCTCTCTCTCTCTCTCTCTCTCCCTCTCTCTCGTATTTAAAGATTGATTATATGTATGTCTGTGGACAAGTTGTGTAGACTATTGATTATATGTATGTCTGTGGACAAGTTGTGTAGGCTACTTTTATCACTTGGATCCTGATATGTTGTTACGAGGAGGAATGTAGATTACATGTCAGGTTTTCGTCCATTTATTTCATTAAAAGAAAAGTATGCAAATTTAACAAAAGATTTTGTCAATAGCATACATTTATCCTCATCAATTATAAATTGAAAGACTTTTCTCATCATTTTATTTTCCTAGAAAGTATGAATGAAAATCGAAAGTTTATTTTTTGTTTTGTTTTGTTTTTCTCTTTGTCTTCAGCTCTTAACACCAGGACTGATGGTGAAAACAGTATAGCAGGTTGTTTATGTTGTACTGAAATTTTGTGATTTGACTCTAGCAACGTTTTAGCATTGTTGTCCAACAGTGTATTTTTCTGACCATAGCACTTTATGTAATTTTAACGGCTGTTTTCTTTTCGAGCAAAAATTGCTTGTTTGTGAGTAATATGAAAATTAAACTCCTGGAACAATAGTCTAATTTATTACCAAGAAAAGTAATACCTTCTTGCTTACTACAAAATTTCCCAGGGCAATAGTTACACAAATGTTTTTTTTCCTTGTTTCTCTACAACACATAACTAATAAAATTTAGGGTGCATATAAAGAAACAGAAATCATGGAATGTTCCTAATTATTTATTTATGTAGTAAGGTCACGCTTATTTCTCGATAATAAAAGGTTTACATATCTTGTATATGATTCCTCAGTTGATACTTCAATACATTGTTCCTGTTCTATGTACGTATCTATTTCTGAGTGTTAACAGGGACTAATTGTCAATAATAGTAGTACTAGTGGTTGTAGTAATGGAATTAGTAGAAGTAGTAATAGTAGTAATGGTAGTATGTTAGCTTTTCGTATTAATGTTTCTGTTTTTGTGTTTTAGCCATACCTATATTTGGCGTTCTAACGCATGCTGGTGAAGTGGAAAAAGATGGAGAGCTTGAAAAAAAGGCGAAAAGGTTTATGCAAAACCTTGGAATAGCAAGGCATCGGCTGCTTCTCTGTTCGAACTATTGTGATGATGTTGATGGTGGGACACGCACAGAAACAGTTCTGCCAGAGTTGGATGTGCCCGTTCTTGAATTTATTGTTCAGGTAACAAAAGTTCCTTTCTACACATAAGTTAGACTCTTCTCTTCTTTCTTTATATTTCGCACTATGTATGACACAGATACATAACTATTTTTTATAATATACAACCATACAAACAAGGACACAAACTCTTTTGATAACTCTTGTAACATTTTTATTATTACATTAAAAGTTCCATATCTCATCATCTTTTGAGTTTATTCTAATTACTAAGAAGATACATTGAAACTGATGCTGAATTAAATTGTTATTGTGAAAATATATTGATCCATGTTTTAACAAAATGCACTTGAATTTTTTGTTTATTTCTTAATTCGAAAGACTTTCTTTCTAATAGAAATACATATATGAAGAAGAATCCCCGTATTCTTTCTCCCCTGTCTTTACCCATACTCAGCGATCCATATATACAAACACACATTTGCATATGACAGAGAAAACAAAAGTGATTAGTGTTCAGGTTTGTTGTTCACAATAGGTATTCGATCGCAGCCTGTCTGTTCTTCACGACGATGAGGTGTATGATGAAACACCCAGTAAGACACCACTGTCATCACCTCCTTATCAGACACCTGGATGTAATACAATTCCATGGAATTGGGAGACTGATACTGTTAAAGCTATTGCTGTTTTTATCATGGTCTATGTGTTTTCCTTATTAATAAAACAATTGGTATGAACATCTGTGTATGTGGTTTGTGGTGGGACTTAACACAATCTGAACTACATAAATAAACATCGTATAGCCTGTATTGTTCTGATGTTCTGTTAAACCCTATGCATAAGTACTTAATATATTAAATTTTTAAATAAGCCAGACTATAAGTATGTTTATAATACTTACCCTTAATAGAATCTCCATACTTAATCAGTGATTAAGAAATAGAGTCACATAAAAATTAACCCATTGATTACATGATTAATTAACATATTGTTATGACTCTTTGGTCTAAGAAAAATGTAGCAGAAAGAAAGTAAATTCAACAAATCAAGTAAAAATCAACAAGCAATTTATTTCTAGATAATTAAAATGAAAATCAAAAGGAACTTACAATATTGTGAATTAAATTCCAGAAATAATCCAGAATGTAATAATCACAAGTCCTAAATAAAGAATGTTCCAAATGAATTTCAGTATCCTTGATTGTGCTGATGTGACAATAGTCTTTAATGTACTGATGTGTAAGTAGTCTTTAATGTGATGATGTGCCAAAATGAGGTACTCCAGAATATGTTTGAATAAGTTCACATAAATCCCAAAATCATCAATTCAAAATCCAAAATTCAAAAGCCTATGAGCACTTTTATAATCCAACATTTTAAATAATTCCTCTCTCCGAATTTGGAATGATTTTTCACAACTGTAATGACTCTTTATAGACTCATTGTAAGGTCCAAACTAAAAACTGTCCAATAAACATGGTGTATATAAAGATAGGTCACATGGCAGAATGTTCTAGAAAATTATATGGTATGTGACTTTTAACACACAACTCTAAAGGAAATTCTGATTTTTATCTGTAAAAAAAATCAACCCTACCCTCAAATTAAACAAACAACTTGTTTACCAAAACTGTCCTTGAATTCAAATACTAAGTAAGCAACCTAATTCAAGGACAATAGCTAAACATGTAAACCTGATACATAACATTAAGGTTTGAGTAAATATTAAAGTCAAGAAACATTTATAATTTCCTAAAATATTTATAATATTATATAAACATCATACATAACAAGATCCCTTCCTGCATATTAAAATATCCAAGTCATTATTTTTTAACAATGAAGTCCCTGTGTTATCTTTACAATTACTGAAGCAGATTCCTGTCCCCAGATCATCTCCATCATCATGTGGGTAACTGTGTCATCTAATGTGTGACCAATTAGAGCCTAATTAATGAATAAACTCAGCAAACACCAAATATAGTATGGTATACAGCTGGGGGTTACCAGTACATATAGGAAATGGCAGCCAATATGTGGTGCTTAAGGTCCGATTCTGGGAGTGCGGGTGGGAGCAAATGCTAATGGTTCTGCTCTACAATTATTTTACACTTCTGAAAGGGGGACAGGTATAAGGTGAATTTGTTTGCATTTGCAACAAGCACATTTGAGAGAATCTTGGCATACCTCTATCATTCTTTCATGTACCATGACTCAGATTTCTTTATATGTGGTATTAGGTACACAACACGCTGCCTAAAGCAGAGATCTGATTGAAATTATTGTTCCCATACGCTCAAGAAATGAACTTGAACTAGAAGTACAAAAGTACACTAACATTAGCAATTATTAAAGCTCCAATATCACCAGTATGTGCAAACATTCGTCGATGCCAAATTGTATGAATTTTCAAAGATATTGGCCCAAAAGATTGTAGGATGCCTTTGAAAACAAAAGAAGTATTGACGTTTCATCACATTTTGAGCCATCTAATTTTTCCCTCGAGTCGAGAAATGCGGCCATTTGTCACATGCGTACAGATGAATCTGATCATGCTCAGTGATATTGTGGGTCAACTGAGAGCTGGAACACACAATTTAATGATGTCAGCATTGTAAACACTAGAAGCCAACAACGCTATCAGATATGGTAGGTTCTCCTTACATGATCTTTTTTAGTTACTTTGTTGGAAATTTAATTATATTGTAAACAAAATTTACTTTCAAGGGAAAAGGTAAAGTATATCGTTTATGATTTCTGCACAAACTTATTTCATTCCAAGCTTGAAAGCTATATCTTCAATATTCTTCATCCCATGAAATGTTGACACGAAGACCGTGCAGTAGCACACCATTCAAAACTTAGCCGATGATTCTGTTTTTTTTGAACATTTAACCCTAATAAATCAAATGCTGCACAAACCTTTTCCATGCAAACAAACAACTGCCAATTGGTCCTGGGCATCACTGCTGCTATATCTTTGTCAAAATTGTCGCTGGAATTTCAATGAACAACCAACCCCAGCAAGCTCACCGGAGTTGTGATTTGGTACATTTCTCCAAGATTCACGGTTTATTTCAATGCATGCAAATACAATATAAGCGTATAATTTAAAAGTTTCAAACTAGGGTAATAGCATCTTTGGTTTTGAACCTTAAAAGATAGCTGTCCAAATCTGGACGACTTTTTCTCAGACAAAAGATAATGGTTCCCACTTTGTTCTTTCAACTTATAAGTGACACAAAAGGTTATACATATTTCTATAAATATTGAATCCAACAGCTAGAATTTTCTTACAAGAAGCGGGTCAAACAAATGTGTTCTACCAGGAGAGTCATTTTGTAGCATGTGCCTTTTTCTATGCATGGGCTCATTAGTAAATATTCCTCCTGTACAGAAATAGTTTCATAACTTATAAAGAATGTGGTAAAAGCCATTGTTTCTATTATTGGTACAGTGCACTGCTGCTTTTCAGCAAATGGTTGCCCATGCAGATCAAGCATTTTAGTAACCTCAAGGGAAATGATTTAACATTGGACCTGACCTCAAGGTAAGCATGTACATCACATACATGTAGCTTAAAGTCTTTGCTTAACATATTGTGCAGTAGAATATATGAATTGCTAGGGCAGACTATCATAGCTGAATGCATGTGAATACAGAATGCATGTCATACTCCAATGCAGTCTTCGTGTTTTTGTTTTTTCTGTTTTTTTCATGGGGGGGGGGGGGGTCATTTATAAGTTTTTTCCCATAAGATGCATGTGTGCAAAACTGGAAACCTCTTGATTACCTTCATGTCTCATTGGCCATGTTGTTCCCTTATGGGCCAGATATTTTTGTATTATTTAGGGAGTCCCCAAGATTATTCATATTTACAATAGAGAAAATGACAACTATTAATAGTATCTCCTTGTTGTATAATTGGGAAAGAAGCCGATATTTGCAAATATTTATTTTATAATGCCATCTTTATTTGAATTAGCTGTCTGATTTGTGAAATCTCTTCAGCATTAAGGTTTCAGTATAGTAATACAACTGACAAATGTCAAAAGACCATTAAAATGACTATGATTTGTGTACAGTATTAAGAACTTGTAACACATATTTGCATGCTCTGGACAAAATCTTAAGCCTTATACATTCCATTGCAAGCTTAAACAAAAATTACTGCATGCACTTATAGGCTAAGTTAAATTAAAATCATGGAGCATTCAAAAACAAGTACATCAGGCATTACAATTATAATGCATAAATTGGCCAGCATTCAATTTTTTTGTATGATCTTTTGAGAATCGAATGTGATTCCTGCAATCATGTATTCTATAAATGACCTAGTGTATCTTCAAGTATAGAAATGACTTTCGACATAATTTCAGAATGATACTGCATCCTCCTGAGCTATATCTGAGTTCTCTTTATCATCAAGCCATGTGCGAGCTTATGCCAGGGTTGGAAAGAGAACAGGTAGAGATAGGGATAGAGTAATAACAAGAGATGGTGCAAGAGGAAGGAGAAAGGGTCAAGGACAGCCACCACTAAACAGAGCAGAGGAGGCTCTACAAATAATGAATAACAGTTACCGTATATACTCACATATAATCAGAGTCCAAATGCAAACAACATAGACCCTGATCTGCTGTCACATAATGTGCTGGCAGATCAAGGTCTATGTTGTTTGTTCTACTGATTAGTCCTTACAAAACTGCATAGACCCAGATCTGCCAGCAGATTATGCGATGGCAGATCTGGGTCTACACAGTTTGCAGTTGGTATCTGCTTAAACATGAGTATATATGGTAGGTAAAATGTAGCAAATAATTAATTACAATATACACAGTTAAACTTTAAGTTTTTTTGAATTATATTAGAATCAAACAATATCTCATCATCAGAAAGGATAAAATAATGAATGATGTATAAAAAATACAATATACTTTGCTCCAAATTTGTTCCAGGTAATTACTAATTATAGAATATGCATGTTCATTAATTCATATCAATGTGCCACTACAAGTTTCTAATATTGGTAAGACATAACACATACAACAGGTAGTTAATATTTCCTTTTTAATGATATTACATGTAATTTTTATTCATATGGGCAGTTTAGCATACCAAAAACAGCTTTTGAATAACAGCAGTATTTATTTTATTTTCATTCTAATGTTGTACATGACATGATGCTCTTTCTTTTTAGTGCCAAAATTAGAAATTAGAAATAATTCCTCTCATTATCATGCATTTTTTTTCTTCTCATGTACCATATTTGTTCCAACTCTGATACAGTGACACTTATTTGCTGTCAGAATATTTTTGAACAAATTTAGTTGTTATTGCCTGTGAATACACTAAATTTATAGCATGGTCTTTGCATGTTCACTGTGTTTGTGACAATATTGTTGCATCTTATACCTAAGAAATTGTTAATTTATAAAGTTTTCTGTATATATGACAGACAGCAATTGGAAGGATGTCAGTGGAGCAGATGGTGGAACATCATCTAGTCTGCCCTTCAACGGCATTGAACCAGTAGAGTGCCACTCAAAGGTTACAATCCTCTAGAGGAGTCTCCACACCCAGACTATAGTAGAGTGCCACTCAGAGGGTTAACATCCTCCAGAGGGGTCTCCACACCCAGACTACCATGTATGCTTCATGTGCCAACAGAGGCAGAAATGATTTGTTGCAGTTGCATTTAAACTTGGCCAGTGCAATTCCAGTATGAATGTGGCTATTTCTAATATAGCTTCTGGTGCATACCCTAATTTTTCAAAGACCATCTCATCTGTTATTCACAGTGGTCCCATTGTTTTATTTCACTTGGAAGCAGTTCATTATATCATCAGTCTTGTGGGATTTACATTTGATAACTCAAACTCCTCCCCAGGTGGCGCTCTCAAAATGCCACTACTACCACAATTTGGAATATGCCGCTTTCTTGCAGAAATGTCTGCTCTTGTTTTTACCTCTTTTTTCATGGGATTTGCAGAAAGTAATGAAAATAATAGACATTTTAAGTCATAAGTGAGTAAATCTAGCACTATTATTGTTTACTTTCATCTTGTTTTTGATTGGGGGTGGTGGAGGCCAAAATCCAATGAAAAATGACTGAAATGACAACTCAAAATGCGGCTGACCCCAGGTTTTACTGTCCCTGCTGGCAGTGGCATTGTTTTCCTACATCATAGGAGAGCAGTTTGGTGATATAATTTCTCATAATCATATATATGTATACATTTATTATAGTAGAACCTTCTCTTGAACATCAGTGATACAGATAAAAGGTCTAATAAATGACCAGAACTCTTGCATGCTGCATAATTTTGTTGATATTTACATTATTACCTTGAACCCTAATCATAGTTTTGTCTTGATCTTCTGTAGAAGCTATGGTGAAACTGTAGCAATAACCAGCTAGTCAACTTAGACCTCTTTTCTCCAAAGGATTTCCACTTGTAAGTCTAATGTGAAAGAGAAGCTTCCCACTAATTCATACTTCATAACTTCATTAGCTTGCACAACTTAAGCATACTCTGAGAATATTTCAAAATTTTGGAATGTTTAGGAATTTGTTCCTAGAGTGACATCTAACTATTTCCATTATAATTGATATTTAGTTTGAATATTATTGTACACAAGGGTTCACATGTAGGAAAAATAACATAGTTGTGTCTAAAATACATTATATTTTCCACTGTCCAACAGTCCCTTTTGTCTCTCTCTCTCTCTCTCTCTCTCTGACGTACACCCAAATACTTCAGATGAAAAATATTGATAGATACTACATCGGTTCATAGTTCATAATTAGAGGACCAGGTGTCTTGTATGGAATAATTGATAATTTATTAACAACAGAAATATTCAAAATACAATTCTCTATGCCGGTTGTTTTGATTGATAACTGAACAGGTATAAAAGTCTATTCTAATGCTTTTTTAGCAGTCAATCAAACATTCTTTCACAAGACATGCAAGTCTTTGTGCTTGATGAGTCAGTTCTTGCCCTGGTCTGAGTGTATACCTGGGATATGTTGGTCCTGCCTGAAGATGGTATGAGATGGGAAAATCGTCATGCAGCATATTGACAGTTTTTGTTGTGATAGCATGCTCAAATAGGCGAGGGTGTTTGAGTTATCTCTTGCTGCTGTGTATTGCAGATCAGGGACAAGTACCCTGATGTGTTGAGCAAATACACTGGCTGTACACACTCCAGACCATCCTAGTTTGTGTGAACAGAAGCTCTTTTACAAGAATGACTGTTAAGTGGATGAGGAATAGGAGCCAGATGTTTTTCCATTTTTCTCTTCTCTTCTTCATTCCCACTGGGTTCCTCTGCCTTTTCACCAATATTGTCTTCATTGGTTGGGGAATGTGGGGATATATTTCCTCCACTTTCATTGGGTTTACAATCCATCAGCCACTTTTTTTCTTGTAAGATTTGTGGTACCTAATGAATAAAAAAGTGAAATATTTGAAATTCAAAGGAGAGTTTTACTATTCCAACTCAGTAAGTTTAAACTGCAAAGTTTTCAAATCTTTTGCTAAATTTGTTACAATTTTTTTCACTTGTGCTTTTAAGGCTAAAACCTCGTTAGCATGATAAAACCAGAGATGCTAAGAAATGATATATTCCCTGACTCACCTTCCTGATACTGCTACAACTGCATATTTGAATGACACTGACTTTGCTTGTGTGGTGAAGGGAGTGCAAAGTACCAGAATATTAAAGGGCAATGCTTACTGATCCTACATTTAAGTCTTGTTTTCTATTCATCAAAGAATTTGAAAAGTAAGTGCATTAAGAAATATTTCAACCCAAAACCCAAGATTTTCAAACGAACTTGATCTTGCCCATGGGGCAAGGTGGGTATCAGTGCATCAATACAAAATGGCTTTTCAACTGAATGGGGCAAGGTGGGTATCAGTGCATCAATACAAAATGGCTTTTCAACTGAGTTTTGGTGATACTGTTATACAAGTATCAAGATTATCATCCCCAAGTTTTGGGACTTATGAGCCTACAGACAATGTTTAAAATCCTTATCTTTTGTGGTGAAGTACATGTTGTTAAATGAGATTACATTGGTCTCACCTGTACTAAATCAGGTGAAACACTACAAGGGGAAGACCAATTTAGTTTGATAGGCATGTGTAGATAACCAAATTATATGTTCATGCCAATAATAGTTTTTCTCATTTTTCATGTGTATCTTACTTTTCTCTGAACAAGAAAGCTGAACCTTTTTTCATCAGAAATGAAAGATATTCTACTTGTTTATATTTGTATGTGAATCTTTTTTATTTTCTTGTATGACTGAAGCAAATTATGTTCATGCATATATTCTTTGAGAGCCTCTCAGGGGTCAAAATGCCAAGTTTCTCAAATCTATGTTGGATATTCCTACTCTGATTGAATGTTTTAAGGATGTTTTGATTATATTTTAAAATGTCTCAACAATGATGTATTGTTTCAATAAAACAGCCATTTCTTGATGGCATTTCTACTACCTGCCATCAGATTAAAGTGTATTACAAGATAATATAAATTATAATATAACTTTCCATGAAATGGCTAGAAATGGTTTGTTATGTGGTTGTTCCCCTTCAGCAGTTTTGCACATTTATCTCATGGATCTGTCTATAAAGAAAAAAACATGAAGAGTTCAAATGTACAAGAGATATACATAAATATGATTCATGTCAATATGTGGGCTGCAAAAAAGATACATCTTTCTCTCTCTCTCGTGTATATTATAGAAATAGGGTCACAGGTTTGATTCTCGCTTAGGATAGCCTGGGTCGACTTCCTCTGTGTCCTTGGGGAAAGGCACCTAGCTCCATTTCACTCAGCAAGATCTAGCCAACTAGATCAGTTGGTAAGTGAGAGATTATAGAATACTCCCTCTCCCCCGCCCCCCCCCCCCCCCAAAAATGTAATAATGACATAAACTCTTGCCATGATATAAATGCTTACCAAATTTCATGAAGATTTCTCTTAAAATACTGATCAGACAAAGCCCATTCATTTACAAGATTTGTTGTCTAATCATGATATGAGAGGATACAAATGGTTACGGAGATATTAAATAAACAGAAGTGTAATGGACGAACTGACTCCATCATACGTTTCTCTTCCCGAAACTTCATCAACATGCACCTAAACAACCAACAATTTATAGAGAGAATAAGTTCTATGGAGTCAAAAGTTAGTACAAGATTAATTGATTTAATACAATTTATAGAGAGAATAAGTTCTGTGGAGCCAAAAGTTAGTACAAGATTAATTGATTTACAACAATTTATAGAGAGAATAAGTTCTGTGGAGTCAAAAGCTAGTACAAGATTAATTGATTTACAACAATCTATAGAGAGAATAAGTTCTGTGCCAAAAGCTTGTACAAGATTAATTGATTTACAACAATTTATAGACAGAATAAGTTCTGTGGAGCCAAAAGCTTGTACAAGATTAATTGATTTAATACAATTTATAGAGAGAATAAGTTCTGTGGAGCCTAAAGTTAGTACAAGATTAATTGATTTAATACAATGTATAGAGAGAATAAGTTATGTGGAGCCAAAAGTTAGTACAAGATTAATTGATTTACAACAATTTATAGAGAGAATAAGTTCTGTGGAACCAAAAGCTTGTACAAGATTCATTGATTCACAACAATTTATAGAGAGAATAAGTTCTTTGGAGCCAAAAGCTGGTAGCAGATTAATTGATTTAATACAATTTATAGAGAGAATAAGTTTTGTGGAGCCAAAAGCTAGTACAAGATTAATTGATTTACAACAATTTATAGAGAGAATAAGTTCTGTGGAGCCAAAAGTTAGTACAAGATTAATTGATTTACAACAATTTATAGAGAGAATAAGTTCTGTGGAGCCAAAAGCTAGTACAAGATTAATTGATTTACAACAATTTATAGAGAGTATAAGTTCTGTGTTGCCAAAAGCTAGTACAAGATTAATTGGTTTACAACACTTTATAGAGAGAATACGTTCTGTGGAGCCAAAAGCTTGTACAAGATTAATTGATTTACAACAATTTATAGACAGAACAAGTTCTGTGGAGCCAAAAAAAGCTAGTTCAAGATTAATTGATTTACAACAATTTATAGAGATAATAAATTCTGTGGAGTCAAAAGCTAGTACAAGATTAATTGATTTACAACAATTTATAGACAGAATAAGTTCTATGGAGCCAAAAACTTGTACAAGATTCATTGATTTACAACAATTTATAGAGAGAATAAGTTCTGTGGAGCCAAAAGCTTGTACAAGATTAATTGATTTACAACCATTTATAGAGAGAATAAGTTCTGTGGAGCCAAAAGCTTGTACAAGATTAATTGATTTACAACAATTTATAGAGAGAATAAGTTCTGTGGAGTCAAAAGCTTGTACAAGATTAATTGATTTACAACAATTTGTGCAAGATTAATTGATTTACAACAATGTACAGACAGAATAAGTTATGTGGAACCAAAAGCTAGTACAAGATTAATTGATTTACAACAATTTATAGAGACAACAAGTTCTGTGGAGCCAAAAGCTAGTACAAGATTAATTGATTTACAACAATTTATAGAGATAATAAGTTCTGTGGAGCCAAAAGCTAGTACAAGATTAATTGATTTACAACAATTTATAGACAATAAGTTCTGTGGAGCCAAAAGCTTGTACAAGATTAATTGATTTACAACAATTTATAGAGAGGACAAGTTCTGTGGAGCCAAAAGCTTGTACAAGATTAATTGATTTACAACAATTTATAGAGAGAATAAGTTCTGTGGAGCCAAAAGCTTGTACAAGATTAATTGATTTAATACAATTTATAAAGAGAATAAGTTCTGTGGAGCCAAAAGCTAGTACAAGATTAATTGATTTACAACAATTTATAGACAGAATAAGTTCTGTGGAGCCAAAAAGCTAGTACAAAATTAATTGATTTACAACAAATTTATAGAGAGAATAAGTTCTGTGGAGTCAAACGTTAGTACAAGATTAATTGATTTAATACAATTTATAGAGAGAATAAGTTCTGTGGAGTCAAAGGTTAGTACAAGATTCATTGATTTACAACAATTTATAGACAGAATAAGTTCTGTGGAGCCAAAAGCTTGTACAAGATTAATTGATTTACAACAATTTATAGAGAGAATAAGTTCTGTGGACCCAAAAGCTAGTACAAGATTAATTGATTTACAACAATTTATAGACCGAATAAGTTCTGTGGAGCCAAAAGCTAGTACAAGATTAATTGATTTACAACATTTTATAGACAGAATAAGTTATGTGGAGCCAAAAGCTAGTACAAGATTAATTGATTTACAACAATTAATAGACAGAATAAGTTATGTTGAGCCAAAAGCTAGTACAAAATTAGTTGATTTACAACAATTTAATCAATGTTTTTATTTCTTTTGGAAGCTGATGAATGTTAGCAAATACTCTACTTTGAAAAACATAAAAAGAGCATCTTGGATTCTCATCAAGACCTTGTATCATCACTACCATTCAAAGGAATCAACCAGAATGAATTACACCTCTGCTTTTTCAAACAAAGCACTTTTAGACTACAGCATTACACAATCTCTAAGATCTGTAATGTGTACAAGAAACTACATCCAACTTTACGACAAGTATTGGCTTTACAATTCTGTAAGGTGTACAAAAAAACTACATCCAACTTTACGACGAGTATTGGCTTTACAATTCTGTAATGTATACAGAAAACTACATCCAACTTTACAACAAGTATTAGCTTTACAATTCTGTAATGTATACAGAAAACTACATCCAACTTTACGACAAGTATTGGCTTTACAATTCTGTAATGTGTACAAGAAACTACATCCAACTTTACGACAAGTATTGGCTTTACAATTCTGTAATGTGTACAGAAAACTACATCCAACTTTACAACAAGTATTAACTTTACAATTCTGTAAGGTGTACAAGAAACTACATCCAACTTTACAACAGGTATTATCCTTACAATTCTGTAATGTGTACAAAAAAACTGCATCCAACTTTACGACAAGTATTGTCTTTACAATTCTGTAATGTGTACAGAAAACAACATCCAACTTTACGACAAGTATTGGCTTTACAATTCTGTAATGTGTACACAAAACTACATCCAACTTTACAACAAGTATTAACTTTACAATTCTGTAATGTGTACAAGACACTACATCCACCTTTACAACAAGTATTAGCCTTACAATTCTGTAATGTGTACACAAAACTGCATCCAACTTTACGACAAGTATCGGCTTTACAATTCTGTAATGTGTACAGAAAACTACATCCAACTTTACAACAAGTATTAACTTTACAATTCTGTAATGTGTACAGAAAACTACATCCAACATTACAACAAGTATTAACTATACAATTTAATCGCCTATTATCAAATATGGAAACTAAATTAATTTGGTGTCGTTTATATTTTCTGAATATGGTCAAATTAGGATATTATTGACAAAGATTTTAACAAACATAAACAGTATGGTATTTAATTTTTTTAAAAGATATCTTAACTTGTTCTTTATGTTCTGGTTTGCTTAGAATGTGTTATTTGTGTGTATTTAAAAAAATGAACACCTGATGTTGGTACAGTAATACATGAGAAAACTATACTGTATATAAAACCTGTCTTGAGAGACCACAACTTCTGATCATGAAACATGGTCTCTCATCAGATGACAGAATAGATTCAACATTTGTACACTGAAACTCGGGTCTCACAATGCAAGTGGTCCCCCAGAGCAAATTTTTTTCTTCTCGGGTATGTTTTACTGTACTAATAATAGAATAGTAGGTTCTGATTATAATTGCATATGAGATAGATAATAAATTTACCTTGCAGTTTCTAGTGCTGGTATCTCTGAAACTAAAGGTGCAGAGTATTTTTTAACTCAAGGAAATGTAGCCCTAAGTGTTGAAAATGTGACTCAATCTGAGGTTCCTTGCCGTTTTTGTTCTCTTCCTGCGTGCGTGTATTCTTTCTAAAACATCCATAGATTTCTCAGTATGTATGTAATACTTACCAACAATGATACCATAATCAGGATAAAAATACAATCTTCAGATCATGACCATCTACTGGATGAGAGAAACTATACATAATAATTGTTGTTGTGTCTTTTATAATGCATTTATTCTTTTAGAAAAGAAATCCGAGTTATCAAATGCAATTGCTTTTGGAATGTGATTTTATCGGGGAGTAACCACAATATGAAATTTTACCTCTATAAAGAACAATTTTCAGCATTGGTGCATGAAATAGGTCATGAGTATTTTCTTTTCTTTTTTGGGAGTAAAACTACCATCTTCAACTGCAGTAATTTCATACCATGCCGAAATCCTAATGTTTAATGTATTGCTCTATAGCACTACTAATATATCCCACCAACCACCCTGCCTGACACCCAGATCATAACACAAGGGTCAGAACAGAACTCCATTTCATGTCTCCTTACAGTGACTGAATATACTAGTAAAACAAAATTACTTTTAATTGAAACCGTGAGATTTTTATAACTTTGACCCTTAATAGGGCTCATGGGGGCTTAAGCCAAAAATATGAACCCTTTATCAGATTGTTCAGACATGGGCAAGATAACTACCAAGCCCTTTAGTGCACAGCAAATATGGCAATGGACAACTGATAGACAAACACGCAGGGAGTGTAACAATATCCCCATGGGCATTTTAAAATGGGTATTATTATTATTATTATTATTATCCAGGTACATTTAATTAAAGGTATCACAGAATTTTGCTTTTCAATTACATGGCAGGACTCGAAATTAGGATTTTGTTTTCACTAACCCCAACGGTTTTAATGATCCTGCCTAAATTTTACTTATTCTACTAAAACCAAACAGAAGCCAGTTCAGTTTCTAATTCAACATTTATTATTCATTACCATGAACTCAAAACAATAACAACTGTATTTAACCAGCAATACTCGCGAAAAGTTGAAAGTTCATGTTCAAGCTTCTTCAATATGCCACAATTTGCTTTACTTCTGAGGAACAAACTTTCTGTTTTGATTTCACGTATTCCTCTGTCATTATGTGTAGAGAGCTTCATTGTGTGATTCCAGGAGGATTTATGGAAGTTTTACGCTCATCAACGAATGAGTACCTCACGCACGTTCGTAATTCTATGAATACTCAGTGCAGAAGGTGCACAACAACATGACCTTTTCTGGGTCATACTGTAGCCATTCGTATTCATTTGCGCAGCATTTCTGGTACTTTTAGTGTCTTGATTATATTTGCGATCGTGCTCTCTCGTGTCATCATCAAATTTATGCCATTTCGGTGGTGGCTGCGCACCTTGCAAATACTTCCACATCTTTACAATTGTCACTGCACAATGTATTAAATATTTATTAACAACGAGATAGCTATTAAGACACATTGTTAGGTATAATTCTGGATTATTTGTTGAGTTGGCGAACGCGACCTTTTCCGATTGGTCAATACTAACCTGATACCCTATATCTTTTGTTATCATCCGTAGTAAACAGAGTGCTTGGCGCCATTGCATCGGGCTAGTTTCACGTGTGCGAAGACTATTTTGACAATAATCACACACCTTTACTTGCTGAGTGGAAGAAGGGTTTAACACTTGTCCATTTGCGTCGCGAGCATTTATTGCACCTCATCAAGTGCAGGATGTTGGTGTAGGTACTCGATGAACTCAACTAACAGCTGAATTAACCATTAAAGGGAATGCCGAATCGTGTTTTATTTGATACATCTGACACAAGACCACTTGTAAACTATTATGACTAGCGACGGCTGGGTTTTAGTGATCCGTCGGTAAATACATTAACAGCGAATTGGCGTTTATTTCGAGCCCTGCACCATGGTAAAGAAGAAATGGATACTTATTTTCTAATTTACATATTGGATGTGATGAATTAGAGTAAATAAGTATTTTTAGCCAATTTCAGAATTTGTGAGAGAAAAGGTTTTTGGAGCGGCTCTCAAAGAGCTCCTGGCAAAGCTGAAGGTTGCCACATTTCAAACTCATGTGATTCTTTAACGAATTTGTAAGCTGACACAACAGCTATTGTGGTTTATACTCCAGAAGCAGACTGTCACAAGCTGTGCATCCTCAAAAATAGTAAACTTTGCAGATGTTAGACAATAAGCATATTGTATTCTAAGATGATCATTTCCTATTCTTATTTTTCATTTGATAGTATGCATTACTATGCCAAGCATTTATTAGTACTATGTTTCTTTAAACATAAATGACAATTATTTATTTATTTATTTTACAAATAAGTCAGTGTCGTATGTTTGCCAATAACAAGAAACTCCGCCATAGCTGAATTCGTATTAAGCTCAGGTTCTCACTTCAGAGTATTCCAAGGTCCCAGCTGATCAGCAATATTCACACGAGTCTTATCTTTATCTAATGCACGTTTTTTTTTGTTTTTTTTTTTGTGCGTTTTCTCATTAGACCTGCTTACAAAAGCGGGCCTACCTCGCCTCCGTCCTCTTGGGTTTTTTTTCACCATGGTGTTGTTGTTGATGCTGTGTTAGTCATTGGCGGAATTTGTCGAACGTATGACGTCACTACTTTTTGAGCAGTCCCGAAAAAGAACGAATAACGAGCGACTTCGGTCAGTGAATTAAGAGGTTGTACTAAACTGAATATTTGAGCGGCGTTTAAACCTAACATATTAATTATTTCAAAGAACCGTTAATGTCAGATATTTTTAAAAAAATAAATAATAATAATAATTTCCTTTCTTCCAAAGTTAGTTAGATGGGAAGAATAGTGAAATTCATGAAAATGACGCTATTTTGGATTTAAAACTGTGAAAATGAATTTTGCCAGAGTAGAAGGTACTAAATTCTGAAAAAGCAATAAATGAATTATAAGATATCAAAAAACTAAAAATGATATTCGCTAGTTTATTTCCAAATTACCTTTTAAGTCCAGGAAGTGAAAACTACCAAGCGGAGCTAGCAGTTTTTTGAAAGGTGCACATCTGAAGTAAGACCAAGGTGTATTCTCTATAACACAAATTACACTCATCAATCATACACCAAAATAAATGGAATTAAAAGTTATTTTCACAATACCTGAACTAAACAAGGTCCCTTTTAAATCACCACGAAAACCTGGGAAATTCGTTTTCTTTAAAAAGCAAAACCTTGTGCAAAGTACGAAACGTATAGAGCGTAACTAATATTAAAATAAATAAATAACACGATGACTCTGCGTACGGAGTGGCCGCCCCTTCAACTTCACTCAAAATCATACATTGGGATAGACTGGACTGTCGTGTGAAGGGCAGGCCCTATGGGAAAAAGCGCCCTGTGCAAAATTTTTATTCGGTGCCCCCACCCACCCCCCGTAACAGCTGCGCCCCCCTCACCGAAATGGTGCACACGCCCCACCCCCAGAACTTTTCAATCGGCGCCACCCCCCGATCGCAGCGCACTGTGCGGTGGCACCTGTCCACCCCTAGGGCCGGTCCTGGCAGTGTGAGTTCATATATATGTACGACTTCTTCGTGGGATCAGCATGCCTATTGTATGTCGCTTGTCTGACTGCCATTATATATCATATACAAATTCGAATCGTCGTAACTTAGAGATTTCACAACCAATTTTCATGAACTTTTCAGCATGCACTAAAACATTAACACTAATTTACATGGAGAAAAAGTCAACATAAAATACTTTGTATATATACGATGTACTGTGCTAATGAATAGGGCATGGTTCTCTCTGCACTGTCGATATTTTGTGAAAAGTTTATATTCAAGTGAAATTAAAAATAAAAGGATATATGACAGTTTAGTGCCTTTGATTGCAACGCGGCACAATCGTTCCTTTGTCTAGTTGCGGACTTGAGCAATAGCATAGTTAATAGCAAATGAATACACACATATGTGTGTGTGTGTGTATATATATATATATATATATATATATATATATATATATATATATATATGTGTGTGTGTGTGTGTGTGTGTGTTCCAACATTTTAAATTTGATGCCTTCCTTTAATAAAATATGATAATATAATGTTTAAATACAATATAGCTACTGCTGAAATTACTGTTTAAACATACAAGAGCTGCAACGAATACCTAATTTTCCTATTCGATTGTTCGTTGAATGTATTCGAATATTCGTCGAAGTTAATAAAGGTATAAAATCCATCCACTTTTCTCTGCCTACTTTGGTATTTATTGATACTCCTCACTTCCAGTCAAGCCGCATTGAAAACACTTTAAACCAAGTCATCTAAATATAATTAAATTACATTTTATGGGTATTGATTAAATTTGTGATGATTCAAACAAAAAATTAAATGAATTTAATTTCTATTTTTCCGTGTTTATCTTCAAACGCAGTACAAGCATAAAAGCTCTTTAAGTGCTGAAGAGAGACGGTAAAAGGCAGAAACTACATTATCTGTCCTGTTCAATTCGGAGACTATCTCAAAAGTTTATCTGGGAAGTAAAATTTTACAATCAAAATCACCCAGACATGTCGCCAATTTAATTTAATTAAATTTGGATACGTTGATTGCAGGTCTCCGGAATTTGTCATACTAGTCTATGCCTGACATGTCCGACAAAACTGACTTTGTGACCAACTATAAAATGACCAGATCGGACATTTGTATATTCTGCTAAGTCATAATAAATTTGTATTCATACTTGACCATAATAAACTCGTATTCAGACTTGATAAATAATTGTTGTAACTGAAACCCATACATGGTTATTGACCTTATCTTGTACATAAGATGTAGATTGCAATCTGTGTGAAGTAGTCTTGTGGATTCTGTAAACAATATAATGCCGCATATGCCAAGTCCAAGTATCTGGGAACTAGTTCTCTGGCTCAACCAAGTTTGGGGAGTAGACCTTTCGGTTTCAAGAGAAAAGAGGGATTCCCAAGAAACAGTGAAGTCATTCTCAAAAGGGCACAGGAAAGAGAAAGTGAAATAATTCCTGGACAAACTGGAATATATGCTGATAACTATGGCTTTGTACTAATGAACAGCAAAAACAGAGAGTAGGAAGCTTTACTGTAACAACAAACTCTTGACCCCTACAACTTGAATGATTCTGTTTCAAAGTCATGTCAGCTGGCCCATGTACATCTTATTGATACGAAGCTGACATCTGCATCACTGACTTTAAAGAAAAGGATAGCGTCAGATTTTAAGCAGATGTGTAATTCCACGGCTGTCTAATGACTTCAGAACTTAAATAAAAGACCAAATACGGACATGTATTGGAGTTAACTTTCCGAGGTAAGATGATTGGAGTGGGTGTGGGGGGGGGGGAGGAGTGGTAATGGTTTGCGGGTTTGACTGCAACTGCTCCAGATGGCACAAGTGTCCGACAATAGTTCATTGATTTTTCGGAGCTCTGGCTGATTGATACATAAAGGCTTTGTTGATTTTAATATGACCTGTATTCTACACCATGTTATTCATCAATTTGCCATATTACATGTTATCTTTTTAAGAATGTCACAAATGTAACTGGTGATGCCAGCAATGTGACTATTCAGAATGTTGACTTTATGATTACATTGTGAGTCAGAGTTTGAATTTCCGGTGATTTAGCAGGTTTTAAGTTGCTTCCTTCTAAATTAATTCAACGTTTCAAAGTTTGCATTTCACTTTGTTTCTTTCTTTTACAAAATGCTGTCAAAATACTATACTGGGTAAATAAATGAATATTCGAATGCCACTTTTCTATTCTAATATATGCAAAAAGCTATCCTACATCGAATGTGCGGATATTCGTTTCAGCTCTAAAATATACAGTACAGTAACTACTGAAATTACTGTATAAACATTCACACACTGTTCAATACATTTTGGACTATATGGGTTATACTAGTTTCCTTTGTATTTTACTAAGTTACAACTTCTTTATTCTAGAATTGTGGTAGCAGTGCACCTCAAGATAGCATGAAATGCATTCATTTTTTCATTGATTGAAATCAGTTGGGTCTCGTAATGTTGTTAATTCTGACAAAGTGTGGAACTCTGTACCATACCTTGTTGATCAGTTAGTGAAGAAGAATACATGTCCCAGAAAAATACAGTGTTTAAAAGTTGGAAAACCAGCTGAGGGGCATTAGTTTTGTATTAGTTTATTCTGTTCGCAGCTTGTACTTGATCTGACCATAGCCTACTAAACACACTTCTAGCTAATACATAAACATCAGCTACTCCAATATTGACAATGCTCAAACATTTGGTAAGGTAGTTTTGTTAGATTCTTTTCTCTGGCAGTTGGCATACTTGACAACATTATGGAGAGAGAAAAAAGTAGGGAGACGGAGATGCAGGCAATTTGCGCGCAAAGTGCAAAAAAAAAAAAAAAAAACACACACAAAAAAAACGCCAAAGCGCACATTGGGAAGTCTGTTGGAGGGCAGTCTTATTATTTTAAGGTGTCTCAGATTCGAAATAGCTATCGAAATACACAAATGTGCGTGCAGTTGATGAAATTTTGACCACTTAAAAAAAAGTATGACAGTCTGAAAAATCGATATGCGTTTTTTAAAAAAATCGGTAACCCACTGCACAGATTGATATGGTAGTGTTGGTAAGTCGGAATTGTTTGATTACTCTATGTAATGGTGTAAATGTGACATACATTGCTTTGAAGAATCCTGATTAAGCCATGATGAGTTTTTTTGAATGTGGCGAGAGACCTCACTATGGCGAAACTTTGATACGACAATTTTAGAACCTTCAAAACGTTTGAAGAAAATTATGTATCGATACAACAAACAAAAATAGATGCTGACAGTACAAGTGAAACTCTCATTCTGCAACGCAATGCAACAATCTCTCCTTACAGCAACGGTAATTCTAGACCTGATGCTCAATGCAATAATAAAATAAACAGCAAAATAAACACAAGCAATTGAACAGAAACAATTTATTTTGTTTTGATCGGTAGCTTTTGCTTGCAATATTAATCCTTCTTAATTAAATGTATTTTAGTTTAGCTTGGCTGAATAGTACAAATGTTGTCTCCGTTCATTAAATATGCTTTATTTCCAGTCTATTTATTTTAATCATCGTGTTGCCCCTGCGGTGTGGCATTTATATCCGTGGATGTCTCGGTTACTTTATTGACAGAGAAGAAGGGACAAGCAACTCATATGCCCTTATATACAAGTCCACATAAATTTGCATTACAAGTCCACATTGTTCACTCGATATTTGCGATTGACATGATATATACAGGTCCTCATTAAGTGTTTGAATTTGTTTTGGTTACTTAATTGTCTGAACATAAGGAACATGTAACCTGTATGTCCTCATCCCTTTGTACAAGTCCAGATAAATTTGTATGTCGGGTCCACATAGTCTGCTAGGTATTGTCATTGCCATGTTATATACATTTATAATTGAGTATTTGCAGTTCTCTTGGATTACTTTATTGATGAAGCAAAAGTGACATTTGACCTACATTCATATCTATATACTGTATCTCAAATCTGTACATGTATATCAAGTACACATAGTCCACTAGATATTTGTCATTGATATGTTATATATACAGGTCCACACTGAGTGTTTGGATTTGTCTTGGTTACTTTGTTGACAGAACAGAAGGGACATGTTTCCCATATGTCGTATATACAAGTCAACACTATAGTCTACTACATACCAGTCCACACTGAGTGTTTGGGGTTGTCTAGTTTACTTTACTGACAGAGAAGAAGGGACAAGCAACTCATATGCCCTTATATACAAGTCCACATAAATTTGTATTACACGTCCACATTGTCCACTCGATATTTGCGATTGACATGATATATACAGGTCCTCAGTAAGTGTTTGAATTTGTTTTGATTACTTAATTCTCTGAACAGAAAAGACACGTAACCCGTATGTCCTAATCCCTTTGTACAAGTCCAGATAAATTTGTATGTCGGGTCCACATAGTCTGCTAGGTATTGTCATTGCCACGTTATATACAGGTCATAGTTGATTATTTGCAGTTTTCTTGAATTACCTTATTGATGAAGTATTGATGATTTATTGTTGATCTATGCCCTTGGGGCAAGCGTGAGCTCCAGCTGTCCCGTTCCCAGATTTCTCTCGGAACCCCAGGGGACAAAAAGGGGAAACGGATCGGGACCGCACATGGCAAAGGACATGACATAGGAATACATAACTTATCATGTAGCTACAGCGAGTTTGTATGATCAACTAGCGTTTTACCGATTTGCCTATTATGAAAAGCTCGCTCCTTGTGCTCGGCACCCATTTTTTTTTTTTTTTTTTTTTTTTTTTTTTTTTTTTTTTTATGATGAATGAATTTGCCGATATCATCAAGGACATGTCTGAATTCTTCAGTGGAGAAGGAGTCGTCTCTTATTTAATTGGCAATAATTTCTGGGTAATGACTGAACAGAGATGGATATGGCAAAGCGGTAATATCGGCACAAAGTTCAACCTTGTCTATAGCACAGGTCTTTGTGAACTCTGTAGAGTTTCAACTTGTTATTGAGAATTAGTTACTGGCAAGACAGCGGTGATGTCAGAGAAGATATCACTTTGTTTGATAACACTAGATCTGGAAATAACTCGGTCTTCAATATGCCCGCCAACACGCTCGCCAAGAGTCACAGATAATATGCTTTCTGTCCGAATGTGCAGCGACTGTTTGTTTTTCTGACTGATTACTGTGATGCGGCAGAACGCGTCTTTTTTTTAATATAACTCTGTGGGTTTTTTTTTTTTTTTTTTTTTTTTTTGGTATTTTTTAAAATTTATTTATTTTTTTTTATTTTTTTTTTTTTTTTTTTTTGGGGGGGGTCTATTGGTGGGAAGAGGTATAGAGGCCCCTACATACCTGAACGGAAAGGTTATTGACGAGAACGTTTCACCAAATACCACGTTGCCATTGTAGTAGCAAACACGCCCGAGACGCCCCTAGGGCAGTACTTTCTGCTGTTGTACCGACAGCGAAAGCACAGTTAACCTGGGTTGGCTTAGTGTGCTCTGTGCATCCACCCCAGTATGAACCGTTATGTATCAACCCCAAACGAGGCGCATATACTCTCGCGCCAGTGGTTTGTATTTCTTGTCGATGTCATGCACTTGTTGTGCGATCAGCACCAATGCTCTGTCTTCTTCGTCAATCATATTACTGACAAACAGCACCAATGACTCGTGCACCTTGTATGTGTCTGGTTGCTCCATGACTTCTTTTTAAACTAGTTTAGCGCGGGTCCTAATAGCAGAAACCGACGATGGTCAGAGTGGCTGAGAATCCCGACGCTTGTGTTAATGTTGAGGCCCTCGCACTGGATTGTGTCTCCAGTGGCAAACTTAGTCCGAGTTTCCTCTGACCCTTCACACCCCATTTTTGATATTTTGACATTTATGTTGGGGTGTGGGGTCCGAGCCCATTGCCTATCGAAAAGTTGGAATTCGCCGCCACCGCGCGGTAGCGGCATAGGGTAGCTGCTTACTACCGGGCCTAGCGAACTTAAACAACCTTACATCGAGCCATACCTGCATGAAATCGATAGGAATATGATTTATCTTCTCAGAAATTGTGAGTATGGCATTCGTTTTGTTTTTAATCCGCTGACAGACGAGACGAAACTGCAGCGTTGATGAAATTTGACCTGGTACACGTCATTAGCATTGCTCACGTGACTACCCTACTCTCGCAACCTAAATGTCCTGGACATCAGAGGTCAAATAGTCACGTGATATCAACAATAAACCCCTTTCCAATGTTGTTGTACAAAAATTCGAAAACATTAAATGAAAGTCACGTAATGTTTGTAAAAAAACGAAAGGACACACAATTCTCAACATATTTATTCCGAGAACAACTACCAGAAACCTGTCGCTGTCACAGTAACCTGGAGAAAGCCAGATTCATCAAGCACAGAGCACATGCCAATGATGTTTTTGTTTGTATCACGTGACTACCACGTTGGCAATCTAACATGGCCCTCGTTCATATGAGACTACGCGACTCCCCGTAGGGTTCACCACCCACAGGAATGAATTGTAGCAGGGTGCTGTTTTTTCCGCCAAGAATACTCCCACTTGTGTTTAACTCGTCTCCATCAATGATAATCTTGGCTGGATTTCGAAACACCTCCCAGATCTCCTCCACCTCACTTTCGAGTCTCTGGATGAAAGTGGCGACAGCCTCCTTGCCACGGTGTAACACCGGCTCCTTGGAGACTCTGTCACTGCGGTCGAGTATGTAGCAGAAGCTACACGGGACCTGGTCAGCGGTTTTTGGCACGCATCTCTTATCCGGGTCGTCTGTGTATCATCTTGATATTTACGAAATTTTGCTTTCATAGGTCAAGCGTTTTATGCGTAATTGCGCTAAAGTTTCACACAAATAATTCTCTTTTTTAAACAAAAAAGTAAGTTAAAATAGACACAAATAATGAAAATACACCAATTGCTCACATTACGTTATCAAAGTCTATTCAGGTCATGCACTTAAGCATAACAAACATCCTTACCAAATTGCATTTGCCTAACTCGAGGGATTTGTACATAATTATGCTAAAAGAGTTATTTAGAAAATGTCTGGAGTCCAAAAAGGCTTTTAAAAATTCTGTAATCACTACAATAGCGTGAACATCTAATTAGGACATATACATATGGATAGAAACTTGTCAACCAAATTGAATTTTCCTACGTCAATATATTTTGCACGTAATAGTGTTAACGACCTAGCGGGAGCAGACACAGGTACGAATGGATAGACGAAAAATACCAAGTCAAGATGACTACCAGGCATTAAAAGTGGGGCATAAAATGATTGAAAATCATGTATATTGAACGTTTCGGCATGTTTAGATATTATACAGACTATTCGTAACATATTTTACATACAACACCATGATATTTTTGTCTCCTATCCTGCTCCAGAGTTGTCTATCTATCTATCTATCTATCTATCTATCTATCTATCTATCTATCTATCTATCTATCTATCTATCTATCTGTGAACCCATTTATATAAGCGCAAACCTACATATATTTCCTTACTCAACAGGAGCCTGTCAGTTCTTAACGACGATGAAATGTACAGTGAAACATGCTCCCCCCCCCCCCCTTCCAGAGAGACACCAGCACACCCCGAGACACGAGGGTATGCTACTAGTTTACATTATATGTGCTTTTATGACTTTGCTTTGTCTTTGACTTATTAACCATCGTGTGAGCTTTTGATCTTTATGGAAGATTAAAGTTTTGTATGTCTTTGCATTTTGGTCATATTTATTGGTCTTTTAACTTTTTTCAATTAGGATACAAAAAGAGACACTTGGGATCTTTCTGAGAACATATTCCGGAAAAATCAATGTTTAAAATATTTCAATCATAAGTTTTGAATTACATTTATTTAATTTTTTTGTACTTCATTTAGTCTACACAAGTAAACAAATCCAACCATTAAAATGATCTCTGCATGTAGTTTGACATACGCCAATAATATTCAAAACTTTTCAGCTATTTACTTTATACATTGTATAATCTAATATATGAGCTTTGGATGATTTATGATGTATTTGAGCAATATGAGCATTTATTTATATATAATTACAATATTCAAACTTTTAAAACGATCGATAGATGTTAATTGGATACAGTGCCTCACATGTCATCCGAACACCGCAATTCATGTTTGTATATAACAGGTGTGTCACGCGCCTGTTGTACCATGAGTGATCCATATTTCTTACTTAGATTTATTTCGTTGGGTTCTTTTCTTTCTTTTGTACGTCATTTTGATTGTCATAATCATTAATTATTGGTTCCTATGTACACATCAATTAGTAACCTCTTATCAAATATTCATAAGGATTTATTACAATCACCTTTATCCTTGATTTTCATCCTTGAATAACTACTTTCTATTTTATGCCTTGTTGAGCAGAAACTTTAAACATATTCTAACTACGTAGTTGAAAAAGTGACCGTATTCAGGTCTTGTCAGATTAAGTGAAAGCAATTTTCAGCACAATAAGTCACTCTACAAATTATAAAGTTCTGAATTTCATTTAAGTACATTTATTTAAGAAATAATTAAGTTGAAGTAAATGTTGGGGGTATTCCCTGATCATTCCACACGAACTAGATATAGCAAGATATAAATAAGTTGAACTAATGTTGGGGGTATTCCCTGATCATTCCACACGAACTAGATATAGCAATACTTAATTAAGTTTGAACTAAATGTTGGGGGTATTCCCTGATCATTCCACAGGAACTAAATGTTGGTGGGTATTCCCTGATCATTCCACACGAACAAAATGTTGGGGGGTATTCCCTGATCATTCCACACGAACAAAATGTTGAGGGGTAATCCCTGATCATTCCACACGAACTAAATGTTGGGGGGTATTCCCTGATCATTCCACACGAACTCAATTTTGGGGGTATTCCCTGATAATTCCACCTGAACTAAATAAATATTTTGTGAGTATCAACATTTTTATTTCTATTGATTTGAAAGTAAATACATTGTTAAACATTAGCTAGTTTAAAACCACTACCATGTAATCTAATTTGTAATGTAATCGTAAAAGAAAATAATTCCCTTCATGTGCTTTTCATTAGTCGACTGTGCAACTGATTCAGAGATAATCGTAATCGTACTGTAAACAAATGTTTTCGAGCTCATAATCCTGATTTCCACCCCTGTCACTTCAAGCTTTTGCAAGTATAACGTTAAATCTGGAATCGTGCGGAAGAGTGGACTATGAACACTTAGTATCTGGAAATCAAGTGGCATTCTACAATTATTAAAGTACACAACTATACAGTTTTGGTAGCAGTTTTTTGTACATTACTAACTCCTTGTCGTAACTTTCTCAAAGGTTCACACATGATGAATTGTTTGTTCTAACTATATTAGTTAATGACAAATCTTTGTATGTCATGACAATTTTGTACTCATTCAACTTGAAAAGATCATTGCTTTATTGTACCAAATGTATATTAGCTGCATCAAGTATTTTTTTTATGCCGGATTTACTAGATTGGTAATGCGATTATTGTTGAAGTTTAAATCACTGTAAATTGTTTGACCTAGTGCATTACTTGTTTCCTCTGTGTGTGTCAATGTTTAAAGGAAAGCCATCTTCACTAAGACATCATATAGATATAGCTATCTATCTGTCGACGAAAGCTCTAAGTTAGCATACACTATTTACTTAACATGAAAAACATATACTACAGGCGCACGGTCAAAATATATAACTTCTCTGTATTCATCTCTGATGCTGATATTTAATGTTAATTGTAATTGGTCGTAACAGCCATTAATATTGTAAAAAATAAACCGTGAAAAACATTTGTAACGGGAAAAGGGTCGGGCAAAGTAGAATAATTTGCACTGATTTTTTTTTTATATTTTTATTATTAGGTTAAGGTAAATGTGTAAATTTAAGGTTTAAAAAATCTTAAAATAATTTCACATTCAGTAGATGATTGTATATAGTTCATGCTACTGGATCTTGTATGGTTCTCAGGCTAAACCATATAGCATCGTAGTTGTTAATATAAACATTGATTGTTACTCAGAGTAACTTCTTAAATTTAGAGTTGTGCTTCAGACATTTAAGATCGATACTTCTTTTTTGGCAACATTTGCAGTTATCCCCTTTTTGATTTTATTCATATACATCTCAAGGTTGTAAAACCCATTAGGAATTAAAACAGTCCTTGTTTCATTCTCTGTAGTGAAATTCATGTTGTCAATTAGATTAGTAAAATACATTTTCTTATCAGGCTCACCTTCTATGGTGATATGACTTTCCATTTATGCAACTTAGATTAAACCACAGTACAGCTGGCTAACCTTTTGGTACAATATTTTACACGGTCCAGAGGATGGTGATGTTAAACAGCATCTTGCCCAGGCTTTACATTCAAAAAATGGTAATCGCTGCAAAAAATAAGACGGGTATTATAACATTTAGGATCAATCAGTTTTACATCAGTTCATATTATTTCAACCGAATAGAACATTCATTACGGATATTCTAGTTACTGCTCGGGCATAAGAGAGGTAGCATAACATTAAAAAGTAGCCGAGGCTTTGTAGAGTTTTTCGGGATGGATATCATCCATTTAACTGAAACCACCAGAAAGGCCAATGTAAAACTTACATTGCACGCTCTAGATGCATTAGACATTAATATTAATTAAAGACATATCATCTTTTGTCAAGATAGAAACCTACATTCTATTTCTGATTTTTTTTAAAGTGGAAGTTTAGATGGTATCATGAACATTATAAAAAGGGAAAGTCGGTCATGTCTTTTTTTAAAAATATATATATTCATAACTCACCATAGTTAGTGACGACATAGGTTGTTGGATTTCATGCTTTAGAAGATGGTTAACATCATTTTTCCATGCAAGACAATTTTGTATGTATGGCCTTATTCGAATCCTTGTTGGCCAGATTGTGATGTATTCACACCATCAAACGTGTCTATTCAGCATTCCAATACGATGACTAATATATATGATGTAGGGTATATTTTGTTGTTGTTGTTTTTGTTGTTGTTGTTGTTGTTGTTGTAATAACGACATTGCAATTCCTGCCATCTTTCGATCAAATCTTTTGACTGAAGAACTGGTAATAAATTAAATTAAAGTTGATTAAACCATAATATCTCTCAATTTTTGTTTTCTAAAACGTCATCACATTTTTGCATGGTATTTTAAATTCAGTAGAAATTCAGTAGTGACGTAATTCAAACTCATATGACGCCGACATTTTAAAGACTCATTTGTGTTTCCTTTTAAATTAGAATCCAGCCAATGATGAAGCACACCAGAGTGATTTTTACGTACATGTGAGTAACTAATGATGAAGCACACCAGAGTGATTTTTACGTACATGTGAGTAACTAATGATGAAGCACACCAGAGTGATTTTTACGTACATGTGAGTAACTAATGATGAAGCACACCAGAGTGACTTTTATATACATAATAATAACTAATGATGAAGCACACCAGAGTGATTTTACGTACATATGAATAGCTAATGATGAAGCACACACGATTTACTTTTACGTACATATGAGTAACAAATACTATCTGGGAGTAACTTTAAGTTTCTATATATCACGCTACCTGCAGTACTTGATTTTTCTCGTGATTTGGTTTGTTTTGTTTTGTGTTTCTTTGTTTGTTCGCTGGCTTCTTTGTTTGCTTGTTTTTTGTTATATTTATTTTTTTTCGGTACCAATTACCTTTAGGGCATAACTATAAGTAAATATGGTTTAAATGTACAGGCAAGCTAAATTCAAAGAGATTTCATCGCAATGTTTCGGGCTTTAGAATATTTAAAAGGCAAATCTCTTGAATGATCATTATATTTAATTCTATTCCGAATCTATGACATGGATATCGTCTATTGGCAATCTACACTCAGTACTAAATGACCTCATTATTAATTCGACTAACTTCTTAACGGTATTATACTTCTTAGGTTATAAACGACCAAGAAATAATTATATATGGATACAAAGTCTTAAGTGTTTGCTCTCAATTTTATTTTGTCAGCAATTTTGGTGTGAAAGAGTTAGATCAAGAAGCATCACTCCCTCCCCACTGTCACAAATGGTACCCTATGATGATGTGATCAAGCATATTATGTAAAGTGCAGCTTCTACTCAAAAAGTCATCTCAAGTATTTTTCAAAACCAAATATGTCTGGCTGACTTAAATAAAGTAAATCGTTTCTGATTTGTTGTTGTTGTTGTTTTTGTTTTTCCTTAAAAAATCAAATTTATATTAACAACCGGGCATACATTTACGTTGAAATGAACTCGTTCATGTTTGCAAAACATCTTTTCATATTTAGACTAAACGTTTTCTTTCTTTTTTACTTTACAAACTGAAAGGGACATAACTCGTATAGTGCTTGGTCATTACAGAGGATTCGATTCTTATATGGTGACTTTGTTGATATTTTAAGTTTTTTTTTTAAAAAGTGCATTCTGAAAAGAAGCAGAGATATATATATATATATATATATATATATATATATATATATATATATATATATATATATAAACCATATTATCAATTACATGTACACACATTATCGCTGTTTCCATGCAATAATAATACGATATTACTGTCACAAAGTTCATAGGTAAAACAATCAATTTAATTTATACCTGGGAGTTTTTATTCCACGAAGCCAAAGCGAAAGTGCATGTCCCCTTGTCTTAGGGACCGACTATGTAATTTTCAGGGGGCCTAGAAATTTCTTTCGAGCTGGGATATTTGTTTTTACCTCAAGATAAACAAAAAAATCTACTTTTTAAAACTAATGCATTGGATATAATAGGTTTCTTTTTTCTTTTTGTGTTATATACTTACCCACCCCACCCACTCCGGAAAATTAAATGGTTGGTCCCTTAGGACGATACAAAATTCGGCCATATTATTAAGTTTCGTTTTCTGTGACAACAATGAGTGACCTGAACTTACAAAGGTAAGCATACTGACTACAACTGATCTTTTGTTAGACTAGTTGATGTAATGATATAATAATTGTATGAATAATCGCAGCGTAATACGTGTGTTCCCCATAACACTGCCCGCATACATTTTTAGACTAGAACCACCAGACCATCAAAAAAGACTACACGATTAACCCCAGTAGTATTTTCCGACTTTTAATAATTGTTTCTGTGATATTCAGGGGCATTGGAGATAAATACAAAAGATGTGAGTGTATTTATAGATAATACATCTGTTCATTTATCACACACTCACACACACTGAGAGACCATGATATATTAATTTCTGATACGGAATTGTATTTATTTATTAATTTTTTAATTGGAACGTACATTTTGTCATTTTTCACACTCGAATATCATAATATTTATATGTGATATTTGGCAGGCACAAATATATAAATCAAATAATTGAGGAATGTTGAACTTCAGGGCAGCGTCCACTCAATGTTTGTGTCATTGGTACCTATGGTGCAGGAAAGTCCTCTTTCATTAATACTGTAGCTGCAGCTCTTAATGGAAAACGCTGGCATGAGCATACGGCCATCGGTGACTATGGCGGGATGAGATTCGTGACGTCGTATGTACAAAGGTAAAGTGTGACGCTCTAATGACTTTTGAAAAATGTATTATCCCTGTTTGTCTGCCCGTCCGTCCGTGTGTCCGTTACCACAACTCCTCCCAAATCACTGAGTGAATTTTCTCGAAACTTAGTAGTTATGTTGCCCCTGTGATGACCATTTGCAAAGGGGTGTCAATCTTGGCTACCGCCCCTGGGATCCCTGGTAGCAATTAGAAAATTAACCCTAGGTCATAATTGAATCGAGAAGTATCTCATCATTTTTGTCAGTTTCGCGTTATTACAGGATTAAAATGGACAATATTTTTTGACTGTTCGCGTTTTGGTGTAATTGCGTCAGCGTTGCCAAATAGACACTTGTGAATGCTGCGAGTTGTGAGTACAGTTTAAACCGTGATTTTGTTTTTGTGAAGTGATATATTCATTCAAATGTCTAATTTTTATACGTTCTTTCTTCAAGGCAAGAAATTTGTAACGAATGTTTTATTGTTTCAAAGATACCTTTATACTAACAATACGCAATTTTGACTTTGACCCACATTTTCCGTTCAGGAATGTAAGAATAATAATCCTTCACCAAACATTGGTGTAGGACAGGAAAATTTCACCCTTGTTATCGCTCTCTGTCTACCAGGCAACTACATATTTTTGTTTTGTTTTTGTTGTTTTAACGGCACTTTTAACACAGTACTGGCTATATCATGCCGAGGAAAATAGAGCTAAGTGCCTTTCCCAAGGACAAATAGAGGCAGTTAACCCGGGCTGGCCTGGGCGGGTGTCGAACCCGCAACCCTTGGATTACGAGTTGGACACTCTACCAACTGAGCTACTTAGGTGATCTGAAATTTAATAGACTGAACTTGTTACAACTCAAGATGCTATATTGCTGAACAGCTTTTTAAAAATTTTGTATTTTATTAAGTATTTTTTTTTTTTTTTTTTTTTTTTTTATCAAACTTGGAATATAGGCTTGCTTGCATCAGGAAGATAATATCGTACAAAACATTTTGATTTTGAACAATATCTGCGCATAATAGTAAAGGTGATCTGGTATCTGCTTGATTGAGCTCGTTACCATTCTAAATAATGCTTCTGTGAAGTGAACAGATCTTGATTAGCCCTGCTGTAATAAGCCTTTATGAGGAAAATCTCCAACGAGTTTGATTATTACCCACATCTATACATATTTATTAGGAGATGTGGCATCTGATTTTAGAGTTTTTACCGCACCTGGAGCTTTTTTTGTAACAAAAAGATTAAATGAATCATATAGGCTAAAAATGCAGATATTGTCCAATTGACTCATATGTTCATATTATTAAATGAGATTGGAAATTGACTAGGTCGTTTAATTACCATCCGTTAGAGTGTACTTCTGATCAAATTTATCTAAATGGTATATATATATATATATATATATATATATATATATATATATATATATATATATATATATATATATATATATATCACAATGTTGGATTTATGTACATGGCATATAGATATCTATCATCACAATGTTGGATTTATGTACATGGTATATAGATATGTATCATCACGACGTTGGAGACACTGGAATTGTAAAGCAAAATCTATGCATGTTACAGGGGTTATATTGTCTCTATTTTTTCCATTGTAAAGAGCTTATATCTTAAAATCATTTTAAGTAAAAAGGTTACTACGCTTATTTCAGCACTTTAAAGGCATAATATTATACTGGGATTGTAAGTTTTTTAAATGTGATATTATAACCTATCGGCTGATATTGTTTGAACGCCAATATCCGTTTTGTGAGGGACTAGGCCGTCGTGTATATGTCACTAAACTGCCAAATGGACAGGTTACTTTTGTCGACCTTTATTACTTTACACGCGCACTGCATTCATCTGATATAATTTCCTTCACTTCGACAGCGAGCATTAAACTGACAAGTAGTTGCTTACAGGAAATACAAAACAACCTCAAATGATCAGCTTGCTTTCTTATGTACTTTATTTCTTAATAATGTCGATTCAGTTGTATAGTGTAAAATTCAAAGGCAAAAATAGTTAATGGAGTTAATGCGCGGATAGAAATCATTGAAGAAACAGCAGAGTTCTATATGAATGTCCTTTAATGTCAAATTAGTTGATTTGGTGGCAACTGTCATGAGAATTATGTAATAATAATGACATTTCTAAACGCTAGAAAGAGAAAGAAGTGTTTATATTGTGATTTGTTTTATTACAAGATAAGTCAGAGGCGGGCAAAGTGATGCGTACGTCACTAATAAGTCAGAGGCGGGCAAAGTGATGCATACGTCGCTAATAAGTCGGAGGCGGGCAAAGTGATGCGTACGTCACTAATAAGTCAGAGGCGGACAAAGTGATGCGTACGTCACTAATAAGTCAGAGGCGGGCAAAGTCATACGTACGTCACTAATAAGTCAGAGGCGGGCAAAGTGATATGCATACCACTGCTGTAAATGACAGTTCGCAAATTTGACGATTTTGCAGCGTAGGTATCGCTATATCGGTCAATTTAGTGTTATTACAGACATGTAAATGAAGTTTATGGACTTTCATGATTAGTTCAAATAAATACTTCTCAATGTCATGATGTAGATGTCTGAACCAAACAAAAAAACGAAAAAAAACAAACAAACAAAAAAACCACACAAAAAACACACAAAAAACGAGCCGCGACATCACTGGGCCCGGTAGTGGCCATTGAAGGCCTTTTTTGGTATCTGTACCATCTAAATATTACTGGTGACAGTAGCGAAATTACTAGTATAACAAACCGGCAAGCAAGAGGGCATACGTTGTCTGCGGCCGTTACCTTAAATATATTGAATGCGATTTATGATTTTGTTTTACTCTTTTAGCTTCTTTTGTGTTTTATTTGTAGCAAATTATTATACAAAAACGAAATTTTTATTAATAACACATATATAAGTGTGGCTGAAATGTTTGATCTATTATTACTTTTTGCTGAAATCTGCTTGCAAGTAAGAATTGTTTTTAAAAAGTGCTGAATTCCAATGTGTTTAAATTCGACTGTGTTCATGGTCTAATGTTAACTGTTCAGAAACTGTTTCCTGTGGTGAAAATGCCCTTCAATATCCATGCATGCACAGCTATATATTCAGATACAGCAACTGTATTGCCATATCTTCTCTTGTTTTCAAAACCACCTCATTCAGGAATGTGTCATATATATTACAGCTGCTAAAAATACAAGTGGCTTTCTGTTTTATTATGTTACACGTTGAAATGTTTGCATTCGAAACAATTTTTTTTATTTTGAAAACTATAGGCAAACTAGCTTTTGTTTTATACTGATTAAGATTAAAATGTATGAAATTAAAACGATTATAAACAAATTGAACAACTCAACATTTATTTAAAATGCATTGAAAAGTCTTATAAAATTAAATGCACGCGATTATACGTGAAAACAATTATATGGTGGCAGTGGTGATTCGAAAAAAGCAAGACAGCCGTCTGTGGAGAGTTTGGGCCTTGCCTATTTCACATTCGGATATATTTATTTACCGGATAGGTTACTTGTACCCACAGGTGCCTATATATTTTCTAAACAATATTGAGAGACATTTCTGATTTCAGTTTTCCAAAATGTTGTCAAGGGAAATATTGGAAATATTCTAATGTATCTTTGCCCAATCTTATCGACGCCCCAGGATTTCAACTGGAGGAAGACGAAAGCATCCCTACCCAAGAAATACTTCGGCTCTTCTTCTTCGGGAAAATAGGTCACGGCGACGCTTTGCAGGAAGCAAGGGAATATTGCATGAAGAATGGTATCGAAGGATTGAAACAAAAGTACAGCCTAAGTGTAAAGGACGATGGGGTCAATAAAATTGACAGGATTGTATTTGTTGCCTCGGCTAGGCAAACCATCCCTAAAGATCTCATCGATTGCGTCGTCAATGCAGCCCAACCGTCAGGAAGCATACACGATAAATACAAAAGATGCAAGTGTTATCCGTTCATGTATCTCTTTCTATTCTCTCTCTCTGTGTGTGTGTGTGTGTGTGTGTGTGTGTGTGTGTGTGTGTGTGTGTGTGATAAACTTTTAAAGACATAATACGCCCTGCATAGCTACATACCCCTGAAGTTTTACTACATGTGACTGTCCCCGGTTTCGCACTTTCGTCCTCCGCCCTTCAAACACCTAAAACATCGATCGAAACTTGGAAAAAAATACGGGCCTTTACATCGTTTTTAGAAAGAAGATTTTTAGATAGATACATAATATTTTCATGTTTCTTTAGATTGGATAAGGCAACACGCTTTTTATTATATACTCATTTTTCTCTCCATTAACTTTGCATTGTCAGAATCGTGCGGTATTTCTCCATACTGCACGGCTTCATACTGCACGACACGTGTGCCTAAAAATAGTATCGCTTGTTAGGAACTACTTTTTATTGTAAACAAACAATGTACGCAAATGTAGCAGACACCGGAGCTTTTGCTTTATTAGATTTGTCTGTGGATGAACTAAGCAAGCTGTTTGAGAGTACATATGATAAAGCTGACGATGTGATGAATTCATCGAGTCACAAAAGAAACTTTTTAACCAAGCAAGTGACTGAACGTGATATTCACAATGTCCAGCGGTGGCTTTATGACAACAAACGTGAGACATGCAGCATTGAAAATATCATTCTGATAATTTAAACACTTATTTAGCATATGGTTCAGACTATGAATCGTGTTCTCGGGAGTCTATAAAAAAAAAACAGCATAAAAAGGCATCTTGAGACCAAATGATATTCCGTTTCTCTCAGAGACAGCCAATTTTTCAAGTTCAAGCACTAAATTCGAAAAAATACAACTAAAGAAGGCGGATTTTGGTATAAAAGCAAGTGCCTCGGAGCCAATAAGCCACGATAACGAAGAGCCTTATTTTCCGCTGACGAAATGGGCTCTCAGACCCCAGCCGCTTTGCAATTTTGCCTGTTTTAATTTTTTGAGAAAATGTTTGGATTTATAGCACAAGTCATATAGGTCATGTGGCTGGGGTCCATCCAACAAAGATCATGCAAGTAACAGTACATATAAATATGTCATCTATAGCTGGTAATAAGAATGACAATAAATGTACTTACTTTTCTGCACCTTGAATTTCTTCAAAATCTACTTTCTGATCCACGGCGCGAAACTGCACTGCAATCTAGACTACATTTCCAACAGAAATCACATTCCAAAGGAGAATTTATTGCACTCCAAAACGAAATGAATTTGATATTCCCTAACAAAAATATTTAATCCTGCATCTTCTTGAGAATTTCAATTAAAAGAATTTCATATTCTGTCGACCTTATGATTCCAAACTATCAGTGGCAAAACAGTAACACATGTGTAGCTTGCTGTTGACGCCAGTCCCTCCAGCTACATGTACATCGAACGTAGTCGACACAGCTAATAACGCAAGTCCACCACAACTAACACAGCCGAATTTAGTTAAATCGACAGAAAAACAAAATCCCTCCATTTCAGATCAACTGGGAAAGTTGTTCCAAGGCGGAGTCATTCACAGTATGACTCAAAATTTCAATTTTAAGTAGACCAAAATGAGATTTATTTTTGAAACGAATGACTGAGCGCGCGGTACTCTACCAAGTTCAAAGGTCACTGGGCGGTGCCATGTGCGCATCAATACTATTACTGTGTATCTGTTTAACTATGGTTGTGTATTTACTTTGCAATATAGCAGAAATTCAGTTACTTTGTTTCTTGTAGTGTGTTCTTTTTATTATTCAGCCTTAGGTAGAAAAGCAAAATGAGTATATAATAAAAAGGTTACTACATTTGTATATGAAAATATGAACTCGTATTTTCTGAGCTATACTGCACTCCTGACGTCGTGCAGTATAGCTCAAAAAACTCGTTCATATTTTCCCATACAAATGCAGTAACCTATAAATACTGCTGATTTATACGTAAAACTTCCATCGTTGTATCTATTTCACTCTCAATAAAATGATATTAACTATTAAGTGGCTGGGCCTTCTCTCTCTCTCTCTCTCTCTCTCTCTCTCTCTCTCTCTCTCTCTCTCTCTCGTCATTCAGCATGGCACTCCCCATTCACTCACAAAATGAGACCTTTAAATCTCATATGATTGATTTTCAAACTGTACGTCTGCTTGTTGCTCTATTTATCTCCATCGTTCTCTTAATTCCTCTGCTGAAACGATGAATTAATGAGTATATACTGTTTGTCAGTCTGTCCCTCTGGTTACTTGCGTTTCTAAGATGTATGTATGTATTGATGGTCGAATGTATAAATAAGTATTCATGTATACTTTATATTTTTATCACCTATCTAGGTACGAACAGTTAATTCATTTCACATAGACCGTAATGTAAATATTGTGTCCAATTGCATTATGTTTTTCGTAAGATCAGTAAAACACGCTTACATTATATGCATAATCAATCCAATTAGAAACTTCTAAAAAGATGAAAATGAAATTGTGTGCTGCCCGTTTTCAAGGAAGATTTCCCATACAAATGCAGTAACCTATAAATATTATCTAAGGTATCATTTATACTGACTAGTTTTCCAATATATCATCTATATATATATATATATATATATATATATATATATTGTTATGTATGATGTTTATATAATATTATAAATATTTTAGGAAATTATAAATGTTTCTTCACTTTAATATTTGCTTAAATCTTTATGTTTATTAGGAAAAACATGTATAACTAGTGTCCTTGAATTAGGTTGTTTTGATCAATATGTTTTCTCAATTTGAAGGTCAAGGTTGAATTTTGTTTACAGTTAGAATTCCATTAAGATGACACACATTCTAGAACATTCTGTCATGTGACCAATCTAGAACATTCTGTCATGTGACCAATCTTTATATATATCATGTTTGGTGGACATTTTTTCAGTTTTGACATTACCATCGGTCTTGTAAAGAGCTATTACAGTTGTGAAAATTCATTCCAAATTCTAAGAGAGGAATTATTTTAAATATTCATTGGATTATAACAGTGCTCATAAACTTTTGGATTTTGGATTTTTAATTGACAATTTTGGAATTTATGTGAACTTATTCAGAGATTTTGGAATACTTCATTTTGACATCAGCACATCAAGATTACTAGTACATCAGGACTTTGGAGACCATTAGCACATCATAACATTCAAGGACACAGCCGTGAATTCGGAACATTCTATATTCAGGACTTGTGATTAGAACAATCATTCTTATTGGATTATTAGGATTTCAAAACACATTACTGTAAGTGACTTTTTGATTTTTCATTTTAATTATCTAGTAATAAATTGCTTGTTGATTTTTACATGATTTGTTGGTTTCACTTTCTTTCTGTTACATGTTTCTTAGACCATAGAGTCGTAACAGAAATTGGGGGCTCGTCTTCTGGGATCTGAATTTCTTTAAAGCATATTAGAGATATTAAAGTTATCTTTGAAATTCATATTGATTTTGTCTCTGAATTTTTTTTTTGTCTTTGGCAAAGATTTTTAAATAGAGAAATTTTTTTGTGTGAAACCAACAAGCATTTACAATGGCATCTAATGTTCAGAATTTCATTTCAAAACCTATCCAGGAGGGGATAGAGTGCATGACAAAGTTAATTGAAGAGTTCAAGAGGTGTATCCATAGTGATGTTAAAACCTCTCTTGACGAGCAGAATGTGGAAACTTTGGAAAATGCTGCTCGTATGGCTGATGATTATTCCTTGACTCACAAAATTTCATTTGGCAATAAGTCGTCCTCTCAGCAGTTTTCTGGTAAAAAACCATTTCAATCTCATTCGAGTACTTCCAAATTTCACAACAGCACAACTGTTAGGAATCAACATCTGATAAGACTGATCAGAAATCCTTATCTCTTCCTACGTGCACTTATTGTAAAAAGAAAGGGCACGTTATTTCTGATTGCTTCAAGTTGAAAAATAAGCAACAGAGAAAAGACAGAGCTTTTCCAAATGCTCTTATTTCTACGAGGTCAAGGTCACGGTCTTGTATTGAAAGCAATACATTTGTTGGGTCAAACAAACCCCAGACTGATTCTATTTTGGAGGCTTATTGTCACAGGATGAAGCCGGGTTGGGACTGGATTAGTGAAGACACCGAAAGCAACTGCGTTAATAAGATGTTTATTTATAAACGCAATTTAAAGATGAACAAATCTGACACCATTATAACAAAAAGATAAGGAAAATTATAAAGTTCCTAACATGGAACTATCAACAACAAGTAACTCAACGAGAAAAAATCAAAGATGGATTTAACAAATGGAATTTTAAACAAACGTGAATAGCATCCTATCACCAATCGACAAATAAGAGTATATGATTTACACCCCAATATAAACAAGGTCTTATTAAGTACCAAGGGTGACCAAAGCATGTGATTTATGCTCTTATCAATAGAATACTCATTTATTCATCAATCTGTTAACTCGTCAATTTATCAATTTAACAAGCGATGTTGGAATATGAATTTATGAATCCGTCGTTCATATAACGATATTGAAATGGGGATGTATGAAATTATGAATATGTCGTTCATATAACGATATTGAAATGGGGATGTATGAAATTATGAATCTATCACACATATAGCGATATTGAAATGGGAATGAATGTAATTATGCACAGATAGCAATATTGAGATAACAATCACATGGAACACGCAATAAATATAACTATCGTGGCGTCCGTTTGACTACCAAGATGTATCTACGGTTCCACCCGCTCTAGTCCATGGTCAAGGAGCCACCACGCATGGTCCACCCCTCCCGGCCTGTTGAAGGGTCCCTCGAGAGCCTTCACATTAACACAGACCCGTTGATCGAGAAGCCTTGGTCCCTCGCATCGAGAAAACCAGTACACTCTTCCGAAACAACGTCACCAGACACAGCGTACACGTCACACGAAACCACACAGAGTTCTGTGACTTCACACACCACCAAACCATACATATGGAACAGCGAAAAGTATAACAACTAAACCGTGTAGTACATATGACACGGTTAGTACTTTTGTATTGATATATGTTGCGCATGCGCGCACATGAATTACGCCTCATTACACATTACATTAATCATTCAATGCATGCCGCGTATAATTAAATAATACCCGTCTGTTCAGTTACAACAAATAGCTAACTTGAACCAGCCTATAGGATTTCTAATATCATGGCGTTGTATGACCTAGGTATTGACTCTCTGTAGAATTTAGAATAAATTCTAAAACATCTAATATACGAAACAATTATGTCATATAAAACGAATAGTGATAAAGAATACAATCTTAAATTTCACATACCTCTACAGCTGAAGTTTTGCTCCTGTAAAGAGGTAAGCTTTCTGACAAGACTCATCGTAGTGTAATTTGTTTATAGAGAATTCGCTCTATATGTACTCTAGCTGTGACAGATATGCGCAGCAGCTAGGTACGTGAGTTTTCACTGCAGGCAATTTGCACGTGCAGCATGGGGTGAATCGCGCTCAGTATTTCAAAATAACTAGAGCCGAAAAAAATAAACAACCCCCGAGTAACGCTCTAATCGGAAACGAAACCCGAATACATTTTTGATCACATATACACATTGATATAAACCACACAATTCCGTGACACTTATGAACCATTCATGTCAGAAGGTTCTATATCACTTATTGGTGATTCTGCCAAACCTATCCCAATTAAAATATTAAGGGACACTGGAGCTTCTCAGAGTCTTTTATTATCAGGTACTTTGCCTTTGTCTGAGGAGTCTTCTTCAAGTGAAAGTGTTCTTGTTCAGGGAGTAGAGTGCGGCTTTGTAAATGTTCCTTTTCATTGTGTAAATTTGGCATCAGACTTAGTTTCTGGACCTGTGACTGTTGGGGCAGTGACTTCTTTACCCATAGAGGGTGTTCATTTATTACTAGGCAATGACCTAGCTGGAGATACGGTTGTGGTTAATCCACTTGTAACTGACAAGCCTTGTTTGGATCAGAAAGTTGATCCTGTCGAAACTGAAATCCCTGATTTGTACCCTGCTTGTGCAGTTACTAGAGCTATGTCAAAAAGAGCTCTTGAGAGTGATGTTGATCAGGATATTATTCCTTTAGCTGACACATGTATTGGTCAGTTGTTTGATGAGGTCACGTTTTCCTCAGGTATTGATCAATCAAATGGTATTGATCACAGTGATCCTCTTTTGGCAACTCATTCTCTTTGTTCTAATCAGGATGACAAACGACAATCCCTTGTCGTTGAACAGGAGCAAGATCCCGAGATATCTTGTTTGTTTCAGAGGGCTATTAGTGAAACTGAAGCCACACAAGTTCCAGTGTGTTATTTTGTGAAAAATGGGGTCCTTATGAGGAAATGGAGACCACCTGACGTACCCGCTGGTGACGAGTGGTCAGTGAGCTATCAAATTGTTGTTCCTAAGTCATATCGACAGGAAATTCTTAATTTAGCCCATGAAACTCCTTTGGCTGGTCATTTAGGAGTCCGTAAGACTTATCACAAGATCTTGAATCATTTTTTTTGGCCGAAACTCAAAAGTGATGTTTCTAAATACTGCAGATCTTGTCACACTTGTCAAATGGTAGGAAAACCCAATCAGAAAATACCTAAGGCTCATTTACAACCTATTCCTGCATTTGATGAACCATTTAGTAGAATAATAGTAGACTGTGTTGGTCCTTTACCTAAAACCAAGTTAGGCAACCAATACTTGTTGACCATCATGTGTGCATCTACAAGATTTCCAGATGCAATTCCTCTGAGAAATATAAAAACTAAAAGTATTGTGAAAGCTTTGGTGAAGTTTTTTACACTTGTTGGCCTTCCCAAATCTGTCCAGTCGGATCAAGGGTCAAATTGTATGTCTGGAATTTTCCAGCAAGTTATGCATGAATTAGGCATCCAACAGTTTAAATCTTCTGCCTATCACCCTGAAAGTCAAGGTGCTTTGGAAAGATTTCATCAAACTTTGAAGAATATGATTTGATCATATTGCTTTGATACAGAAAAGGATTGGGATGAGGGTGTTCATTTGTTGTTGTTTGCTGTTAGGGAATCAGTTCAAGAGTCGTTGGGTTTTAGTCCCTTTGAACTAGTTTTTGGTCATACTGTCCGTGGACCATTGAAATTATTGAAAGAGAAACTTCTTTCAAATGAAGATTCAAAGATTAATCTTCTTGATTATGTTTCTGATTTCAAATACAAGTTGTCAAAGGCCTGTGAAGTAGCAAGAACTAATCTTCACACTACCCAGTCAAAAATGAAATTAAGGTATGACAGAAATTCACAGGAAAGGAGTTTTAAACCTGGTGACAAAGTTCTGGCTCTCTTTCCCATACCTCAGAATCCTCTTCAGGCTAAATTTTATGGTCCTTATACCGTTGAAAAGAAAGTAAATGACTTAAATTATATCATTAACACTCCTGGGAGACGGAAACAGAAACAACTTTGTCATATAAATATGTTAAAGGAATATTTTGACAGAGATATCTCAGCTAATTATTCAGTTAATTTAGTTGTACCTGTCCCACACAGTGAAGATATCAACGATGGAGTACAATCAGACTATAGTGACTCTGGTATAACCAATCTTCGGAATTCAGAAATATTGAACAACCTAGACCAGAAACTTTCACATCTACAACAACAGGAAAGAAATGAACTAAAACAGCTATTACATGACTATGAGCACTTGTTTCCTGATGTTCCAACACGAACAAGTAAAATTTATCATGACGTTGACATTGTAGATTCTGCGCCTGTGAAACAGCATCCTTATAGGATGAATCCTCTCAAACAGAACTATCTGAAGAAAGAAATTCAGTATCTACTGGAGAATGATTTCATAGAACCAAGTAAAAGTAATTGGAGTTCACCATGTATTCTTGTTCCCAAGCCAGATAATACATTCCGTATGTGTACTGACTATAGAAAAGTCAACAGTGTCACCAAAACTGATTCATTTCCAATCCCAAGAATGGACGATTGCATTGATAAAATTGGAAATGCGGAATATGTCACCAAGTTTGACCTTTTAAAAGGATTCTGGCAAATTCCACTGACGGAAAGGGCAAAAGAAATTTCAGCATTTGCAACTCCAGATGGACTTTATCAATATAAAGTCATGCCGTTTGGAATGAAAAATTCGCCTGCAACGTTTCAACGTCTGATGAACATGATAACATTTGGTCTTGATAATTGTGACGCTTATATCAATGACGTCATTATCTACAACAACACCTGGGAAGATCATTTGGAAACCATTCGAAAATTCTTCGATCGACTCAGCGATGCGAATCTGACAATTAATTTGAGCAAAAGTGAGTTTTGCCATGCTTGTGTCACATTTTTAGGACATATTGTGGGACAAGGTCAAGTTAAACCTATAGAAGCTAAGGTCAAAGCTATCTCTGAATTTCAAGTTCCAATTTGTAAAAAGCAACTGATGCGATTTCTAGGTATGGCTGGATATTATCGGAAATTTTGTTCCAATTTTTCCAAAATTGCTGAACCTTTGACAAGTTTATTGAGTAAGAAAACCAAATTTCATTGGTCTGACAAGTGTCAGGAATCTTTTGACAAGTTAAAGGCCATGCTTAAGAATGCACCAGTTCTTTCTGCACCAAATTTTAGCCAATCATTTAAATTATCTGTTGATGCAAGTGATGTAGGGGTTGGTGGAGTATTGATTCAGGAAGACAAAAGTGGTGTGGATCACCCTGTGTGTTATTTTTCTAAAAAACTAAACAAGCACCAGAAAAATTATTCCACAATTGAGAAGGAATGTTTGGCTTTGATATTGGCTTTACAGCATTTTGAAGTGTATGTTACCTCAGCTCTTTCTCCAATTATTGTGTACAGTGATCACAATCCCCTTACTTTCATCAACAAAATGAAAGATAAAAATCGGAGATTGTTGAGATGGAGTTTGATATTGCAAGAATATAACATTGACATCAAACACATCAGGGGAAAAGACAATGTGATTGCAGATGCACTCTCGCGTGCATAGAAATGTAATATTGCTTGATGTAATTAAGTCCAGTATCATAAAACATGTTCTTATGTAATTTGGGTTATTGTAGTATTAGATGTATATTCAAAAGAAAGCTTTATTATATAAATCTTTCTTTTTCTTTATGAGGGGAGGTGTTATGTATGATGTTTATATAATATTATAAATATTTTAGGAAATTATAAATGTTTTTTCACTTTAATATTTGCTTAAATCTTTATGTTTATTAGGAAAAACATGTATAACTAGTGTCCTTGAATTAGGTTGTTTTGATCAATATGTTTTCTCAATTTGAAGGTCAAGGTTGAATTTTGTTTACAGTTAGAATTCCATTAAGATGACACACATTCCTGAACATTCTGTCATGTGACCAATCTAGAACATTCTGTCATGTGACCAATCTTTATATATATCATGTTTGGTGGACATTTTTTCAGTTTTGACATTACCATCGGTCTTGTAAAGAGCTATTACAGTTGTGAAAATTCATTCCAAATTCTAAGAGAGGAATTATTTTAAATATTCATTGGATTATAACTGCTCATAAACTTTTGGATTTTGGATTTTTAATTGACAATTTTGGAATTTATGTGAACTTATTCAGAGATTTTGGAATACTTCATTTTGACATCAGCACATCAAGATTACTAGTACATCAGGACTTTGGAGACCATTAGCACATCATAACATTCAAGGACACAGCCGTGAATTCGGAACATTCTATATTTAGGACTTGTGATTAGAACAATCATTCTTATTGGATTATTAGGATTTCAAAACACATTACTGTAAGTGACTTTTTGATTTTTCATTTTAATTATCTAGTAATAAATTGCTTGTTGATTTTTACATGATTTGTTGGTTTCACTTTCTTTCTGTTACATTTTTCTTAGACCATAGAGTCGTAACAATATATATATATATATTTGAAACCATAACTTAAAGGCAATAAGTTCAAAAAGGGATCCACTATGTGTCTCTTGTTATTTAGCCTTTGGGACAAATTTTTCAAACAATCAGCGTACCTTACGTTGCATTTTCTGGACTTCCGGTCTCATATTATGATAATCTGTCCTCAAAGTCACACAATTCAATGGACTGGACGACTCGAGACCGATTTGCTGCCCTGAAGAAAAAAACTACTACACCACAGCTGACTGGCAAACCTGAGAAACAAATTACGTTTACTGTATACTAGTAAATATCATTTATAACAAGTGCAAAATTACATCTGATACTGGGCACAATTGCTCAGGATACAAAAATGGATAAAACTCATTAGATCAAAGTGTAAGGACTACAATAGGATGAAAAGGCAGCTAATTGACTCAGTTTAGTGATACCTACAATCATAACTATACTGCAACGCTTCAATCGTCCCTGTTAAAAGTCCGCGAACTAGTTGAATTAATTACCTATCACTTTAGTGTCCGTAAACGCTCAGCTCAATATCTTCTTTTCCGTTTGGCACTTAAAATAGTAATATAAAAACTGAACATGTTTTCGGACAAGTCATCAGAGATGAAGAACTTGACGATCGCTAATTCGTTACATTCTTTGGGTATGTGTAGTTCCTTAGAGTCCAGCATAAGAAGTCTTTGTATAAATAGAAAAGTTGAGGTGGTCAACTCCAACAAAGATAAAGAACAAACGGTGTGTCAGTAGTGGCAAATAGCCATTGAATAAAGAAACGCTAGTGGCATGACACAATAAAAAAAGTCCGATTATTTAAAATTTTCAGCGCAAAAAGTATATTCCCGAAGCTTCAAATCCAGTTCTCTGCACATCTACAAAATTAATGTCACTTTAAATTTTTTTAAATAAATATTACAGAATTAAATCAAACGTAAAACCTTTGTTTAAATTAAGTGCGTTGTACATTACTGTTCTATTCGACTTTCATAGTCACAATCCTGTCTATTAAATTATTCTTTTGTACTTTTAATATATATATATATATATGTGGTACAACTTTAAAAATAAAAATAAACAAAAAGTTTTAAATTATTTTGCCTTGTAAGGATCTGTTTGAATTCTTAATTTCTGATTATCACCGCATTATTTTGTAGGAAAATAAGATATCGGTAGTCGCTTTTCCAATATTTCTGAAATTGTGGTTATCAATTCCTTCAAAATATACAGCTTTGTGTATTGGACAAAGTCGCAGGTTTCAAGTGACAAGGCTTTTATATTAAACTTATAAAAATATACTTTTATAATATTTATTTTTGACAGATCATTACATGTCATGGAATATATATATTTTTGAAAGGTTGATATTATTATTATTATTATTATTATTATTATTATTATTATTATTATTGACGTTGTTTTTGCTTTTTAATGTTGTAGTATATATAGTATTTTGTTCAGTTGTATGTTTATCTTTGAATTTTTCAGCCATTCCTATTTTTGGAGTTCTTACACACGCAGGCCAAAAGGAAATGGAAAATATTCAAGACCTTGAAAAGATGGCAAAAGATTTCAAAACCAGTCTTGGCATCGCCGGGCATCGGCTGCTTATCTGTTCAAACTATTGTGACGAAGTTGATGATGGAAGACGAGCTGAGGAAGTTATACCGGAACTGGATGTGCCAGTTCTGAAATTCCTTGTTCAGGTAAATCACTACAACAAGATCTTGTAAAGCATGATGACACAATTATTAAATTAGTCGAGGACGTATGTACCGAAACATGCAAACTCGAAAACAAGTAATTACAATGTATACAAGTTTTCATTTTTATTTTTTCATTATGTAAAATCTCCTGTGTGCTACACTTGGCCGATGCTTTGCTTAAACCCTTCTCTGCGATGTGGGGATGGAGTACAGTGTTTTGCATTTGTGTACAATTTTACGTCTAAACTTATGAATATTTAGAAACTCAGAATATTTATTGTTCGTCCAGAAGTTGTCGCGCCATAACCTTATCAGAATATAAGACCAACAGCTTTCAAACTTTTCCTGTGGATGCAGGTTTAAAATTTGTAAATCCTATTCAAAAGCTAGGTCAACATGACTAAATTATTCGAAGAAAGGAAGGACATCTTGGGCCTAAAATTTGTAATTCAGACCTTTACCAGCCGATAGCTGATATAGTATACGTCGTCTACCCAGCAAACGTGAAATGTTGAGCTGGATGAAAGGTAAACAGTACAATGAATAGTAGTAGTAAAACTATTTCTGGTTTGTTTGTGTTAAGATTGTGTTATGTTGTTCTGTTGAGTGATATTATATTCTTAGTGACACCAGAACACAGAAGTTCTGAATCTGTCATTGTCATTTTTGGCCCGGTGCATGTTGAGTGAAATACATGCTGCCGTTCATAAGTGAATGCAATGAGTGAGTCGCATAATTTACATTGTGTGCAGGAGAGATTTCCTCCTTTTAATTTTTTTTTTTTGTTGTGCAAGAACTTGCTTAACATGCTGGGGAGAAGAGGAAAAACTGTCTACCAGTTAGGGAAGCTTATTTCACTTATTTCCTTCGGATCCACATATTAGAAATTCAGCGCAGTGCTGGCTTATGCACTATTGAGGGCCTGCAAGCCAAGAATAATTCTATAGGTAACATCTGCATAGTCTTGAACAATACAAGAGGAAAAACAAAGTAATAATATACGGAATAGACTACTAGGAGATAATGAATTTGTAGAAACCTGTGTGGAGAGGTTGTCAGCCAAGTGAGGAAGAAACTAAAGATGCAGGTAACAGAAGCAGATATTAGAATCGCCCATCGCTTTGGACAGTTTGCCGATTAAGCAACAAGACCCATTATTTGTCAGTTTATGTAAAGGAGAAAACCATTGTAATTCTGGAAAGCAAAATCTTCAATGGTTCAGAGATAGGGATCAACGAAGACGTTACAAGACAAACATCTGAATTGCTGGAGAAAACTAAGGCATTGGTAGTTGCGGAGTGGTGGAGACGACGTTGATCTTCCAAAAATTTCGTCTTTCCAGCTATGTATCATATTGACAGTTGGAAGAAACGCTTCTTAATTACTTCCCTTAAACATGATAAAAATACATGTGTTTGAAATAGACTCCTTTACAAGTATTTAAACAAAAAAGATAGACAAATATGTGCTTCTGTTGACACATCTTTGGTAGTCCAACAAAGCGTAGTCAAACATAGGTCAGTGTGATCTTTATCATTAATAATGATAATCATAATCATAACAATAGAATGTAATTTGGTGAGCTACTACATGTTAACTTCCTGATAAAAAACAAACAAACCTCGTCTAACTATTGACATATGGCTATCGGTATGACTATCTGCATGGCTATCTGTATGACTATCTGTATGACTATCCGTATGGCTATATCTGTATGACGCATATCCATACCAAACTGTCACACTTTTAAACATCTGTATTCAGATATTTACATGCCCATTCATATTCACGGACACTCGCATGTGTAATACTATTTCACGTCCTCTGCACACAGATATAGTACTACTTGCACTTTTAGTGTCAAAAATAGAACCCACTGCATCCTATATATTGTTTACCATATGTCCTACTTTAATCAAACTTGTTATGTGGATCCATATTTACGAATTGTACATAATCATTCAAAACAACTTCTCTGTATCTTTTATACTTTACTGACCATTGTTTCTCTTGACAAACGCCGGCCAATATATTCGAGACTACAAAAACGAAGCGTATTAAATTTCAACTTTATCCTCATTGCAAATTGTCTTGCTTATCACATAAGGAAAAAAAATCGGTCATTGTAACCTACTTTTGGTGAATTAGCGCTTTCTTACCAAAAAATAAAGCGCAGTTCTTATCATTATTACTAAGAGCATGCATATATTACCTCGACAATAAAACCTTGTCTGCCTGTTCACCACCATCCTTTTTGGCCTACTGCATTAATTATATCTTTGTAAACAACATTACCCCCATCCTCTGCCCTCCACCATCGACTTGTATGCTAATCTGGCTGGAGTTTACAATGAAGGGTAAACTAGTAGTTGGCAAAAGGATTCGTGCTTCCAGAGATACTGTTTAAGTGTCTTCAATTTGGTGAGAATTCAATAAAGCGAAAGTAAATGTAGCTCTGAACAAGGTAATACATATTTTTAACATATGCCACAAGCACAGTTACACGTGTCTATTCTATTATTTATTGTACTACAATAATGTGTAGGTTTCTTTTGTTCCAAATGACTATATTCAAGCATAAGTTTATATATATATATATATATATATATATATATATATATATATATATATATATATATATATATATATATATATATATATATTCTTTTTCACAACAGGTCTTTGATCGCAACATTCCTGTTCTTCATGACGATGAGATGTACATTAACACACTGCAGCTTCCATCACTGTGGGCTATCCTACAACCGAAGTACATCGCCTTTGCTGTAATATTTCTTTTCTTAATCTGGTGTCTTTTAAACAAGAAATAATCATCATGGAAGATTATATGTGGAAAATTATCTTTCTTTTAATTGTGTTGCTTGTTTTCGAACTAAGATGCATTTAATGACTAAATTTCTATATTTCTACATATTTTCTGTCACAGTGAGTAGTCATAATCATCTTTGGAAACAAATGAAATACTGCAGTTGTGCCTTCTGACTACGTCTGACACTATTGTGTTACATATTTTTATCTTCAAGTCCAACGCTTTGTTGTCAGACAGGCGGCTTTCAAAACAAATAGATGACTGGTGGTAACGCCCTGAAAAAAAAGACTGTTTAACTCGACTGTTCTAGAAATTAATTGGGTGTAATTCAATAAATATGCATTTTTGTATTCATTTTTACTACACAATGATATCGTGAATAAAATTCAAAAGAAACGTGTGGATGACAAGCTTCGATATCATGACTACCATCAATGATATTCAATCAATACAAAATGGCTGCCCATATCGTTAGCTATCTGGAAGTCAGAGAATAAATATCTTACTGTTGCTGTAATATAATAAATCTGGATTAAGAAAAATATCATTCAATGTCCAAAGCTTTCTACATCATTTTATGTATATTTACCATTATTTCAATGTCTTAATTGTTTCTTTTTTTTTTGTTGTTGTTTGTTTGTATGTTTGTTAAGAGTTGTTTCATCTTTACTTGTGCTATTTTCTCTTGCAAAACGTAAATATAATTCCTAAATAAATTGTATTGGTAGCATTATATGTCATGTATAGCCTTCAATGTAATATTTTATCGCTAGTCATTGTTTTCTAGCCTTTATTTCTCCATTAGTAGCTACATGAAACCACACCGTGGACGGCTGTGTTCGTCTACATTACTCTACGGCCCTTCTTTCCATTCTTCTATGTTATTGGCCCTGTACTTCCTTTCACTTTAAGCTAAATAAAATGTACATTATGGCTTCACTGTTCTTCATTTTTCAGTCTTTGCTATCTGTATACACAATTTGTCCTTTTCTAATTTCAAGTTCTTACTGCGGTAAATGTTCTTAATGCATATGAAAACACTTTTCGATGCCCAGCAAATGAATCCACAGAGGATAATCTCTTTTCTTGTAGAAGTATCTTGAATTCTTGTACACAAGTCTTCCAATTTAGATATATTTGGAGTGAAATCGAAACTTACACACAGTGAATACAGTAAAATATATATTTGCCAATGATACTAAGTTAGCTTTCATATAATTCTAAACATCTTATACATCTGACACTTTGAATAAAATCTTTCGACTCATTAACTTTTTTTATTTATTTAAAACGCCTTGGATTTGAGGGGGATTGAAGGAGGGAGTCAGAGCTCAATCAACAAGTTTGGTCAGAGAAAATAACCACGGACGGTTTATGTTTATCGAACAAAGACAGTGGAATATCACACACACTATTCCTCACCATGATTTCTGCCCTCGAACAATTTACAGGCATATACACGTTTGATACGTTCACTGTATTTCCACAGAATTTTCGAAATTCTTTCACTTCTGTTTTACCTGACACAGTTCTTATACAATAATTAGAGTGGCTTTATTGTTAGGTAAATAGCATATGAGATGAGTGAAAAGGCAGCACAACTTATTTGAATAGCTATAAAAATGATTTGGTCATGGACATTGAATACTACAAAATCCCGAGGAATAAATACAAAACAGTATGTAAAGTTTTCAAATGGTTAAATGCAAGCATGGAAACAGACGGAAACAGACAAAGTAGAGCAAAGACAACCCATGCACAGACCACATCGCTACACTGCGTATTATAATTGAACAATCCCTGGAATGGCAATCACCCGTCTATGTGGACTTTGAGAGGGCCTTTGATAGCGTGGACCAAGAAGTAATATGGAAGCTGATGTACCATTACGGAATCTCAGGGAAGTTCATATCTTTTATACAGCAGTTATATAACAATTCCACTTGCCAAGTGATCAACAACGGGAAACTCTCAGAACCTTCCAAGTCCAAACTGGAGTCTGACAGGGATCCCCCCTCTCTCCGTTGATCTTCTTAATGGTGATGGACTGGATATGAAGGCAACCACTAAGGACAAGCAAACTGGAATACAGTGAAACTTCACAAAACAGTTAGAAGACCTGGACTTTGCAGATGAACATTGTTTCCTGTCCCACAAGCACCAGTATATGTAGGCCGAGACCAGCTGCCTGGCAAATGAAGCAAAAAAGACTGGACTTCACATAAACGCCGGGAGAAAAAAAGTAATGAAAACCAACAATAAGCGGTACAGCAAAATATAACTCAATGGAGTAGACCTAGCATTTAACACCCCAAAATAGGCATGGAGCTCATCATCCCTCTCTAAAAAGAACAAGATCAGACTGTTTAACACAAACGTGAAGTCTGTCCTGCTCTGTTGCACGGAGGGAGACTACAACAAACTCCAACAAACTGCAGTCCTTTGTGAAAAGCTGCCTCCGCCGCCTCTTCAATATTGAATGGCCAGAGAGGATCCGTAACATCGCTTTGTGGGAAACTACTGGCCAACTACATATTCAACAAGAAATCTCCAAAAGGAAATGGGAATGAATGGGGCATACACTGAAAAAGCCACCAAATAACACCACTAGTCAGGTCCTAGAATTAAACCTCTAAGGCAAGAGAAAGGTTGGCAGACCAAGGAAGACCTGGCGCAGGTCTGTCGAGGAAGAGAGTAAGGCTGCCGGAACAACGTGGACCGGACTGAAGAGAACAGCCTAGAACCGAGTCCGCTGGCTAGGCGTAGTCAAGGCCGTATGCTCCCACGGGGGCGGAGAAAAATAAGAAGATGGAAACAGTTTCAACTGGTGTAGGTCTTTCAACCACTTAATTGTGTTTTTCGGGAACAGCTACTGGTGTAGTTGTCCCACTAAGATTTACATGATTTAGCACAGCCAGTCATGGGAATTGTTTCAAATGTTTTGAATGAAATATTGTTTTGCGACAAAGTATGTATACATGATGACAAAGTCACATCCGCCATCGCTACATGGAACAGTATAGATGAATTAATAATCAAAGTGGTTAGTGATAACAAGATCACCAAAGATTACTTCATTTCATCTTCAGCGAGTATAAGGACAACAGAGGCATGAAAAACAAACTCAGGAAAAAAACAATGAGATGAAATGTGAACAAAATCCGCTTGATAAATGGATAGCTCAGTTCAAGTCAGCAACATTATAATCGAGTCACTACATTACAAAGAGGTATATTTTACCATCACAATCGATGAAAGAAATGGCAGACTATCCGTCGCGTTGCAGATATTATATTTTGTCGTTGGGTATTACTACATTTAAGATGAATTCAAACACAACTCTTTAACTACATCAATGACAGGAACGAAACGAGGAATGTTTAAATTCCCGATGGCTATTACAACCTCTAAACATACATGAAAAGAGTCAAAAGGGAATTACTGCAAATGATAATAACGAAGAAAGTATTAGTCTTGAATTTTTTAAATACACCTCAATAGCTAAAATCTCTTCTAGTAACAATTGCGCAATATACATAACCAACTACAATACTAAATTGCTATGATTTAATAGCCAGCGAAAAATACAACCACTGAATCGGATCAAGTTTGCAGGTTTTTGAAACCCAATAATATATAGAGTTTCCATAACTAAATCATTAACACAAAGAATAACAATAATGATTATTTTTCGCGTTTACACGAATTTTTGCTAGTTAGCAATGTTTTTGATATTGACCTTGCTTCGTATAATGTGTATGGCAATTTCAAACAATTACATAGGGGCACAATTAACAGACTGAATATCAGAATCAAGTAAGAAGATAGAAAAGTATTAGATTTCTATGGTATGCCTATAGTGTTTCTTTTTCCACATTAAGTAAATACAATATTCGGAAAGATATCCCTTTGAGATCCGGTGAACCTTTAAACATTAACACAAAATCAATTGAAAAAGATATAACGTTAAGTCAAACGATTAACAGTGACTTATACATGTACAAAAACCGTATCACTAACTTACGTGCCCATGACAAAGGACTATATTGAATATAGGGCCGTTTTCTGTCCCTTCTTAAATTTTGTTTCGTGTGATGTATATTACAAGTATGAGGTGGTTTGATTACATTTCTGACATAAGTTTTGTGCTCACGTACTGGTTGTCATGGAAACTGCGTGTTAAGAAAATATCAAAAAAGATACGCTATATTTTCATCTTTTCCATTTATTTCTCTATGATACTGTCCATTTATAAACTATTCACTAAATTTAAAATAACATACAATTGCATAAAATAAAGTTTTAATTTGTTTATAAATGCTCCAAAACGAACCCTAATAACCCATGATTAATAAATCTAATTTACAAGTCAACATGAACTTGTTTAAAGTTCCTTTGCAACAATAAGATAGTAACTGATGAAAACAAAAACTGTGTCTGTTTGAAATATTGTTTACTATTGTGGCTGATATAATTGATAATGAGGCCTTTGTAGGGGCTCCAGAGTCCACTTGTTCCCCGAAAATATTTGTGTTTGTTCCCTTGTTACTTGAAATAAAAGATATTCTTTTGATAATATTTTCCTTAGCTTCGTGGCAATGCACACACACACACACACACACACACACACACACACACACACACATGTTAAAAAAATCTTCATCTATGGTCCGTCTTCTCGATCTTGAAAATGAATGCCAACATTCTTTAGCTCGTTTAAAAAAAAGAACTGGGAAGGCCTCTCCGGTATTAAAAAAAAAAACAATTCACAAACGTTTCTTAAAAATTGTAGATTTATCAGTATATTATTCTAACACCAAACCAGATGTAATATTTGTTTCTACTACACATTTGTATTGTTTGTTTAAATTAGATATAAAGGTATAAATAAAATGCAAAGTTTAAAGAATTAAATTACTAATTCCATAACTTAGTCTATTTGTCTTATGTCGCAATTGCAGAAAACTAAAGTAGCTTTCACTGTTTATTCAAATAGCCTTTAACACTATATTCCGCTTCAAAATCATAATAATTGCTAACAATTGCTTTCATAATTAATCTCTTAAATTGTTTGCAATTCTTCATTTTTCCATTTTTCGAATTTTACCTTCAGTTGGCACCATTATAACCACTACTGTACAGAGGTGCCGTTAAATGCTACTACTACATCATAATTCATCAACTTGGTCCATATATCACAAGTTAATGTTTTTACTTTTGTATTCCGTGTTCAGTTCCACTTTTATTTGATTTTTTCCTGTGATCTAACTTGTAATTTGTTCCACCGTAAAATCTGTACTAATTTCTCCTAAATGAATCTCTAAGCATTTTTGTTATGCTTTTGTTTACATTTTGCTTATTCATACGTCACAAGTCTATACTAGTATGTAAGCCTGTCAGTGGAAGTTTTATTGCTTTTCTAGCACGTTTTGGGATCGGTTGATCAATTATTGAAGTCTTCATCTCTGATTTATTTAAAAGGCAAAATTTTTATATATATTCTACTACACAGTTTTATTTAATTTCCAAACTTTCAATATATATTTTGCAATAAAATCGTCACGTATATGTACAAGAACAGCTCTTCTTCCATAACTTTAAGCAAAATGCCCACCGCAGTGCCTAAAGCCTCTGCCCTGTGGGTAGTACGTAGTAAACAAAATACTTACCACCCACAGGTGGAGGCCACATTTTGTTTCCTACGCCGCGACAGTAATAATTTATCAGTTATGACTTTTTGTGTTGTTAGTTTCATGCGGTTCTTTATGTAAATTTCACAGCCTGCATCTTCCAGAGCCTTTCTGTCTGACCTGGCTGTTTCATTCGTAGAAACATGTTGGCTTCATTCGGCTTTATTTATGTGCATGTGCCACGACGCTCCCAATGCATGCACTTAGCACAAGAGCAGCTCTTCCCTAGTCATTCTGACAACTAGGTATCTTCAAAGGGTTTAAGTAGCAACTAATCGTTTATTTTGGGTTTTATTTGTATTTTGGTTTCAAAACCTATCGTGTCGTGTCTTGGATATACGTTTTATGTGGTAAGCGTTAGGTACTAATGTGGTAGACAATTATATATGCACAATAATTTAGGCGAATGCAGAATCTCGAGTCATCTATCTTTGGTTTATAAATTCAACGCGTAAATGAATCAAGCTATGAAGTCAGTTACTAATACTGTAATTTCTAGTCTGTAGGAACTCTGATTTAAGTATCATGTTTGTGCTGTGTGTAGAACAGAGCTGTATTTAATTTTCTCAGCCTTCGGTGTTTGTTCTTGCTATCTATTTGTGTTTCAGAGTAAAACAGTGCTGGATTTTACATTTTCTCCACACATACAAGAAAAAATACAAATATAGCTGATGGATAAACAGAGTGTACACTCAGAAAATCCCTGATTTATTTCAAGGTCAGTTATACCAAGAATTATGTATCAATTTGGCAGAAGGGAGTGAACAAGGTGGGTTATACATGAAACTTCTCAACAGAGATATTCAACATATCAGACACCTGATCATTACACCTGTGCTGTCTTCATCACCACCGGCCATGCCTTTTCATGAACATCAACTCCTCAGTGTTAAAGTCTTTACTTGATTTTTTTTTAACAAATAAAAACCATTTGGACAATGCATTCGTTTTTTTTTTTTTTTTTTAAATTTATTTGTGAAAACAAATATAATGATTAGTTATATCATTTTATGAATCCAGTTTGGTTAAAAATGGAAAATAATATATCATGAAAAAAAGGTGTCGCATACATTCATACTTTACAAATAGTTAAAGTCATAAATTCATTGTGACCAGTCAATGGATGCCAGTTATTAAGTTTTTATATGAACAAACAGTCTCTCAAATATAAAAGAATGAAACTGAATTATCAATATAACCGGAGTTGATCTGGGTTCAAAACTAACATTAATTGCTGCTTGGCAAAATAAACTTTTAAAACCTGGCAAACTTCCAAAATTTTAAGAGAACGTTAATTGAAACAAAATCATTCTGAGAACATTTTTTGCTTGCAACTTTTAACACAGGTTGGACACTGAAATCTATTGCTTGCTATGTACTACTGATTTCATACTGTGTAGAAACAAAATCATTCTGAGCACATTTGTTGCTTGCAACTTTTAACACAGGTTGGACACTGAAATCTATTGCTTGCTATGTACTACTGATTTCATACTGTGTAGAAACAAAATCATTCTGAGCACATTTTTTGCTTGCAACTTTTAACACAGGTTGGACACTGAAATCTATTGCTTGCTATGTAGTATTGATTTCATTCTGTGTAGAAACAAAATCATTCTGAGCACATTTTTTGCTTGCAACTTTTAACACAGGTTGGACACGGAAATCTGTTGCTTGCTATGTACTACTGATTTCATACTGTGTAGAATCATTTTTCATATGCATTGTACAGAAGGCTTTTTCCTGTTATTTTTACTGTACATAATATAACTACCTTAAAATATTTACAACAGTGATCACAGGTTTGAAAATAAATGTAGCCTTTATTTTTAACGAAATATGCTGGAACATTATACTTCTTTTTGGACACGAACTAGAGCAAGACGAGACAATTAAGGAGAAATTTATGAATATACTTACCAACACATATGTTCTTATTATGTATGCTATGTATATTATTCAATCGATTTATACACTATTTGAAACTCGAGGACGCGCTGATACATAATCTACTTGAACAGGAGCCTGACGTTAGATAATGTTTAATTTTTTCCTGGATCGTACCCTCTATATGATAAATGGTACTATCCCGGAAACAAGTAAACACTACTGTCTAACGTCATGCTCATGCGCATACATGTCATTGCATGAAACAACAAAGACAAACAAATATAAATATTTGAAGAAAATATTTTCTGTCGCCACTGGTAATATTTGAATACTGTTATTAGATTACTCATTTGATTAAATATAGCAGGCAAGTGCGTCGAATTATAACAAACCGTAAATCAAGACAATATTTCAGTATTTCGCCCAGTTTCCAATTCGGGGGATTCTCCCAGTTTACACATTTCTTACACTATAGAATGCTGAATGCGTAATGCAAAATTTTGTTAGAAATAATAAAAAATAAAAAATTGTATTTATACGTATTATGATGTCCATAATGAATATAGATACCTAATGCTCCAGATCACAGTTTTAAGTGTAATCTGAAGGTATCACTTCGAAAATGGCATGTACAACATGCGCAAGCAGCTCCGGCATTAACATGTACAACATGCACGAGCAGTTCCGGCATTAACATGTACAACATGCACTAGCAGCTCCGGCATTAATATGTACAACATGCACGAGCAGCTCCGGCATTAACAGGTACAACGTGCACGAGCAGTTCCGGCATTAACATGTACAACATGCACGAGCAGTTCCGGCATTAACATGTACAACATGCACGAGCAGTTCCGGCATTAACATGTACAACATGCACGAGCAGCTCCGGCATTAACATGTACAACATGCACGAGCAGCTCCGGCATTAACATGTACAACATGCGCAAGCAGCTCCGGCATCAACAGTTCCTGACAAGCCTCTCTTAATTACTCATTACGATTCATGCAGTTTCCATCCAATATTTAATTAAATTCAACTTATTTCCAATTGTGTGTCCCTAAAATAGCATACATACACAAATCTCAACGAGAATAATATAACAAATTATGAATAAATGATAGAAACATTTAAGATAAAATATGGTTGATAAATATACAAATTTTAAAGAAAATTATAGCCCTATTAAAGGTGACGATAAATGGAAAAACCACTTCAGTATATAACATAATATGCTTGATTAGAGGAAATATTCATATTACTGATCTCAAAACAAACATATATCTGGTCTGTACTTCACATGATAATAGCCAAATTAATTTATTCTCTGTTTTTTGTTTATTTAAATTGATATATGATTGATTTATGATTAATAAAAAATAGTATCACGTTCCTTTATATATATTCAGAAATTTAATTGGAAATTAATTTTATTTTCAATTTCATTTTTTGCAATAGTGACGTTATCTGTTTTCAACTTTAATATTATTATATCTGCCTCTATTAATAGCAAACTCATAAGCACTTGCTCTGTATTGAGCTGAGAATTTTCTTTTAGGGTTTATTTTTAAATGTCTCTAAACATGATTCTCTTTTAAAGAAAGGTTAAAATTGAAAATACGTTCGAAATTTTCCATTATTTTCCACCGGATTACAGTTGAATCAGTATCCACATATATGATAAATATCTGGATAAGTTGAAATTTTATATTATGTATATTTAAATTATAAACTACATTGATTTGCTTCAAAATGAAACAAACAACACAATGCCATTATTGTTTACTAATATTGTGAATTACTTTATTTGTAGAGTGGGTTTGATATACAAGACTATTTTTATTCATATTTCAAACTCTTTCAAAAATTTTAAGTTATATAATTAGAAGCAATTTGTCAGCTTATTATTGTACCTCAAAAAAGCATACGTCACACAGTGCACGTACTGGTAATATCGTTGATGCTCAGTAAAACCGAAGTGTTACGAGTGCATTGTACTTTTACCGATCAACCTTATTGCCCACTATTAGTATACTAAAGAAATCCGTACACTGACATGAAAGCACTCTAAGTCATCTTACGTAACCCTTCCATTGCTCTTATATGGCTTATTAGAATTGAAATTTTCCAACTTTACGCACACCTATTGCAAAGAAACATGGGTTAAGTACACTTATATTTACAGTCCTATGATAAACTTGCAAACAGCCAAGGCAGGACTAGATAATACTATAACGCAAGCATTCCAATTTCTCTAAAATTTTTCAATAATAATCTTTGACATGAAAGTTCCCGCTATCTCTCTTTGATATCTTCAATTCAATGCATTCTGTATTTTCTACCTCCATATATAAAGTGATTCGGACGGTTTGTTGCATGAAATTTATTAAATAAATTAAAACCCGTCCATATAACTTCAGGAACAAATGTTCATGAGGCTACTGGGGGTGGTGGGCACGAGTTACAAAAATATATTCCAGAATGTCACCTCTTTAATGACGTAAGTTTTTGGTTTGTAGGTTGGTTGGTTGGTGGCAGTAGTGGTGGTGCGAGAGGGGTATTCTATGTGAAAGTGATTAGCACAATTATCCTTTGACTGAGTAGGATCGTTTGAACTTCAATTTTCTGTAATTTACTGGTCAATAATTAGACTAATTAATGTTTATTGAACCATTTTGACATTTGAATTGGTTCATCTTTAATAAATCATTCAGCTAACGAAGTAAGTCAAGTCCAGATAGACACGGTATGAAAAGGGTTCGAAATTACCCAAATATATCGCTAAGTTTTATAAGTGAAAAAAAAAAAAAAAAATTCCCCCCGCCCCCCACGTTTTATTAACACATATTACTTTTCTTGTACCCATTTATTTGCGCCTCTTCCAGTATTTTGCTCTTTTTGTATTCTTTATGAGCAAGGATGGCTCTAGTTATTCGCTAAGTAGGGGACACAACTCTTAAGGTCCTTATCTAGAATGTGCAGTCTTCTATCAAATCAAATCGTTTTCGTTCCAGGTTATATAAAGTACGATTAAAAACAAAATTTTATTTTATTAGATTTCCCTTTAAAATAGCCATTAAAATTTGAATAAACTGTAATAATCGAGGATTTCCAATCTTACTTCCCCACTGTCAATGTCATTGACTTTGTAATATCTTTCCATGTAACGAAAATAAAAGTACACGTTATCTCCAGCATATATAATAACACGACCCACAGTCGGCCATGTTTTTCTCTTCCTAGCACGTATTTTCGATACACAACAATGGATGACTTCATGACTCCTGTGTGAGTACATTATTAGCATTTGGTATAAATCATACAAATTTCAGTTCAAGATTTACCTTTTCACTGCAATGGATAGATCTTACTTTGTCACCTGTTTCAATACTTTAGTGTTCTCATTGGATACCAACCATCAGATCAAACCAAAACGTCAGTTAAAGCTATTTTTAGCTCTTTGTTACAATTATGTCACCTATTATACCTTTACCACCAGTCTCTCTCTCTCTCTCTCTCCAATTTTACGTAATCGTTAATCAATTTCTTTCTTCATCTATCCATACTTTTACATGTATCAGTTTGTCTATCTGTTCCTTTGTTGTTGCCTACATACTACCCTACTGTCTGTCAGTCGGTGTGTTTCACCGCCCACTGGTCCATCTATTCATCTATCGATGCACATATGCATTCATTCATTCAGCCAATTATCCATCTATGTACGTATATATGTATGTATGTATGTATGTATGTATGTATGTATGTATGTATGTATGTATGTATGTATGTATGTATGCATGCATGCATGCATGCTTGCATGCAAGCATGCATGCATCCATGCATGCATGCATGCATGTATGCATGTATGTATGTATGTATGTATGTATGTATGTATGTATGTATGTATGTATGTATGTATGTATGTATGTATGTATTCATTTTAATCATCAGTCTCATTTAAACTCATATCTGTCATCTGTGTATCTTTCTTTCTGTGTTTATCTTTAATTCTACTTTTCATTCTTTATATCTGTGACATCCATCCCATGACCAACATTTATTTCTTTTATTTAGGAAAATAAATGTACTATCTATCTATATTTGGTACTAAATAGCCTACCAAAATATTTATCTTGACTATTTTGTTATTAAATAAAAGAAAGAGGTTTGGTCTTGTTTCCTCTTTTATTTATTTTCTCGTATCAATATGCATAAATGTATTGTGCAGCATACAAAATTATTAGATTGGTCAATTTATCAGCTTGGGTCTTATCTTTCATTCTTAAAATAACTTTTTTTTTTTTTTTTTTTAGAAAGTCATGTTGTTTGGCGAGAGCACATTAACTTTTAATCTGTTGTCAAATTTCATTCCGAAAAATTCTGAGAAATTTGGCAGTACCAAAAAAGTAGCGAGTACTTTTGAAAGGTGACAGAAGGAAAACATAGTTTACTAGAAATGATTCTTATGTTCTTCAGAAGGGTTTAGTGGTTATTATTCTATGTTTAAAAAAAAGACAAGAACAAACCTCTTGTTTTTTAATACAATAGTCAAGTTCCTTTTTCAAGCATAAAAAAGATACTGTTAATATAATTGTTGCTGGGGTAAAATTGAAGAGCTTATGGCATTTAGTAAGAATATATAGGAGCAAAAGGTATTGCTTGCTGCCAATCTTTATATATATATATATATATATATATATATATATATATATATATATATATATATATATATGTCACAGGAACACGGATTGACTGTGTACTTAGATGAGAATTAATTATTGGGTTGATAAGCGGGTGTGTCTGCTTCGCACGAATGCCTATATAAGCGATTTTGTAACATCCTTTTCTTTAGGGTTGTGTGCTTGGTCGAGGGGGTATTGGGGTTGGGCGTGCAGGCAAGGCGATGGATGCCGTAACCTGCGGACTCGGGTTCGAATCTCAGTACAGAATGAAATAAACATTCTCATGTTTTCGTGGGTGAAAAACTTAAGTATTTCGCCGCTCATGAAAATACGGAGTTTATCACCCACTCGATGAAATATATCGTTATTCTCTCTCTCTCTCTCTCTCTCTCTCTCTCTCTCTCTCCATACGTTTTTCAAAAAGTGTGGATGATATTGTCATTATTCATCGTCTGTCCGTACATCCGTTCGTCCATCTCCGTAAATCTATCCGTCTGCCCGTAACCTCTTCTCCTAAATCGATGCGTTGGAAATTCGTCAAACTTGGTACATAGGTTGCCCATGTGCTGACCATTTGCGAAAGGTGTTGCCTATTTGGGCGCCTCCAAATTGATATTTTCAACTATTGTTTTACTAAACGACGAGGACACATGATATTTTTAATGTGTTTTGTCACGTGAGGAGAGAAGACGGGCATGGTGGCCATAGGTGGTGGGGATTTAGGGCGGCAAACATGCAATAACAATAAAAAGCTTTCAGATTTATCTTTGTGAGCCAAAGATGTAGCTTAGGTGTTGCTTCTGTGGTGACCATCTGAGAGAAAGGGGGTAATTATTGGCTTCTGCGCCTTGTATGTATGTATTAGGGTTTATGACACGTCAGCACATTACCGGCTATACGGTGCCGATTAAAAGTAAAGTTCGAAAAATGTAAATTTTAAGAAAAAGAAATAGAAGATAACCCGTTCCAAATAAACGTAAACATAAAGTACTTGAAGATAAACGTGAAAAGGTAAAGATGTTCGAATTATGTAAGAGGTATATACAATAAAAGATTATGGTAAAAAATATATAATCCATAAAATATAGGGTAAAAAAGTGTATTTCCTCGAGGGGTTGGCGGTGGAGGGAGGGGAGAGTTCAAGGTTAGATGTACAAAAATTCAAATTATAATGCCAATTTCAATTTTCTGACCAAACTTAATATTCAACAAAATTCGTTAATCTGTGTACATCAACAGATTAAACTTCCTGTTCTTGGTGGGATTTTGTTGTTAATTTGTTGTTGTTGTGTTGTTGTTTTTATTTTTTTTTTTGGGGGGGGGGGGGTGTTAAGATTCATATAAAATATTTTTTTCATCCTCACTCTCTTCTTGACTTTCTGTAAACGAGTCATTACTTTTTAAATACGCTGACATCATTTAATTTTAAAAAAATTCCAAGTTAGTAAATGTCTCATTATTTATTTCTCCTTCATTTACCCAAATTGCTCAAGCTTTCACCATAACCACTTGTATTAGTTTCTTCCGAATATCTTTCAGTTCTTTATACTTCCCATTCAAAAAGGAAATTCGTGTCAATTATATGCTTCTTCTCAAAATTTATCTGAAGAAAAAAAAAAGTCTAATTGTATGTGTGTATACTTATGATTATAGGACGTAGTGCTGCATCCTGTCCTCCATGCCATCATTGCAGATTAACGATTTGTTTATTGTTTCCTCTTCATAAGCTATTTCAGGTTGACAGATGAAATAATAATAATAATAATAATAATATCCTTCATTTAACGAGGATAACACATTTGGTCCCGAGAGACCATTTGCCATGTGGTCCTGAAAGGATAAACAGGTTATAGCGTTGCTTACACACACAGTCATATTTAACATGGATTTATTCATATATTTAACCATGGTGTTCGAGATGTGCATAAACGAACATATGATATACACAGGTATATACATTTCAATATGTCAGCAGTGATACAGATATTTGATAGTCAGTTGATAATCTTATTTATTCCAACTAAACAATGTTTCGCGTAATTCAGTCAAGTTCATATTGTAATAAACTTGGGGTATGTGCTATTTGTATTTACGTCTCCGTTTATAGCTTTGTTAGATTTAGTGAGTATTTGTTGATTATGGGGAGTCTGTGTTGGGAAGATATTTCTCAAACGGAGTAATTAGCCAATTTCTAGGAGCAGACGTTATTATGTACAGTGTTCAGGAGACTTTATGGTAGCACGTATTAGTTTCGTATAATGGACCCTTCCTAATTTTTGTAACATAAGGAATTATCGGGATATTCTAATGTATAAGTGTTTAGTAATTTGAGATAGGAATAATTATTTGTATTAGGTGTATGAGTCACTTTTTTGTGGTGCATGACGTAAAGTACCAATTTTCATCTTCAAAGGGCTTACTTGTGAGTCATACAGTCAAGCAAGAAAAAAGCCATGCAAGTGTGAAATTAGAGTTTCCTGATGTGTGGTCATTAGGTAAAAACAATTATTTGTAATGTTTGCGCGTTTAAGAACCCTTCAGTTGACAACGACTGTTATCTTAAGGTCCTTGGAAGTAGGGGAAACAATGACCTCAAGCCACACTCACGCACACTTGGTAGTGAGACCCCTTGCGTGTAACAATATACTCAAGGTAAAGGTCACTGAACATTTTTACTTTTCCCCTTCATACTTTGTATCATTTACGCCCTTTGACATAGAGCCATAAAACTGTACAAATCACTGCTTGGAATATTTTGTGTATTACACTCATGGTCGTTTTCATGGTCACAGTCAAAGGTCAACATATCTTAAATAGTTGGTACCTACATACACAACGGATTAAGCTAGAGGGATGAAACTAAGTAAGCTGATAAACCACTTATCAAATTTAGTAATTGGTGCCCAGTTTAGGACAACATTGTCAAGGCCATAGCCAATACAAATATTTTTAAAAAAATAGTTTCTGCTCAGTTACTGTACACCTTTTAGGTATAGAGAAATTAAACTCAACACAAATATATATGTATACTTCCAACATACATGTTGCGTACTGTTTTTAGACCCAAACGGGAAATTAACATTAGGCCGCCAATTTAAAAAAAAAAAAAATTATACATTTTTTTATGACTGGAGACGGGAGTATCAAGTCAAGCAAATTCTCTCGGATTAGTTTCTGAAAACTCTGTAGGTCAGAATTATTTCGTGTGTTTCAGATCTTAAATATATTGCAATTCCGCTAGCGTACTGTTTAAGTCAAAGTTTCATTCATCACTACAAATTTACAATTTGGGGTCTTCACTAGGTATGGTAGATTGATAAATACACCGACCGACTTTGTTATCCCCACGGCCAATATACTTGTGACAGTTGGGTTTTTGTTTTTATTAATGTAGGTGCAGAGTGTTTTACCAGAATGTAATGTGCTTTAACTTAATTTTGGTTTCCCGTTATCGAAAACCACCAAACTAAAGTGTGTGTGTGTGTGTGGGGGGGGGGGGTGCAGAGAGAGAGAGAGAGAGGGGGGGGGGAGGGAGAAAAGAAAGTTAAAGAATTAAAAAAATTATCACCATTTTTGAACCAAAGTGTGCGTGTCTGTCTGTGTGTGTGCCTGTGTGTGTGTGAGAGAGAGAGAGAGAGAGAGAGAGAGAGAGAGAGAGAGTTAGTTAAAGAATTTTTTTAAAATGAAGAGGGGGCATTAGGGATTGTCCCTTCCTTTCTATATACAAATACCAAAATTTAAACATCAACATATTTACATGGTTGACAACGTTGTAAAGTAAGACTAGATTTACAATCATTTAGTACAGTATCATTTTGCTCTCGGTGCTAAAGAAAATAGATAATAATTATGTACACAAAACCACTTTTCTATTTTGTCATCGTTTCGAAACATGGGAATGGCAGTCAGAGGTATAAGAATGGGTATGTATTGAATACACTCCCTAAAAAATTGCTACGTATATTACAGACAGTAAGTTTACAAAAATCATTCACTCTCAATCTAGCCCGACTCGGTTTGTGTGTAACATGCTGGTTCTATGTTGCGGAAAATGTTAGTTTGTCTGAACTGTAAATGAAATGCAGACTTACGACATACATTTAACATGAGGAGTTTGTCTGTTTTTAACATGTTTGTTCTGTTTGAGAGAAAAATATAATTCGTTGAAGTTTTATTGACCAGGAAAATGTCTGTTTGTCTGCCTTCTAAATGAAACGATTTTAAGTTTTGGCCTGTAGCCAAAAATGCAATGATAAAACTTCACTTACTAATTAGAATGTCTAAACAAAACTGCCATCTCATTCGCGTCTGTCTATTTTTTTTTTTTATTAGGTGGGAAAATGTGAGTTTGTCTACGCTCTAAATCATGTTATAGTGCTGCTAGCCACGAGTTTGGCTTACGAGTTGGCTTGTGTCAAAATACGATTCTTATTATGTTACAATATTCTGCTAGCATTACATTTTGGAGGGCTTACATTTTTTCCAGTGTTACAAATTGTGGTCTACATTCTGTTAGCATGCACTGACCGACTTTTTATCTAACGGCAGTGTACTTGTTGCAAAATATGTTAATCCTACTAGGAGTGAAACTTTCAAGAGTAGTCTGTCCGTTTGTTCTGTTTATGTGGGAAAATGTGAGTTTGTCTGCACTCTAAATAAAATACCTTATTATATTTTTATTTTTAATTTTTTAATTTTTTACTTTTTTTTGCTTGATAAATATAGGGACATAAAATACATCGAATTGATTCCATGATGTCTGGGAGAGAGACAGGCAGACAGACAGTCATTATTATTATTATTATTATTAATGATATTTTTTCACAATGAGAGAGATTTTGAGACAATGATAACTAAAAAGCGGGAACAGATACATTATGATTTAACTCTAAATCATTCTGTAGAAAGATCAAGTGTGTCTTGTCTGTCTCTTTGTCATTGTGTGTATGTGTTCTTGTGAAGCAGATTGAGAGAGAGAGAGAGAGAGGTGAGGGAGAGATATATGGAGGGTCAATAGATAGATTGATAAAAATATAAGGCACGCATCAAATAGGAGATATTTTTAGGTTTATAGCTTCAGGATGTAATGTCTAAAAATGGGCTCATGGGTTTTCACATGATGAGTTTATTTATTTGTCCTATTTAGGCGGGAAATAACTGAAATTTAATATTTTCAGAGCGGTGAGTTTTAGAATTTCGGTTATGTGGCTACATTTTATATAGTCAGTCAAGGAATGAACTTTATTAGTTGGGTTTTTCTGCCTGTCTCTAAAAATACAGAGTGATTCTATTCAAGTTTGAAAAAAGGTCAAACTAAAAGTACATTCAAGTGATGCAGACTAACACTGACGTGTGTCTGAGAGAGAGAATTAACATTACGCCGGAGAGAGAGAGAGAGAGAGAGAGAGAGAGAGAGAGAGAGAGAGAGAGAGAGACTTATTGCTACTTTGAACAAATTAAAACTCAGATAAACTTACTTCCCTATGAAATTTCAAGAACACATATCTCAAAAATATCACTTCCAATGGAAAATTCCACCTATTTCTATAAAATCTCACAAGATTGAATTGCATCTACACACTATAATATATCTTTTTCCAAAGCGTAGATCTAATGTTCTGCCAACAAAATCATATAAAAACACTCCTTGGATTTTTTTCGCCATAAATTTAGCATATTTGTCATTTATGACTAATCCAATCCTTTCAGTAGGTTGATAATTGGGATTACTCAAGGTGCAATGTGAAATCACTTCTCTATTGGGGGACAGTCGAAATTCCTCTGAGCCAGATTTGGATGTGAAGCGGTAAACAATTTTGTTAGCCAATAAGATCGCTTTATTCTGACGATATGTTTTGCTCTAGATTTGAGACGACATGCGCTTAAAATATTTTACCTATGAATTGTCTTCTACGATTACATTTCGAGTGCATACAAACTAACGAATTTGGAATCACGTTAAAAGATGCCATGTACAGTAACATTTTTTTTCTTCACGCCAAGCTTAGATTGTAGAATCTGTTGGTGCAAATCGATATTTTTAAACTAAAGTAACATAGCTTACTATATCGGGAGAGAGTTGAAGGGGACGGTGCTCTAGTCTGGCGCATAGTGTTTTGAGAGAGACAGACAGACAGAAAGAAAGAGATGTGAATATCTTATTCCTACTTGAAAAAGAAATCAAGGCATACAGAGACTTACATTTTTTTGTATATTTTCCACAATAAGAAATTTCAAAAACCCTTTTTAAACAAAATCTTACACTTTTTAACACAATGATTTATTTCATGCACAGATAAAGTTTAGGCTATCATGTTTTTAAGCATGTACTGTTTATAAATTAGCCAACACGCACACGATACGTCGACCAAAATTTGAAGTAATCGTTTTATCTTGTGGAATCTTTTATTTTTTTATAGATTTTTTTTTTTTGTTTTGTTTTTCAGCAGTATTTGGTAGTCCACTAAGTCTTGAACAATGTTATTTACTTCCATACTTTGAATTTACTGCAACACTGATGACAGAACTCGTGGAATGGCAAGAACGGTGCCCGTACGGTAACGTGCTGTGTACCGGACGTCGCACTCATCTGTCGTAGACGATCAGATACACTTCTTCCAAGGGTCTCCTAACGATTTGATGATTTGACAAACGTACAATTTTGTGAGGATTCATCGTTTTCCCATTAAAGTCTTGATCTTGACCGGACTTTAAAGCTTCTTTTAAGACGTTAAAATTCACAACTTCACTGGAACGATAGTTGAATGTCAGTCCTTTCACTTTACATTTCGTATGATGTTCTCCTCGTTTGTCTCTGTACTGATAACCGTAATTGTTAGGTCCCCCGCTGGCAAAACTTAAAATAGTCTCGTCCGGATATTTGTCGGTCTATGCGCCTACACAGTCACCTTCTATGTGTGGATGAAAGCTTCCAGGTTGATTGATGTACATGCAACTGTCGCGACTTACATGCAAATGTACATGCAAATCGCAGCTTACATTCTGTTAGCATACGCTGACTGACTCTAAAAGTATCTCCTTGTTACACCATTATATGGGAACTACTTTCAGACATTATTGTTGTGGTCCAGTGTAAAGCCATATTATGGCAAAACCATGTTATATTCATAAAATATGGTAAAATGTGGTGCATTTGGGAGCCATAATCAGACCCAATATATCCAAAACCAAGTTCTAACGAGTAGTGTCGAGAGATGGAGAGGGGGTGGGGGTGGGGGGAGATCCACTGAAATGCTATTGAAAGAAATAATGAAATCTATATCAACTTAAACCTTGTACCCATCATAAAAATGTATGTTTTCTAAATTAAGAAAAATCATAAAACGATAATGCTTTGCAACTGTTAAACTTGCTTTTTATGTTTGCTTGCTTTACCAAGGAGTAAATAAATGGTGTGTAGACTTCTTTAGTAATCTTTGTATTTAATATTCTGTACAGATTGCAATGTTTGGCAACTTAATTTGTTTCCTTATAAATAGATATACATTTTTCAGCTGAAATCAAGACACGTCTTAAATATTGGAAAATGTATGAATTTGAATTATCTTGATGTCCTCTATCAATATACAGGAAATATTAATTATTTTCCTTTGATTGATTTGAAATTGATTTGCAGTTATATATGACTAATATTTATTTGCTGGTGAGAGAAGAAACTTAAGCCAATGGTTATGGTTATTTAATTGAACCTGAAAAAATCGTCTTTTTATCCATTTCAGTATTATTTTACTCTTAACTTCATCTCTTTTTTACAATGTAGTTTTTTTTTCTTTCTTCCCTCCCATTGCCCATCATCGAAATGGGTGACTGTGTATATGCAATATACCTCAAATTATGCATTTTAGTTTGTCTAATTCCTAATCACTCTGTGGCTCTAAATGTGTTACACACATTATAACCCAATTCATGTATTATTACTATCCAAAACACGTGATCAACTTTGCTGACTATACAAAGACGATCAAAAGCTCCTCAGAACTAGTTTTAGCCTTCATTGCTAAAATAAAACTTCTTTTCTCATAAGTATATCCATGTTACACAAATCACACGTTTTTCTGATGGTCTTGGAGTTTGTCCTCTCAGTGTGGTCCTCTCTCTCTCTCTCTTATTTTTGTGTGTGTCTGTGTGTGTGTGTGTGTGTGTGTGTGTGTGTGTGTGTGTGTGTGTGTGTGGCTTTTTGGCTTTTTTTCTTTTTTGGGTTGTCATAGTAGATACAAGTGTGTAGGTATGTAGTTGTAAATGTATAAAGCTCAGTACTTTTGATGACTCTGTAACTGTATTGGTACATTTTGCATATTGGTGGTCTGTCTGCAACATAAAATATTTTGAGTTTACAAAATTGCATCAAACTATTAATATTGCTTTGCATAAAATAATATCTCTGAAGTCCAAATATCATCAATGCCTGAAAAAATTTAAAAGGAAAATATAATTAAGTTTCAACAAGAGTTATTTTTTGTATAAATCTCTTAAGGTTCACAGAGTGTAATAGTGACCAGGTAAACCTGTTCTGTACCCCACAGCAGACCACATTTTTTATGTTAACACTGTTCAGTTAATGGCTATGTGAGTTTAAAAATTTTTGTGTGAAAACGAAACAGTGATTTAAGATTTAGATCTATTCTCTGAACAAGTATTACTTGACCTATCATGTTTTCAGCCCATGATATCACACTGTAACTAGACAAAGATGATTTGTTTAAACAAGAAGGATAGAAATGACAAACTTTTAAAACTTGCTACATGCATTGCATGCATAGGTGTCTCATGTATTACCAACCTAATCCCACCCACCCTGACCCCGTTATCTGTTGAAACCTAATGTAAAATAACGCTTAAACAAAATCGATTAAACAATAATTCAAATAAAGTATCTCTGTCACAGTGAAAGCTCAAACATATGATTGCGCAGTCTAACGCATAATGGTTCATAATGATAGTACTGCATTGTGCCACTTTAAACCAACACTCAGTAACTCTTTGATGGACATAACTGTGTCTAATACAGCCCACAATTGGGCAATGACACAACTGGAAATAACTAATTTAATGTGATTTCTTATTTGCCAAACTCATTTTTGTTTTACCTCCGCCATCTCGAATTTCTCTACCGGTATCGGTTATTCAGGACTCGCAGTACTAATTATATGGGAAAATGGGAACCAGTCTAGAAATGGGTGAAGATAAAATAGAGTATATATGGGTTTGGCTGCCTATGATTAGTTAATAATAAAAGAGTAAAATTTTAGTAAAAAGATTCTTTTGAGAGCTTATCCTATTTGTAGCTGACAAAAATAGAGACAATGTTTTATTTGTGGAATTTCAGTCCTTTTACAGACTTGACTTTGAAAACCTCATTTCTGAAATTAGCACTTGATTCTTGAGGTGCGAAATTGAAAACACATGTTTCAAACACATGTAGACAAAAAAATTCCGAGCTCATATGGTTTTCTGTACACAGAAGCTTGCATCAAGGATGGATCTATATTGAGAAATATAGATTTGATCATGATATTCAGACATTTAAAGTTATTGATTTTTTAATATCATGGTGTTTCCATTGGTTTACTGTGGGAGCTGAATTAGTACCGTGCGTCCTTCAGCGGCGCTTGCATGGCTTCGTGTGCGGAGCATCATTGGAGGCCAGGGTACCAGGCTAAACGTTGTAAAGCTATTCAGTTTCGGCGGTAAGTAAGTACTGCATGTAGTCCGCAATCCCATAATGCCTAAATGAAAGTGATCGGTTTTGATAAACACCAGAACTTATGAAGCTTTCAAAATTATTGTGAAGTAGGTGAACTCAATTTTCCACGTGTTTATACAGTGAAATTCAGCAATACTGGTATTAAATAATGAAATTGGAAGAACAGTTTCCTAATGTATGGGTATGAACAACATACAAAACGTGAATACAAAATGGCATTTAATAATTGGATAATCAGACTGAGAACGTGTGTTGAGGTGCATGGGGAGCACATTGACGGGAAGCACTGATATAATTGTTCACTAATAAAAAATGTTGTTTACAGCGCGCTAATATTCAGAACTTGTTAAATACCCCTGTTATGTAGCTGACATTCACGATATATTGTCGACACAGGCACTTGTTTATATCAGTGAAAAGGGAGAAACGAATGATAACACCCTCCTCTACTCCCAATTAATCTAACCCCTCGATGACTCCGTGCTAGTTTTCGTATACTGCCAGCGCATTTAATCACTCACAGCTTACACCACCGTAAAGAAGCCATTCAAAATCTTTCCACCATGTTCGATTTAAGTACTTTACTGATTTTGTAATGACCCCTTTTACTCGAGCTTTTAAATCTTCAAAGACACAAAGCAACGGAGAATTTCGAGTAAAAGTGGTCATATTGAAAAATTCGCCTCTAAGTCAAAAAACAGAAGACAAAACACACACACACACACACACACACGCACACAGTTATATATATATATATATATATATATATATATATATATATATATATATATATATTCCTTATCATAATCATCCCACCCCCCTATGCCATCAACCCATTTATACATTGTACTTTTAAGTCATATTAGCAATTGGTAAAATATTACATACACGTGTAATTACATCTATCGGAGACGTCCTTATATTTCCACGGAATGTTCAAAGCTTCTTGCGGCTTGATCCCTGATATCACAAAGAATTCCTTCGAACAAAACGTTTCAGTAAAAAGACAATTTCTTTGCGGTAGTTCTAGTACCTAATTATATAAATATTGTCGACCCTGGAGGTCTGCCAAAAGTGGCTGAGTATTGCTATATTGTTATATCAGCCTTCCCATTATCATTTATAGTATCAGGCTGAAACTGAAAAATAGAAGGTTAAGCACTGTGCAATCACAAAAAACTATCTTTAAAAACAAAAAACGAAAAACGAAAAACTATCCTCTTAAGATGCTAATGTAAATGGTTATTTAGCCAGTGGCAGGTTGAGATTGAGAAGCTGAACTTACATATATGTTGTTTTCATGACCTATAAAAAAGTAACAGCAGCCAAAAAGAAGGATACCAGAAAATATTAATAGGTGTGTAATTCAGTCAATATTTTATTCACGATTTTTATTTCATGGCGATAAACAAGGAAAGTAAGTATCCAGATTTATGTACTTGTTATTATCCCTACCTGTATTAAATGTAGAAAGTACTGATGCTTAGTTTACAAGTTGCAAGGAAAATAACTAGTTTAAAATGAAAATAATTTCGATCATGACACCAGGATCGTTATCAGTTCAAGCACATTTGTATTAAAGGAAAAATTTTACTTTTCTTAAAACCCATTTTGATTTCACCCTTTTGCTGTTGTTTTTGTTTGTTTCACAATACGTATGAGATAAGTTGTCATCATTGTACACTGCCATGGAATAAATTCGAACGGTTTTAATAACCTTATTATCTGAAGATATCTCTTCCCGGTAGCTTAAACAAAAGTACACATTGTCGATTTAACTCAGCATTGTTCTATAGGAAGTCAGACATATTTTCTTCCCTCCAGTTTTTATGATCGATCAACAATATGAGTGATTTGTACATTCCAAGGTGAGTACTTTCACTAGTATTCGCTGGATGTACAGTTGATGTTATAACATTTTGATACGCATGTATCATTAATTACTAGTGTGTACATTTATATCGAAATATTGGCCTTCTGTGTATATATACCTGTATCTCAATAATCGACCGACATTTTTCTTTCCTTAATACGCTCTCTCTCTCTCATTATATGTAGAACATCTTAAAACGGTTTAATTGTATCCATGTCCTCTTTGACCTTATTGTATCTAACTTCAAATATGTCTCTGTAAATGTATATACCTGTCTGACCTGATATGCAAACGAAATTACCAGCTACACTCGGCAATAAGTGGCTTGCGTTTCTCTTCTTAAATTTGTAATGGTTTATTAATATCGCTGTCTGTGTCGTGTTATTTACGGAAAGATTTGGCGATCTTAAAAAATGAAGGTTCAAATAAAATGTAGTCAAGAAGAATTTAGTATTGTAAAATGCATAGATGCCGAGTCATATCTATCTTCCTACCTGCTTGCCTACCTACCTACTAACATGTATGCATACTCCAGTTCTGAATGTAAACTATCACACATAGATGACCTTTTTGATAGCTACATTCGTGGATATAATCATATACAGACATACAGACGAACAGATAGATAGGTGTGGTGTGGATGGATGGATGCAGATGGGTAGATTAATACAGAAGGGATTGAGTGATTAATACTTATATATATATATATATATATATATATATATATATATATATATATATATATTACAAACACAAAGATAAATTCATACCTACATTCATACATACATACATACATACATACATACATACATACATACATACATACAATCATAGTAATAAATGTCTTGCGTTTTTCCTAAATTTGTAATTGTTTATCAATATCGTTATACACGTACTTTATGAGGATAGTGCTGGTTAATTAAAAACGCGTGTGTGCGTGTGTGTGTACAGAGACATATATTAACACCTACACAAATAGAGTTCAAACTCATTTCTCATTCTCACGTCTTTTTAATACGTCCTACACACATCCAGAATACCCTAATTTAGACCCTGCACACTTAGTTTCATGTATATATATTTTCTAGCCTCAAGAAAGAATATCTAATGACAGATTCTTCTGAGAAGAGGGATAAGCTTATGCAAAGGTATTAGTATATTTCTAAATCGTAATATATTCTTTTTTTTCTTTTCTTTTTTTTTTTTTTTCTTTACAAAATACTTGGGTTAAATCTAATTTCATGGAATTTTCTAAAACAAAATATCATAACTAATTATTATAAACGGCTTTACTATCGATGTTTCCTGTATCAGTATTTTTATAATCATGTGATAAAATCAAGTAAATAATATATGTTTTCATATCCACATTTTTGTTGTGTACTCGCAAACCAATTTACTCTGTTAACAATAAAAATGTCATGCACTGTATTTATTGACTTAAAGAAGATAATGTGGTTTTTGGCTATACTGGTCATAGACCAGAAGAGCTTATGAGATGGTCTTTCTTCCGTAGTCCGTCCGTCCGTTAGAATGTTTGTTATCGCTTCTCCTCCTAAACTACTTGGAAGATTACCATGAAACTTTACACACATACATTTATCCTATGGTCGAGTTGGTTCTAAATGAAAATGGTGGTGATCTGACATCCAATATGATTGCCACAGCGGCCATCTTGAACATCTTGTTATCGCTACTCCTCCTGGTATCACGGTACTAATTGCGCAAGCTCAGGGGGTCGGAGCTTAAGGTGTAGGGAACATTGTATTCAGAAATAAACAACAAAACTAGCTGCGATTGGTGCATTATGTAAGAGTTGTAGTTTCTGTCAGGCTAAAAAAAATGTTGAGTCTTTTGGCAACATTTTGTTAATTCATATGTAGATCGTGTTTTGTATTTTTTTATTATTTTTTTAAAAATGTGATACACATCACTGAAAATGTGTCTGTTTCGACTGGATAACTCTTTCCCCTCTCTAGTTCCAGTAGAGTTATCTCTTTTAAATGCAGTGCTGTACCTGGTTCTGTCCTTGTCAAATGGACAATCTAATATTGCTCTCTATGACAGTGTGTGACATGCATGCTAAAGTAGGAGAGAAGGTATATTTATTTCACCAAACGTTCACATTAAGGTCTATGGAAAAACAATTGGTACCGTGATACCTAGAATGAATAAGCATATCAACATGGGATTTTCATTAAAATACTTTTCATGATGTCTAGTTAGTCCTAAAACAAATGTTGCCGATCTGACATCTAACATGGTCGCAACAGCAGTCATAAAATCTTGTTATCGCAACTTCTTCCAAACGGAAAGTCATAGTGATAAAGGGTTTTGACCAGAAGACCTCTTATGATATACAGTTGGTCCTAAATGAAAATGATGCCGCTCGCACCTCCAATATGGTTGTCACATCGGCCATCTTGACAATCTTGTTATTGCTACTCCTCCTGAATGGATGGTTATATCAAACATGGAAATTTTACTAGAACGATTCTTATGCTGTCTAGATGGTCCTAAATGAAATTGATGCCGATCTGAAATCCAATATGTCCACTACAGCAGTTTATTTTAAAGAAAAATAATATTCCAGGTTTCCCTCACTGGTTATCCAGATTGGTTAAAATACACCTGATATATCTTGGGTAATTTTAAAATATATTTTAATTCCCTTTTTTGTGTATGATTGATGGGTGTAATTTGGGTTACAGAGTATACAACTTCGCCTTACTTCTGATGTGCAATTCTTAAAAGACTACAGCTCCGCTTGGTCATTTTTCCTTCCTTGACTTCAGAGATAAATTGGAAAAAAGAACTAGCCGATAACTTTTTTAGTTTTATTATATTTATTTTATTTTCTCTATATTTTATAATTCTTTAATTGCACTTTCAGAGGTTAGTATTCTCTTCTCTGGCAAAATTCGTTTTCTCTATTTTAATAACTACTAAAGCTAGTGTACTTTGGACTATTTCAAGTTCCTTTCTCAAGCACATGGGAGCAGCCACTTTGATCAGCTGTCTGCTTTAGTTATTGCATTGTTTCCCTAATATAACATATAAAGAGAAATTTCAGTGTCAGTACATGAAAGTAGAATAGATGTATGCCAATATTCTCTACATTACGTATGTTGCAATTGCACGCAATTTCACAGTATACCTGTCCCTCTTTCAGAAGTACTTAATAACTGCAGGGAGGAACTTAAGTTTGTGACTTACAGCGGCGTCCTATTGTTTCCACGGAAATATCTTTGTTGTTTGTTTAAATTCGTGCTCTATACGAACCACATTATTTACTTATAATATTTTGTTTTGACCTGTGATATTTAGTAGGCGACAGTACATAAAACAGATAGTAGAGGAATGTGGGACTGCACGAAAGCGTCCGCTCAATGTGGGTATTACTGGAACGTATGGAGCGGGAAAGTCGTCTTTTATTAACACGGTTGCTGCCGCCTTGAATGGAAGACGCTGGCGTGAGCATGCAGGCATCGGTGACTATGGGGGGACCAGAGGTGTGACTACGTATGTCCAAAGGTACAATGTGATACTCATCTTGAAACTAAACGTTTTTGTTTGTTTTTTATTGCACTGTTCATTCTTCAGAGAATAAGTTGCAACATATTAAACTACTGAGAATCGAACACAAGGTATCAAACGTTAAAGCCGGTAATTATTGGCTTTTGAGTCAAACTATATAGTGTAATCAGGTGAATACTAATTCATACTATTGTTTTTGGATAGTTATTGTTGGAAGTTACTCATTGTTGGAGAAACCAATCAAATGTTTAAAATCACAGCTTCACAACTTTTTAAGGAACACTTCTAATTTCAGATTTCCCAAATGTTGTCAAGGAGAAAATGCAAAATATATGGACGTGTCTTTACCAGCTCTCGTCGACATAGCAGGATTTCAGGACGAGGACAGCAAGTGTATAAAGGAAGTACTTCGAATATTCTTCTTCGGCAAATTGGGTCACGAAGACGCTTTACAGGAAGCAATGGTGCATTATGCAGAGCATGGAATTGAAGGGTTGAAAGAAAAATACAGCATAAATGTAAGGGACAAAAATGTGTACAAATTGGATCGGATTATATTTGTTGCTTCAGCGAGGCAGAAGCTCCCTGAAAACCTTATCGAGTGCGTAGTGAATGCAGCCCAACCTACGGGGAGCAGTCAAGACAGACACAAAAGAGGTAAGTTGTTTCTCTGTCTCTGTCTCTTTCTCAAAATTCGTTGCAGTATAAAGTATGTTCATATATCTTTTGCAATATTTATGATGAACAGCTTCTATCTCTGGAGCATATTCGAAACTTCAAACTTAAACTTCTTGACACATAGTTAGTTTCACAATGGTGTCAGATATTTTTAAAATATCTCCTACCTAAACCTGTCCAAAACATTTTCATCTCATAAAATTCTTGAAACTGTTTCTCAAACTTAAATTGCAAACGTTTTCTTAGTCTTTGTTTGTTAAATCAATTGTTAGCAAATAATAGGTGCTTTATCTTGACACTGTGTCTTATTCTTTAATGAACGAATACTATCAACTATTTTTAAAAATCTGAAATATGGATATTCACAATGTCAGCAGTATTAATCTCTTGATCAAATATAATGTCATCCTCAATGATTTCGTTTCAATCAAACTTCAGCAAAGTTCGAAAATCCTTTTACCATTACTTTTCTGTTATTACTTATTTTTATTGTATATTTTCTCCTATATGTACCAATCAGACCTTTCAACAACTGCCTAAGATTATATCTTGATTGCACAAGTTTTTTGCATCGACGTTTCATACATACCTTTTTAAAATTCACATACATTTTTTGGTATATTTTATACTATGAATATATGCATCTTAATCAGTATTTTGGTTTTTAAATCTAAATTTTCGTAATACCTGTTTTTTTCTCCTTGTTAGCTTTATCACAATCATTATCTCACCAGTACAGTTGGAATCTGCATGGAGTATCTCAAACCAAACATTTTGTTATAAAAATGAAAGCTTATTTACAGAGTAATTTATATTGGGATGCAACAGACGATAAAGATCTTGAAACTTTTCAATAGAATTTCGTTAAAGCAGTCTGAGAAAGGTAATTTTAGTTTTTCTCTGATCTGAAAATATTGCCACTCACTCATTACCATCACCATCACCATTATCCTCACCATGATCATCATCATCATCATCATCATCATCATCATCATCATCATCATCATGTCTTCCTTCACTGATATTATTAACACGGATCGGTTTATCAGCCAATTTAAAACTACATTATAGTGGGAAATGAAAGAATTAAAGGATTCATCACTATCATCTATTCCAAAATTTGTATTAAAGGGCAAGAACGTTATTGATGCTACTACATACTTTTGTATACTGCTTTTATTTGCAACACATGTTATATTACCAACTTTATCATCGAAATGTCTACCATTCAGTACATGTATGTTAAACGTTCTGCACATGTCTGTGTAAATAACAGTCATCATTACCATAAAAAAACATCTGTATTGAAAATATGATTAATATTATCTTCAGGTATATAGCCCCGTAAATCTTTAACACGGGCATTAAAATGACATGCAGACATCAACAAGGCATCGCTACACATGTCCTCATACTTTCTAAGAGGGCGGCCATTTAAGTTTCTGAGGATATGGTGGTGACCTGGGCTTTTTTTATTATAACCAGGATTTTTTTTTTTTTTTTTCTTTTCCTTCGAGATAATATTTTTTGGGACGGCATATGATGGATCTAATTGGTTCTTTTTTTCTGCAAATCTGAGCAAGAATGTTTTTCATGCTATTTGAAGGCTCGACATTTGTTTTTTCTTCGAAAATTCCCAACTCCCCTCCCCCTCACCCATGAAAACTAAATGATCGGTCCCTAATTTTTCTGTGAGGAATTCAATACTATTTTTATTTTGATTGATATAAAAAGATTGAAGACATCTTTGGTTAAACATATGCAAATATCAATACAATCTCCATAATTCTATTCTGTAAATCAGCACTTATATGTAATACATCACAATCCTGTATATCACTGCAAACTCTAGAGATAATATCTTCATTTACTAAATGTGACTTGACAAATACTGTAACAGCCCCTGAATTTTTACGAAGACATTTCTTTTAACTAACGTAACTAAATGCATTGTACCCTTTAAAGAAATCAGCGAATTCATCATCCGACATACCGCAGGTTTCACAAAAAATTTATCAGATCAAATTATTTACCAATAAGTACAAAATTCAAAGTTATTGTATATTTTTGAGACATTCGTTGTTCCAATTTAGCAATGAAATATCTTTATTAAACAAACGTTTTTTTGACATTATGTACATCATGGCCTGACCCCTAACTATGCTCTTCAGCGTTAGAAATATGCTCATTTACATCGTCTGTATAATTATCTTCGCTCTCCACGACTGGGAAAGCTCTCCTAGGAATTTCTTTTGTCGGGGTATTCGTGCTCTGCCAAAAAACACAGACCTCCTCTGTCTCTGAATTATACATATACATCAGTCCTCCAAAGAATCAGTGTATTGTACATGATGGCCGCGTATTCCCCTTCCTTATTTTCGTTGCTCATCAATTTTTACAAGATCTTTCTCTCACCACGTATACGTTGAGTGTAACTCTCCTATACACGGTAGCAACTCTTTTTATTCTGTGTTTTTTTCTCGCCATTTGTAGGATATGCTTCCTATCCTTATACATGGTCAACTTGACAATAACAGGGTGATTCCCTGTGCTCAAGGCATTCTCATTGTTGGAGGTAAGCCTGTGTGCCCAACCAATCGATATATCTTGAGCATCGACTACATGCAGGGTGTCCAGCAGGAAATATCGAACTTTCTCTTCACTTATGTTCCATTCTTCATTAGCACTCTTGTTCACACTTTGAAAAATAAGGTTATTAATCCTGGATTGTGCGTCCAATCTGCTCATCTACTTTTCCAACTGCTTCACTTGTTTTCTCAAGTTTCACATTTGTTTCACGCAGCATATTATTCTCCTGTCTCAATTCCAGTGACAGATAACTGGCTCTCGCTGAATTCAGTATATTTTGATTCATCCTTCTAATTGAAAATCATTGTTAGTACCTAATTGACGTTATTGGATACTGTCTGCTTCTGAGCTGTTGGATTTTCAATTATAATGGTTCCAGATTCTGACGGGGATAACCTTACCTGCGTTTTCATTTCCTATCTACCGACTTCTCCTCGACTGACTCACTTAAGACTAATAACACTCGATTCCAACAAGAGCTTCAAAGTTAAAAAAAAACATTGCTGATCTTTTTACCCTCAACACTCTTACACTGACTGTCACCTTCCTAAGCTGTACAAAGGTGCCGATTCTGGCACGTCTCAATTCAATACTTATAGCAGTTTTTTTAGAATTTGTGCAGTGAGACCTAAATCACACTACGTTCACTTTACACTATAAGTTGAGATTGAAGTTGTATAGACAACACAGCCAGTGTTTGAAGAAAAGTTGTTTTCATCCTATACTAATCACAATAAAATCTCGCTGATTTTAAAATCTAAGTAGATAGAAAACGCTTGCCTTATGCCACACATCCATTTTAAGTCAGTTTAAACTGGTTCAACCACTTTAAACCGCTTTAGCCACTTTAAATCGGTTTAACCGTTTTATTTAAACCTTAGGCCACTAACATGTGGCTGTCCACCATTTTAAAATACTCCTAGACTACCTAGCTCAAAAATAAAGTTGACCATCCGTCTTTTTAAAAACAATTCGGCCACTAACTGATTGATATATGTATACGAGTAAAATAAGTTTTAATTTTTTTTAAAACCCTAGGGCACAAACAGATTGGTATATGGATACGAGTACAAAAGATTTTAATTTTTTTTAAAACCCAAGGCCATTAACAGAATTGTATATAGGTACGAGTAGTGTTATTCATATTTTTCAAAACGCCCATAGCCAAAAATTTAGCAAAAAAAACTGTTTTTTCATTTTCTTCGGAAATATACTGAAGTTTCAGGCCTTTACAAGTAGCATATTAACTCAGTAATTCAAAATAAATAATTAATTCGTTCGACTTGAAAAACAAAACCAGATACTAGTTTCTTATTTCAATGGTATAAACACCTGAAATAAGTAACTATCATCCGGTAATAATGGTTTTATTACAGCTGCATAGTATGTATTTTTCATAAGTTTAGAATTGGCAGAAATCTACACATTCTATTTGACTCGGTTGAATTAATCCTTTCACACATTTTCAGCAATATTACTTAACAAATAAATGAGTTCCAAGCCGATTTTTAAAATCACCGAAGTTTAAGATGTTTCAATTATTTCGGTATATTCTGGAATTTCCATGCAAATAGTCCAACAGAATGGTGGAAAACAAACGAACGTAAATTAACTGGCAACAACCATGGGCTATGTATTTCAATATAGACAAGATTTCACCTGAGAATGATCGTTTTAGAGCATGATTTATTTTCAAGATAGATTTAGTAGTGATGCACGTATATTAAAGTAGCAAGTGCATGTGAAAACAGACAACAGCTTTACTAAACAGGTGGTCCCAGCATCATCAGCTCTAATCTGCCTCAATATCAATACAGTGTGCATAATTATCACTTAAAATGTATTGTGAATGTGTGAATTTCAGCAAGAAATATACGAATTAAAATACAAACATTGCACGTGTAATAGTCCAGAATAAGAGAACAAGTCTTAAGTTTTCTAACAACGGTGAAAAACCATTCAAATGTGAAGTATTTAATGAAATGTTTTCTTCTGAGAATTACGATCTAAATATGCATATAATGATACTTTCTGAGAAAAACCATTCAATTTGAATTGTGTAATAAAGGTTTGTAGGCAGTGTTGATATACATGAGCATATAATGATACATTTTGGAGAAAGAAAAAACATACAAGTGTGAAGTATAGGATAAAATGTATGATGAATTTATACTAGAGAAAAGCCATTCAAATGTGAAGCTGGCGATAAAATATTTTCAGACAGTTATGTTCTAAAGGAGGAAAACCATTCAAATAAGAAGTTTGCAATAAATGTTTGTTAATACTGGTGCTATAAAAAAGCATATAATGATACATTTTGAAGAAAAGCCCAACAAGTGTGAAGGTAGTGATAATACGGTGAGACTGAATACATTCAAAGAGCATCTGGTCAACTGCTTGCTTGGACTCGTCAATTGAATGAGCATTTTAAATACATACACGGGAAAAAATCCCCACAAATAAGCTCTCTGATGGTGCACATGGGTTACTTTTCATGATTACAACTATTTATTTCATCAGTACAATATATGCAAATTTTTCGACACCTTAAACTTGTATACTTAGTACAGGAACGGTTTATATACAAGTTGATGTGTCAAAAGCTGTAGCGCCTCCCCCCCCCCCCCCCATTAAGCCGCTTGATTTTGCATACAGATGTACTTGGCTATGAATACAAAACTATCAATTTCAAATTAATCTAAATATACTTTTGTACATCAACAGGTAAATTTAATTTATTCTGCGTGGAATACTTGTTATTAAATGTTGGCTGTAACAGAACATAAATGGAAACAGCTTACAACAGGACATTTTGTCAATTAAAACACTTTTAACCTTCTGCTTGATATGGTTCCCACGAAGACGGCCAATCCACCTCTGGTCAACCCGATTTTTTTTTTTTTTTTTTTTAATATTGTGAAAACGTGTGTCTGGTAAAAAAGTGAAAGAACGAATGGTTTAACCTTGTGGTAATTAGATCCTATTATGTGTCATCCATAGAAGCCACATGTAGTCGCTCTTATCACATGTGTCACAAGTCGGCCGAAATTTTGATGCTATAAATTTCTCTCGCAGCGAGCTTGAAACAGAACACCAAAATACAACGCAGAAATACGTTGATAATCTGATTGCATCGCCCGAATGTTTACTGTTTTCAGTCGCGTATATCTTAGGTGGATTCAGACCACAATTATTTTCCTTCTTTGCTACGAATAGCCATTCATTATTGTATATTTGTTACTGTAACTGACGGACCTTTGTAACCTTCTGCACATACTAAGTCGCCTTATTACATGAAAATGCTTGAGGTTTCATCATGGGTTGATCAGCTTGTTGTTGTGCAAGACGGTACACAGACTGTCTCAAGGGAAGTAATAAAAACGTGTTTGACTGGCATGCAATTAGGTAATATATACCTATCACTGTCTTCATTGTGGAGCATGCAAATTTAACAATCTATACAGTTTTGTAAAATTTGAAGTCTATCCTTTTGTTATCAACAAAGCTTGTAACAATTCCAAACAAGTTAGCTGTGAAACAAACCCTAGAACTTGGTACAATTGTTTCTGAATATCTTCCTGATTTTGGTCAACCTCAAGGGGAACTAATTGTGATCTTAGGCCACGTGATTGATAAAGCATTCAGACAAAACTTTGGAATGCGTGTCCGTTACACTATGGCAGACACCATTTTGTATTTTCCCTCACTATTAAAAACATGAATTAATTAAACCTTCTGTTGAAAATTGTGTGATTAAAACCACAGGGGGTTTGACTGTTACTATGCACTTATAATACTTATGAGGCAGAAGTTTACTTACCGAATTAATGTAGGGAGTTTTCAGGACATCGCCACTAGTTAAACACCTTTATCTTCATTATGATTTAGAATAGTCTCTTATTTAACATCAGCAAAGCGAAATGTGTAGGGGTTGCTTTATTATTAACGCGTTTCTCCCGCTAACTGTGTTAAGCAGGTCCGTTCCATGCTGAGGGTAGCGGCAGGTTTCCGGTGACCAATTGGTAATGTCTGAGATGCCGAGGAAGCCGGGGGTGGGTGGTGGGGGTGGTCAGTGCTCGCAACCGCGCTTACTGAGTGCGTGTGTGCCCATAAATTCTTTGGTAACCCCATGTTGTATACTAAGCTGCGTACAAAAGCGGATACGTTTGTTTTGCGCCGCGGAGAAGCACGTTAAGTGGGGTATAATGCATCATATGGTGATGGCAAGCATGGGATGGGCCTCATGTTTTGCTCTTTGCTCAAGAAAGGAGCATGAAAACAAGAAAGATGTCGCCCCAACAGTTCTGCTGTTTCCGCTGTTTAAATCGTTTCGACGGTTTCTGTCGTTCTGACTGACACCAAACAGCTCACATTTATGCGGAATTTCCAGCGAGACTTTTCATATTATTTTCGCGGACTTCCGCTTTTCAGCGGGCAATCAATTCGTTTTGCTATTTTTCCTCGAATACAGCTGACAAGTTTACCATCAATAATTGGAATAATCTCCCCGATTCAATAAAGGAAGAAGCAAATTATACAATATTTAAAAGTAAAACTGAGGTTAAGACCGCACAGTTGCAATCCCATTATTTAAATTGGGATAGTAAATTGAATATACTGCATCCCCGAATTATTACCCTCTATAAATGCCTATAATTATATATATATATATATATATATATATATATATATATATATATATATATATATATATATATATATATATATATATACAAACATATACACACACACACTGGTAACATTTTTGTTGAGCAACATATAAAGCATATGCAAAGTCCTAATCATCTTTCTCTACCATTGACCCTAATTACTCTGTTATATGGGTCATCGGTTTCGTCTCAGAAAGAAACTTTTCACATATATTACATAATTCAAGCTTATATCAAGGAAGCCAAGCGTTTTATATGACAGTTCTGAATCTGTACACTACATTATTTTCTTGTTTTTCCTTCCCCTTTTAAACCTTTAAGGCCCTTCTAGCTCTCTAAAATCGTCAGTTCCAATAATGTACAATAGTCAAAAATAGTCAAATAATGTACATAGTCAAATTCATGTTCTCTCTCTCTCTCTCTCTCTCTCTCTCTCTCTCTCTCTCTCTCTCTCTCTCTCTCTCTCAAAAGAACTATATCCGCTTCTTTTCCCATAATATTATATTGTAATATTCTTTTCTCGCTATCTATGTATGATGCCCAACATTTGTAGGGAAAGAGCGTTTTCTAAGTAGTGAGAACTTGTAACTCAATCCCATTGCAACGCTTACGGAAATAAAATACTTTTGGACAGGGATTACTGATCCCGCTGAGCTAAGCATCTCACCCCAACCATCCCTAGTTAGGTTCAGGTGCCCTTTCATCTCACAAAACTGGTGTTCATCTGGAACAATCGACAACCTGATTTTATGTATCATATGCCAAACAATGTTGGCTTCATGGTGTAAAAAGATACATTTATTCACCCATGTAAACACATATTTTTTTTTCGTTTTATTTATTCCACTTGCTAATGTGAAGATTATCACCCTGGCTAGAATATTTCATGACAAAATAGCTGATTCAGAAAGAAAGAATATTATTGTCTTACTAGCTTAGAAGGTAAAAAAGAACAACCGAAATGATAAGAAACAAAAGAATCAAAAGCAACTTTAGTAAATGAGTTTATGATAACATTTATGAGAGTTCAGTCATATTTATCTCTGCGTTTATCGTGGTATAAACTGTCAGTAGATCAACAAGTTGTTCTCCGCCACACTTTTTTCTTAATATTGTTTCTCTGATATTACTCGCTGTAGCAAAGAACAGATGTACAACAGTAGATTCGGACATTATAGTAGGAAGGTTTTCATTACATGTGCATATAATAAATTATAATACATTACACAACACAAATGAAAAGTAGCACCGTGCCTCGTGGACCTACTAGTCACTTTTTATATAGGTGTGATTATTTAGCGCAAGAGTCAAATGTTGTCATTAGATAAAACATTTTGATCCTTTGTCAATGACGTGGATATTCACTTTACAAATTAATTATGTTAATGATCTCCAAACACATGATATGGTTAATACACTATGAACATGTTTCACATATATCTACAAGTCATATTCTATATCTTTTGTTGGTATTTTCTCTTCTAACCATATAAAATTTCAAAAGGAATTGTGCAATTTGTCTAAGGTACAGTCTCAGTATTGTTGTTAATCTTTCAGTTGACTCCAATCTTTAAAATTCGTTTTCTTTAGAGTTTATCATATCAAAGAGAGGCCTGCGTATACTTCCATATATGATACAATTTTGCGGAAAATTTATTTCATTTTCAATGTTATCAGCATCGCGAAACTTACAGATTCCCTCCTCTACCCTTTAATGTACTATTTTGCTAGTTTCTATTCTCATACGTAAAACACCACTCCTAAACTGTGCCATGATTGATCTTTCCCGCCTTGATATATTAAGGGAAACATACTTTTGAGTGCAAAATTTAATTAAATTAAGGACCGTTTTGTACTTTCTCAGACCAAGTCTGTATATATTCATAAAAAGTAGGATTATTAATATGATCCATTTCACATTTCATTCTATTTTGAAAATGTGTTTATATCAGTTCTATCGAGTCTATCTCTAATCTCCACTAACCAGTTATTGTAGTATATATCAGTCCTATCGAGTCTATCTCTAATATCCACTAACCAATTATTGTAGCATATATCAAAGTCCATATAAAGATTCGTTTACTTATCAGTCTGTTCCAGTGACGGACCAATGAAATCCACCCTCACTCCATACTAGGCATCCAGCCAATGTATCCGTTGTTAGCCATAGTTTGGGTAAATCCGTGCACACCAAGGTAGTATCGTATGGTTTTATTTTGCACTACATCTGTATTCATAGTATCCATATAACGTTTCCAAACTGAAGAGCCATACTCCAGAATTTGAGTGAAAGAGTAAACCTAACGTTTCTAAGAGTATGCATTTGTGAAATCAATGATCCTAGAGCTCTCCCTGCAGTATTTCAAGAATTTCGATGTTATTTTATTTCCTGGATTTCAAGTACTTTCAACGAATGAATTCTATTATCCAGACTGACCTTACTACCCAGAATGCAAGTCGAGTCCCTCTTCTATAGATCCACTGCATCGAATGTTTCCAAACACTCACTGCTTTTTAGTAATCCCTCTCCAAATCCACCGTATAGAGTCCACATCTGCAAAACTCCTATGTGCACTGCAGACTGTCCACAATTGAATTTTCCGCTATTCGGTTGTCCTCCGCCACGGCCAGTAATGTAAGAAGATAATATATAAGTGTTGTTGTTGTAATAATAATAATAATAATAATATAAATTATCAGAGCGGCCATTAGCTCTGATGATAAAGAACATCAATATGCTAATTTTCCATAGTGTATGCCTTGATAAAGTTTGGGCAACATGAAGTCTGCATATAGGAAAATTCAGAAGAGTTGAGTGTTGCAACAAAGTTGAACGACGTCTAATCGAATGAAGTAGACAGATTCATGTCTTTGTTCTTTAACTATAAAACAATGTATATATGTTGTTAACCCAGTCCATAAAACCTAAAAGTGGGAATACTTGAAAAACATCGATAGATATACAGTAGAGTATAGGTCTGATTTGCACAGGACGAGAACGTGTTCCAATGCGACAAACCTCCAAAGCGTCCTGTAATCACTCCTGTCTCTGTCTGTGAGTTAGTGAATAAAATAATCCGAACACTGTTTGACGGACCTCGGATTAAGTTTAAAATTATATTTGGGGTGGGGGGGGGGAGGATACAAGGATGATAAATTCACATTTGTCAACAACATTTGAAGAATTGCCATAGTAACCAAACATAAACGTCACAACCTCCATACAGCACATGCACATGTCAATATACAGATTATTCAATCGTGCCTCTCTAAAGAGTAATCGCTGATAGCTGTGTGGTATAAGGTGTTTGGATGTGAATCTTATAGTTGTAGGTTAAATCACTGATGGAGCTGATGTGACATTTTTCCTCATGCTAAAAATGCTTATGATGGGCCAATGATGTGCTCGAGCGGTACGGTTTCTATCTACAAATGCTCCTCTGGCTATTGTCGTCGTTTTTGCTGTTGCTCTCCCTCTTCTTTGTCGTCGACTTCTTATTGTCTTCTTGTATGAATAGTATTTTCATCTGGGATAATAAAGCTTCGACTTTATCCTTGAATGTTTCAGCCATTCCTATATTTGGAGTTCTTACACACGCGGGCCCAGTTGAGACGGAAAATGACGGAGAGCTCAATGAGATTTCGAAACAGTTCATGCGCAGTCTTGGAATTGCCCAGCATCGTCTGCTTCTCTGTTCAAACTATTGTGACAGCGTTGATGGTGGAACTCGTGTAGAAATGGTTCTACCGGAACTTGACGTGCCTGTTCTCAAATTTCTTGTTCAGGTATATCACTTTTGTCCTACAAGAAGGTCTAACAATGAATGATAGGCACATTTTATAGGACGGTACTTCAAAGAGTAGCACTGAAACCAGTAGTGACAATAATTTTACAATATGTATCATTTCTAAATGTTCTGAAATTCGTCAAGTATGATTATACGCACTGGAAAGTGAGCTACAGGCATTTTTATATTATGGAATTTATATTCAGCTGAGAGAACACTCCATGGCTTTTTGTACCTCTGTCAACGTCTTAAGCACTCTGTAATGTTTGAATCTTGATCTGAGCGTCATCACCACATGAAGACATAGTGAAATAAATGGAATTAAATATGCAAATCACGTTCGCGAAATAGTCCATTAAATATTCAGACAGGAATTTATTTGATTTGTTCTAAAATTATACTTACAAAGCATAAAAATTGAGAAGAATAAGATAAATCGTTAAGAATGGTGACTATACATGTAACTTTTTTATTTAGAAGAACTAGTAAAACATCGAGACGTTGACAGAGATAAATGGAAAGAAGCGCGATTAGCTTTGGAAGAGATATTGCGATTTTCAGTTTAGTAATTTTTGGTTGTGAAGACAGTCCTATTTTATCTCTATGCATCTCCCGAATCATTTACAGCGGTGTTTGGCATGAGTACTCGGGGCATTGGTGTTTGGCATGAGTACTCGGGGCATCGGTGTTTGGCATGAGTACTCGGGGCATCGGTGTTTGGCATGAGTACTCGGGGCTGTATTCACAAGGCTATATTTATGGTGGAAAAACATTGTAATCCAGCCTCGTATGAGATTACGTCTCAGGCCACAACGTGGATGAATATCTGTCCCTTTTCTACTAGCTCTACTTTCGTTAGTTCTGGGGAATTTTCAAAGTTAGTAATTTATCGGAAAACGGACCACTAATACTTCACTTTCTTTCCATAAAATATATTATTTGGAGCACTTTTGTTCGTGTCTAACTGATGAGATACTTTATTTTGTATGGCTTCTTAGCGAAGTTACCAATGGTGAAATTGAAGCCCTTTTACGTGTTTTGTAGACAGGTTTGGTATGACTGTAAAGAAGCAACTATAGATTTGCCGCACACACGTTTACTGATATGTTGTATTCATTTTCTGAAAAGTATGATAATGTTTACATAGTGATGTTTCTGGCTTTAGTTGTATAAGTGAGAGTGTTCATACGTGAAACGACGCGTTCTGAACACCCGAAGGAAACAAAACCTCTGGATAGCAACATACTGCCTTGATTAGATTAAATAATGCAAGTTGCAGGCCGAGAAAGGTTTGTAAATGGATATTGGGTTTGGAATGGATAGAATGCTTAAAAGCATATTTTGTGAACTAAAAAAACCACACGAATTCATTTATTTCTAAAATATTGACATTTCCTAAGGTTGTTTCGAACAACTATTTTAATGATAATATACATGATGGCACAATTCGCAAAAATAGATATTTAATTATCTATCTATCTATCTATTTGCTTATATCTATCTATCTATCTATCTATCTATCTAATACCTAACTATCGTTTGTCTATATATTTATCCTTTTGTCTATCTACCATATCGTCTGTTTGTTCAATTCTTAGATCTATATGTATTTCATTGAATACACGAATGTGTAAAGATAATTACATATATATTATATAGTTGGGTTTTATGTTTCCAACAGATCTGTGATCGCAGCCTGTCGGTTCTTCATGATGATGAAATGTATGACATAGCCCCGAAACATGGATGGTCGTTTCTCGAACTACCTGGCTGGATTGCCCTTACACCTACGCTCCTAGCCGGTATTTCCTGTGCTGTGGTAGTAATTGCATTAGTCTACTACCTGTTAACCATGAAGGTTAAGGACACCCATGATGATTACCAACATTACAGGAAATATTAACGAATGTATAACATGTAACCCTTGTGTTTCTCTTTAACAATGGAGCAACGACGTTGAATACTGCAGAAAATTCTCAGACGATGAAATTAACACAATGTTAACAAGTTATGAAAAACCAGGTTTGATTTTTGTCTGCCAGATAGCATGGGTCTGGGAGATGAAGGTATTGCCAATTTAAATCCAAGTATCAAATCGTATATGATGTATATACTTGATAGTCGATTTATTAAAAAAAACATCTTTTGCACAGTCTTTTTCAACATTTCAACAATCATACAAAACGTTATTTGAGAAATTAATTACAGGACAACAATGTTGTGACTTGGATGAAATCAGAACAAGAAGATTTTAGTAATATATTAAAAAGTTAGACTAGACAATGTTGTTGGTGGTGATGGTATATTATGTGTTGCTAATAAATATTGGTAGCATTGTTTGATACAACAATCACTTTGCAAAACTGTCTAATAGCTTTAATCTAGGATTGAACATAGCTATAAATACCTACTTTGTAAAAAAAATATGATTCCAGAAGCTGATAAACAGTCTGTAAGAATTCGTCAAAAAATAAAAAATGGAATGAAAGAAGAAAACATGGGAAAATCTATTTAGATAAAAAGGACAACATTTATAACATTACTGTAATTGCAACCGATTAAATTTATAGCACCTGATGCACTAATTCAGGAAGCTAATGCGATCAGGTCTGGATGATGTACATTGTACACAATATGTAAGATAAAATATCCATGTTTTACTATCGAACAAAGAGTGGTATGGTATCCAACAAAGTTTTCTATGAAAAAGCATTACGAGATTTTAAAAAAGCCTACTCAGCAAATTGTGCATAAAGCTTCTGCTAGCCTTGTTTTTAATGCTAAGTGTTCAGCAATGGTCTTGTCATTTTTAGAATTCATGATCTTGCTTTAGAATTTGAAGTTGAGGCGTCTACATAATATGCCTAACCAAACGTGTATCATTGCAGCTTTTAATCTCTCTCCACTGGTAAAAGTCAATAAATGAAACATATCAATGCTTCCAATATTGTTTCAGATATATCGACATTATTGCTCTGTTATCGGTACACTGCATCATCCACACGGGTTTCAAATGCAAAACGAGAGCGGATACTATTCCATACATTAGTTTTAAGGCATATATCTGTCACAGACTAGTCGAAATGCAAAGAAAAGGCGATTGAAACTCGGAAATGCAGTTTAATAATAGTAAATGACATTATTATGAATCACTTTTGCATTTAGTGCACTGTTTGGAATCCAGAGATTGAAAACTGTCATTTTGGGAACAAGAGAACCAGCCCTGGAGATTATATAACCGTTATATAATTGTCCCTTTGAGAGCAAGCGAACTAGGCTGGAGATCGTAAAACTATGAGTTTGAGTTTGAGATGGAGTTTCCACTGCCAGCCATTAACATTTTTTACATACCGCTCATTGAAGTCTACAAATAGAAAGTAGATGGTTACTGGCGGGATTTTCAAAATGTCCTCGTATCTCCGTATGATAAATTCCACAATTTCCAAAGTTAGCTGTTGAGTAACAGACTGGGTCATGCGCATGTGCAGTGGATGGGTCTCTTCATTGAAACGGATTATACAGAGCTTCCTTTCTAAACGAGAATGCGCTCGAACTTGGCTTAAGATTCTTCCGGCCGTCTACAAGATGAGCATAATTAAGTGTTACGGAATTATGTATCATTTCTTTTAAATAATGATATAGTTTTATTACTTTATGACCTCTGTATAATAGTCTAATAGGTGTCGTTTTGTAGAGTACACATATACAGTAATTACAATGTGACCCAGTATATTGGTCCTGGGAAAATCAATATTATTGTTTGAATCATTAGTCATGTCACGTGATTCAGCTCGTGTGGTTTGCACTTCTGACCTGGCCTAGATTTCGCAATCCAAGAATGATTCATTTTGTTGACCAGAAGTTAGAATAAGATCGTAATAGTAAGATGTTGATTTGAGACGGAATAAGAAATGGGTTTTGTTTGTTTGTAAGACGCAGTACAAAGAAAACTATATAAAAATAAGATAGTACGTTCAGCCTGAGAGGTCCTAAACGAGATTGGTTCATTTTATGTGTGATTATCTGCTTCAGAGATATTATTAGTATACAGTACATTTTGGATTTAGTACTGCTGCTTAAACTTTAAGAATTATTCATCTCCGTTGGAATTATTGGAAACATTTCTAGAACTTGTGTGATATTCCATATTCACAAGGATTACTTGAAATTAATAATATTTGGATATAACTAATTCTTGCTAGTACATCAGCACAGTGGTGTTTTCATTCGGAATATTCTTCATTCGGAATAATTTGGATTAACTTCCGGATCAGTGAACAATAGAACAATTTAGGACTTTTAAGGATATTCAATACTGCAAGTTATTTTTAATTCTTTCACTTTGATTGTTTGTTGAAATATTATTATATTTTAGGAAATTAAATATTTGTGTTTTAAATCTTGAAAGCTTGTTTGAGTCTCTTCTTTTGTTATATTACCCCTAGCTAGTCGTAACATATAAATGTGCATAAATCTTTAAGACTAGAAAGAAAGAATCAAGCATTTAGTGGGATAAAATGCAAGAAGTGCTCACGGTTCTTCACTTATTATTGCCTCAGCAGAAGCAGTAGATTCACTATAACTAGTAGCCATTACCAAGCCGCCCAGATCCATCATCATTATCATCATCAGTAGTAGTTGTAGTAGTAGTATCATCTAAACAACTACCACCATTTTGAAGAAATATATTGCTATGTATCAATATTCTAAATCGTTGCTTTTTGCTTCTGTGACTAGCTTCTTATTACCGGCGGTATACAAGGATAGCAAGTGCTTTTCGTTCAGGAACCATTATAAACGTGTAACAAACATATACATGTGCATCGGAGAGGTGGAGATGTTATGGTGATGAAGGTGTGATACTAGTATAAGTTGAAGTAGTAGTAGCCGCTACCAAAGTAAAAGGAATAGCATCATTTATTATCTTAGTTTGTCATTTTGGTATAGTTTTGGCAATAGTTATTGTGGCGATGGCACATGTAGTTCTGGATGTCGCTTTGGTTGTAATGTCCATGGTGATAATGATGGATGTGGTTTTGTGTCGCCTTTGTGGCAGAGGTGATAGTGGTGGTAATAAATGTCGTTTGGGATGTCACTGTTATAGTGATGGCTATGTTGGGGAAAGCTGTGGAAAAAATTAAAAGAACTCCCATAAATATCTTGAGGATTGTGATGCTTGAGAATTTAATCAACACCACTTGAAAATAGGCAGTAGTTTCAGATGGAGAGTGGCACAATTGCTAAAGACATCGAACTTTTAAACGCTAGGCTAATTAAGTATAAAGGTTCGTGTTCGAATCTCTGCTTTTGTTTATTAGCTTAAATAAATAAACGCTAGGACTTACAGAATATGATGCTTGACCGGAACATGTGTCGTCAACAACTTACGCCTGCCTGATATCAACATTTCTGTCGACATTCCTGTTGATGCCTCTACGCGCTAAAAGGTAGATGACGAGGAAGGCAATGACAACATTATCAACCATGATGACTACTGTCAGAACCCGTGTAAAGAAAATTTATAAAGGAAAGAAACAAACAAACATAATTTTACACTTTGTGCTTGAAAGTATGGACTAGAAACAAACAGAGACATTGTAGTATTTCAAATGAAAAAGAGGATTATCTTAACTGCACTCTCTTTAGCAGAATCTTTAACTTGTATAATTATATGCGCATAATGTTCACAAATTCAATTTGTCGCGCTTTTTTTCTTTACCGTACTGTACCGTTTCAAATATTGTATATGGATTTGTTGCATGTATATTTGCAGACGTTTTCGCTTCCAAAAGAACATTACCAGTGAACAATCTCTACTTACTCTTATCAAATGTGTTCTCCTCTATATACTCTGTCCTTTTGTTCAAGACAAGGATCTCGCTCGAATCTATTGTTATGCATTCAGTTAAAATCTTGACACTTTCACCGTGCCTTTTAATGAAGTCCTCTAGAATACTCAGAGTCGTGTTTAGTTGTAATGTCTGCGTCGCCATCTTAACAGTCTGATTCGCCCTGTCTTCTGACTGTTTCCTGAATCCTTCTGTCCAATTCATTACATCCATACGTCTTTCGAAGCTTTTTAACTTATCAATTACTTCACCTTTCATGATTTTAGAGTCCTCTTGAATTTGTATCTGCATCTTCTCCGTTTTCTCGATAATTTGATCCAATATCATCTCCTTTGTTTCCCTTGTTCTTTCATCCAAATTCTCTTTTTTCACTGGTTTTGCAGTGTCATCTACATTATGTAAGTGTCCTAATTTCTTCACATTTTCTTTCTTTCTTTTAAAATAGAAGAGAAATGCCAAATATGTATATGACGGGAGGCACGTGATCTTTTTAAAATATATATTACACTAGACTATACTAGACTAACTCACCCCTACTGGGCGGCATGAAACAACTTGTCCTCGTCTCAGACCCTCTTTCCTTCCATTCAGATGCATTTTTTGGCCTACTTATACCCCAAATGTATCAATAATGTCCAGTTTTCACATCGCGTAGACGCACATTTTCGTACCCTTTGGATGTCTGGTATACATTGCGAAGTTGTTCTTAATCTTTTTCATGCACACACCGGTTGAACTAGGCCTTTTCATGCGGTCAGACCCGTTCACACTTGAAAATATTACCTCTTCATAAGTTCCTGACTTTATATTATAATCCCGGAAAATTAAAGAAAACTTTATTTTGGTGTTCTTAAAATACACAGAGAAATGAACATTAGTGACGGCAATCTCTCAATTCGGGAGGCTAACGTGTCTGTCAGTCTCACCACTACCATCACCTTATGATCCTAAATGTATTATAACTTCAAGCATGCCGAACAAAACCCCCGAAATGTCAGCATTAGCTGTTCCCATGGACCCAGAAAAGTTGAAAAGGGACCCACTGATTTTTCTTGAATAAAGGTTTAATGGGTCCAAACGTTTTTGGTGGACCCAATTAAAAGCGAAATCCCTAATTCCACACCTAGTACCTTGCTATACTACTACACTGAGTACTCTATACTAAACAACAGACTTCTTATATGTTAATTTTCAGAAACATTTAAATAGAAAAATAACTTTCCCAGTAAACAGATTGTACTTACTCCTGACACAGGTGTTACTTTTCTCATGTTTCGTTTGGTTCAATACAAGGCTCGCAAACTGTGCGACGGTCAATATCCGAGCTAGAAATTTCATTCTGCTCTCTATAGTTTCAAGAAACATATGAACACCACTCTGATTTCAGTTCTCTTGAAGCGTTTGCTTTTACTGAATACTGGCAACACTACCAAATTTATGAATTACTATGAATTACTTCATCTTTCATAAACTGAAGCTTTCGTGAATTTGTCTGTGCATTATGTTCGTTTTGTCATCAAGATCTACCAAAAGCTCCTTCTCCGTTACTTTTATCAAGTTTTCTAAATGCTTTTGTTTCTTCGTTTGTGCAGTGTGACATTCAGAAAGTACGCTTTCTAATTCCTTCATATTCTCTTTCGATCCCTTAAAATCTCTTTCGAGCTTCGAAATGGAACCGCATATTTTAGACCCACATTGGCTAAGCGTTTAGTAAGCTGTTCTTAGAGATCCAGTAACTCATGAAGTTTTAAATGTTCGGTGTCATTTTTAAGACATTCTTCTGGTTTAGGACAAGGTATAGAGTACCATGTAGTAATTGTTATTGCTACGGCAATACAGGAAACATCCACTGCTACAATTGTCAGCAATGGACGCCAAATATCAGTCCTGCAAAATAAAAGTAGACCAATAGATAAATACTGTAAAAGAAACCAACACAATCATATATATAGATAAACATGTGTCTACATCTCTCTCTCTCTCTCTCTCTCTCTCTCTCTCTCTCTCTCTCTCTCTCTCTCTCTCTCTCTCTCTCTCTCTCATACGTGCACAGTTTCATAGAAAATAGAAAGATAGATAGATTCACAAAGGGAGAAGACTACATGTTTAATGGAAACTAAAATTCTTTTAATATGCATCGGATCGTCTGGCAGAGAAAAAAATATGACTGAGAAAGTGACCTAAGACAGTACAAAGGCTAGCTGTTTCGCCTGTGAAGCAGAGGCAAAATATGAGCATCGCTTTTTCAACGGCGTTGTCGTTGTTGTTGGTGTAGGCGTCAACTTTAAGATTTTGGATATAGCTGAGTTTGTCTGACACTGTTGCATGTACGTTCATAGAAATTGATGGGTACATTTATCGGAAGGGCACTGCTTTCCACAGAAAAAAGGAAGTCGCTGTGACCTTTCTTTCACGTTCCAGTGACTTTGCTGGGTATTCGGACTATGCCTCGGTGGAGCAGGCGTGGCATAGCATTCTAAGGAGTTTTTGTTTTACCCACCTTGAGCATTTTTGGGACCTACGGACTCCTTTCACATACCCACCTTGAGCATTTTTGGGACCTACGGACTCCTTTCACATACCCACCTTGAGCATTTTTGGGACCTACGGACTCCTTTCACATACCCACCTTGAGCATTTTTGGGACCTACGGACTCCTTTCACATACCCACCTTGAGCATTTTTGGGACCTACGGACTCCTTTCACATACCCATCTTGAGCATTTTTGGGACCTACAGATTTCTTATACAAAGGTCAGCAACATGAATAAACAATATAAACACATACAGTCCAGGTGGGGTCGGGACATTTCTCTCTTTTAGTGACGCACAGACATATTTTTACCGGAACTAGTCATCCACTTGTGCGATGACAACTATAGATTTGTAGGTGAAGCAGTTGGTAATTCTGCTTCAAAAAAACTCAATTCATTTTTTGAATCAATAACATTTCATTGATATTGGGAAAGGGCATTGTATTTGAATAAAGCATTGATAAAAATATTCTAATTATAGGAGTATTGACTGTGTAGAATTGGACGGTCAAGGTACTGTAACATCGATATGGGCCTTTCAAGAGTGTTTCCATACCACAATAATACGATACATATTTATTTTTGTTAAAAATGTTTTCCACACTAATTGAATTAAAAAAAATGAATTTTGCTAAATATAATGTTATTCCTCGCCTGTTTCGCTGTGGCATAATCCTAAAGTCTGCAAAGTCGGAAGAGCAAGAAAAGTCAGTCACTGTTTTCTACTTTTCCCAGTGGTATATAGTACCTTCCGAGATGAAATACACTCATCAATTATTATGACTGTACATACAACCGTGTCAAAGCAACTATGCTAGATCTCTCTGTTTCTCTCTTGAAAGCATATCGAGACGTAGGATTCGTTTTTACTACGCCATAGTCATCGCCGTCGTACGTGGTCGGTGATGGTGGCGGCATTTTAGTATTTAGTTCTATTTTTCTAACATTTTAGTCATGACACTTGACAGGTATGTTCATTTAATAGGTACCACCAAACATGATCAAAGGAAGATAAAAATGGTCCACTTTCATGATACGTGATTATGTTATATTTTTGCATTTAGCTCCGTTTCTGATACAGTCTTATATTGTATGCACCGTGATGAAACTTGACAGTTATGTGTATATTGATGTTTGTATTCAACACAGGTGAAAGAGGATCACAGTGCCCTACTTTTCCCGCTCCAAAGATTAAGTTCAATTATTGCACTTAGTTCCGTTTCTTTTGTACTGATGCATGTTCAGTCATGAGATTTGATGAATGCATTTACGTCAATAGGTACTACACACTATGATCAGAAGCAGCTCAAGGAAACCTGCTTTTCTTGCTTAAGAAATTACGTTAAGATGTTGAATTCGTGTGCTTTTCTTTTACATTTTTGTGTGTAGTGAGGAAACTTTAATGGGACATTCATATGGAGGGATACTGCGGACCATGCACAAAAGCAGGTCACAGTGACCTACATTTTGTATCCTAATGATCATGTTCAGTTTTTGTTTTGAACTCTGTTTCTATGGCACTTTTGCCAGTACAAGCTTTGAACATAAACATAATACGGGCATTTATTTATATTATACATAAACTATTGAAATGTATATTATATGTAAAATTCGGACTTATATTAACACTTATGAATAGTCGTCACAACTTTTCTTAACCTAGAGACTTTGCTATGTATCATGAACATGTTCCGACGGGGCAGGCGAGACATAGCTTTATGCGGCAGTTTGATTCTTTTTATTGACTTGAAATTAATACTGATAGTTAACGTAATTGTTTAGTCTTGCTAGAAATAGTCGACTATTTTTTTAAAAATGTATGCATATGTAATACTTATAACATTGTGCATGTCAAACGTCGTATGTGTGAGCTTTTTGCCTAAGAAATTTGTTCTGATTTGATCTAAACATATTAAATCAGCTTCAAAAAGTGTGCGTATCTACATAAGTTTGCTTAAAATGTATAAAGTGTATTTATTGGATTTATTTACTTATCCCAAAACGCAAGGGCTACTAATATCGCTTGTCAATGCATGCGAGAATGCGTTTTGGAAGCATTCTTAACGTTACACAACTCCCCACTGCAACGTACCCTTAAAGTAAAATGTGGGCGATTTATAGATGTAAACAACGATCGTAGTGTTTGAACCATCCAGTGGAAAGCGGGACCATGGGACAGGGAGACCCGCAGCAAAAAAAAATAAATATATCATTGTGGAAAGCGTTCTTTCTCTAGACGTTTTGTTTGTCTGTACGTCTGTATTTCTCTCTACATACACACCAAAAATCAAACAAGACTGTGTTGTGCGTGTTTCAGCACACATGCTATCAACAATACTGATAGGCAGACAATCAAACGCCAAATCTGCCTCTCATACTACTCAAACGTTTTTTTTTTATGTTCTTTCTGTCTTCGAACCCGTCTTTTCCTCTTTTGAAGAAGCACAAATACCGTAAAGGCACTTTAGTTACTCTTTTTCTTTCACTCGATGCATGTGCACAATGCCACACTTCTTGCAGAGCAATACACGTGCATATGCACATAAGAATACACATCCAGACGATTTAACATAGCAGCATAGTATTATATATATATATATATATATATATATATATATATATATATATATATATATATATATATATACGTTTGCAGCACCTACCACAAGCCTTTGAAACTCTATCACTGTATTAAGACAAGATAAAAAAAAAATATCTGAGAAAATTATATATATATATATATATATATATATATATATATATATAGAGAGAGAGAGAGAGAGAGAGAGAGAGAGAGATTTGTATTTTTTCGTTTTTCTCAGATATTTTGATATTTGTTTACTACAGTGATAGTTTCAAAGGCTTTCCGTCTTTTAACTTGTCAGCCCCTCTTTCATACGTACGCAAACACGGAAAAACTCATCTTCTTTCACTCGATATATGTGCACAACAACACACCTAGTGCAGAAAAATACACGTGTACACGTACAATAGAATGCACACGTGTACACGTACGATAGAAAGCACACGTGTACACGTACGATAGAATGCACACGTGTACACGCACGATAGAACGCACACGTAGACGACCTACCATCACATTTTGTGGCATGTGTCCTGTTTATGTTACATATGCATAAATACATATGAACATACTTCTGACATCCACACAGACAGACATGCAGACTTACATATATACTGAGGTGCCTTAATTGTTTCAGTTGTCAAAATAGCCGATCGTAATAAGTTCCTAGTGCTGCCCCGAAATGATCAATTTAAAAATACAAACCCCATCTTGCTGCCTTCGCTGGAATGTCTTGCACTTTCACATAGTCTCTATTGTTAGCACAGTTGTTTTCAGAAAGCAGATTGTCGGCAGCAATGTGTAGGTGACCGTATATTTCAGCTTGGCGAATTGAGTCTCGAAAGAAAACAAATCATTATATCTATGATTCAGGGGGAATATAAATCTGTAAAAGTTGCAAAAGTACTGGGAATTTTTCCCTTTACAATCTGCACATTCTTAAAAAGATGTCGTGAGATAGGTTGAACATGTAAACGGGAGATTTAACTCACGGTGATGGTTTATGCCCTTGGGAGAAGCGGGAGCTCCCGTCCCGTTCTAAGATTTCTCTCGCGACCCCAGGGGACGAAGTGTGGAAACGGCAAGGGACCACACAGGACAAAGGACATAACATATGAATACATAACTTTGTGATGTAGCTACAGCGAATTTTTATGATCAAGTAGCGTTTTACAGTTTCGCCGATTGCTCAGCACATTTTTTATGATGAATTTGCAGATATCATCAATGACATGTCTGAATTATTCAGTGGAGAAGGAGTCGTCTCTTTTTTGGCAATAATTTCTTAACTATCATTTTCCTGTATAAAAAAAAAAAAAAAAAAAAATAAAGTTAATATAAAAAACGCATATATAAATTTATTAAAAAGCCTTTTAAGCTATTTATTAGTACCAACTCAGTTATGTAATACTACTTGAGAACATAACTTTGCAAGTTTTAAGAAACCGCCAGTTCAACAAAATATTAGATCCGGGATTTTAAAAAAATGTAATTGGACAATTGTAGATGGCGCAAAGGTTTCATTGCTGACCTGCTTACTTAGTCATCAATTGGGATCCTTTGTTCCAGCCATTACGAGCAGTAAAAAGTAGCAACGCTCAACCGTGTTCAACGTTGCTTGTTTTATTTATTCTTTCACTGTATCGTCTATGTAAATATCTACAGCAGCATCATGTAGATTCTGTATAGTACTTACGTTTTGTGTTTTGTTCTGGTTTCGTTCGTCGTCTTTTGAGACTTTTTGTAGACCAGCAAGTTGTTCTCCACCTTTTTTTTTTTACTGGTGGCGGCGGAAAAAGGTGGAGAACAACTTGTTGGTCTAGACTTTTTGCCCTTTTAAAAGGTATCGGTAGAATTCGACAGCGTCCTAAATTCATGCCCGTCCTAACTTTATGCGCCATGTTTCTTGCGACCTTATGCTTGTTTTTAGTGGCGTAGCGAGGCAAAGTGCCGCCCAGGGCCAACTACCAAAATTACGCCTCCACTAGATTATATTATTTATGATATATACGGTACTCTTACCAAATTGCCGCCCCCTCCCCCCGCTACGCCACTGCTTGTTTTTATATCCTCACAGCATGCACAGAAGGGTTACTGCTTCTCTCTACCATGTAAAACAACCACAATTCATAATCTATATTTGCTACAGGAAATGAAAGACCAACACTATACTTCCAACAAATTTTTGTTCATCGTAGTAATAGGATGGGTGGAGGACAAAATTCCTGACTTGTACATGTACCTGATACGGGGAATCCTGCTCAGACACAGGGACGCAAATGCGAAGCAGTGAATGCATGCAATTTGCATTTACTACTCTGCAAGTGAGGCTATAACTCATACTGAGGGATGATAACCTAGTTGACAGATAACTGTTAGTTGCAGTAGAACAGCGCTCATCCAGCCAGTATGCTATGCAAGAAAGGACCCAAATATATGGTAGAAAGTGGGGATGCTGATGGTTTTGCAAAATAGGGTTAAGTAAAAATAGAGTATCACATAGAAAACATCTCTACACGCATCAACAGTTAGTTTTGATCACGTGTCTCTGCTTTGTCATCTGACTGGCTGCATAGGAGAACATCTCTAAAATTGATTATAAGCTTAATAGCATAAGACTGGATGAGAGTGGCATCATGTCTGGACAGAGACCAACTGTAAACATTGCATATGGCACGATGAATGATAATAACATAACGGGGTAAGCATATTCACTATTGTTTTCTTTTTGTTTTATTCGCTAGACTAGTCAGTATAATTTTGTAATGATTGCGTGAATATGCATTGAATGAGATTATGTATAAGACGTGTTTCAGTGAGTCATCCATAAGAATGTCAATCGTTTCGTAACCGCGATTTTTATCCGGCAGTTTCGAAAGATGTTTTTATAATTGCACATATTCTTTGGTAATGTTTTGTCTAAAACATATACTACTATAATTATCACTTAATTATTATTCTAATTACTGCTTCATTATTTTGATTAAAAGTTAATTTGCTTTATTCTTTTCTCTTTTTTGTCATGAAAACGAGGAAGTCTCAAGTTGTTGCTCACACAGGGTTTATTGACGCACGTTCATAATACACGTCAGATATCTTCCATGATGGATCTCGGCGCCCCCTATCTCAGGGAGAAGTCCCCATGTAATATTGCAGCTACTAAGGGGAGCAGTTATTAATTAGAACTAACTACGATACCACACATCTCCCCTCTTTTGAGATTATCTGAACATAACATTTTGCTTATGACTAGATTGGAAAAAATGAATCAATTCCGCCAATATGAAAACATGAGTAAGCAATGAATTTACTGTCTTTGTATCTTAATTGTCCACTGAAAGAATTTGACGGAATTGAATTATATACTAGGTTACTGTAAACTTGCACAGTATAGTCCTGATTCTAACACTATAGAAAACCTAAAAGTTCAGTTCTATTGCAATAATTCAGAAATTGAGTACAAAACTATGTGTTTGCACATTTGTAAAAGTCACTTTCTTAGACAAAATCACTGAATCTGGCTGGTTTTCGGATGACTCTCACACTTAACGTCCGCACTGGAGTGTCTGGATTGTTGGGCCCACTGGGTACGGCTGGCTTGCAGGGGGTGGGCTGCACTGGGTCACGCTGGGTGGTCGAATCATCAGATGGTGGCACAGGCTCCTTGTTATTGAGAGACTGTGCTGGACTCCAAATGGGTCCTGACTGGACAATGTGGGGACTTTGTTGCGATGTCTGTAGATGAATTTGTATCGACTGGAAGTAGATTCTCAGGGCTTTTCATCAGCTGTACATAGATTCAATTGCACCTGTATATCCCTTGGGGAGTTTTTACCAAGTAACTTCTTCAGTCTTTGTCGGCCTGAATAACTATGCCTGGTGTTGACCACTTGTTATCATTTCCATGCCATTTGATTCTGACGCTGTCTCCCTCAGTAATATCTGGTAAATTATGTGCAGTGTGGCGCCGGTTGTAAAAGAATTCATATCTTTGTTTTGTCTTAAGGACTCTCTGCCTTATGATTTTGAGGTTTGGCCACTTGGGGTTTAATTTCTTTTCAATAATGGGCAAGGTGGTCCTCACCTGGCGTCCCATCATCAATTGGGCTGGGCTGGCACCTGTTGCAGCTGTCGGTGTGGCTCTATAAGCCATCAAGGCAAGGAATACATCATCCTGTTTAAGTATGGACTTTGCTATTTTGACACCACTTTCTGCTTCACCATTCGCTTGTGGGTAGTGAGGACTGGTAAATGCTTGTTTGAAGTTGTATTTCTCAGCAAACTCCTTGAATTCTGAGGAGGTGAATTGGGTCCCATTGTCTGATACTACAATTTCTGGGATCACCCATCATGCAAATGTGCTCTTCAGCTTTCCAATTACCTGCTGGGAGGTTGCTTTTGTTAGATGCATAATTTCCAAATAGTGTGAAAAGTAGTCAATAGCTACCAGGTATCTTTCTTGTTTGGTAGAGAGGTTGTCTTCAATTGTTCCCTCCTCTGTGCTGGCTTTCTAATCTGACAAAATTCACAGGCCTCTATTTCGTCTTGGATCTGTCTCGAGATTTCAGGCCACCACACACAATTTTGGGCTCTCTCATGGCATTTGGCTAACCCCCGATGACCCTCATGGATGTTATCAAGAATTCCTGGCCTTAAGACTGTAGGTATAATAACTCTGTCCCTGAAGAGAAATAGGTCGTTCTGAATAGAGAGTTCACTGCATACAGCAAAGTATAGATGTACATCTAATGGACAGCTATTTTTCTTATCTGGCCATCCATTTCTTGTGAAAGCCATTGCAGTCTGCAGATGGTGGTCACTCATGTAACCTTCTTTTATTTGTTCTAATTTCCTATCAGAAATTGGCCTGCATGCCTCCACTGACTCGATAAAAATTTCAATTTCCTCTTCGCATGTGGCTTCCTGGCCTAGGAGAGGGCTCAGAGAAAGGGTGTCTGGAATCACAAAAAGCTTCCCAGCTACATACTCTGCCTTTGCATTGAATCGTCTCAACCTCATCGACTGTCGTTGACACCTCAAAGGAGCTTTATCTAAATCGTGTGTTGATCAGTGGCACTAAAGGCTTGTGGTCAGTATGCAATCTGAATGAGTCCAGTCCAACAAGATATCGTGAAAACTTCTCACAGGCTCAAACACATGCAAGGCACTCCTTCTCTATCTGTGCATATTTAACCTCGGCAGGGGTGAGTGTTCTGGAACAAAAGGCAACCAGCTTAAGTTTCTCTCAATGTTGTTGGAAAAATGCCCCACCAATACCATAACTGCTGGCATCAGCGCTGACAACTGTTAACTTTCCAGGGTCGTAAAATGCTAAGACTGGTTTGGATGTCAGCATCTCCTTGACTTTCGTGAAGGCATAATCCTGGTCTGGGCCCCAATAACAGGCAGTGTCTGATTTCAGCAGGTCCATAATTGGTTGCATTATTGTAGACAAGTCTGGGAGGAATCTACCATGGTAGTTGATCATGCCCATGGTGCGACATAGCTAACTGATATTGAATGGCACAGGTAGCTTTCACTGCGGCAACCTTTGTTGGACTGGGGAGTATGCCATCTGAGCTGATCACATGACTGAAGAATTCCAGTTTGTTCTTCCTAAATTCACATTTTTCTTTGTTGAGCTTGAGACCACTCCTATTGAACTTCTCCATTACCAAATTTAGGCGTCCGTCATGCTCCTCCAATATTCTGCCATAATTGAGTATATTATCCATAATGGCCTCTGCCCCTTCATAGCCAGTCAGCAGCTCTGTCATTTTTCTCTTGAAAATCTCTGGTGCCGACATAATACCAAATGGGACTCGTTTAAAGTAGAAGCGACCCAGCGGTGTAATAAAGGTTGTCAGCTTTGCACTTTCTGGATGTAAAGGTATTTGATAAAATCCGCTTTCTGCATCAAGTTTGGAGAAGACAGTGGAGCCTATCGGCTTCGGTAATATATCATCTAAAGTAGGCAGCATATATCTTTCGTGTTTGACAGCCTGATTGAGCTTCTTCAAGTCGACACAAATTCTGACTCTGCCATTTTTCTTAGGGACTGATACCATAGGTGCACACCATTCTGTAGGCTCTGTTATTTCCTCAGTGGTGCCTTCCTGCTGCATACGGAGCAATTCTTCTTTCACCTTAGACAACAAAGGAAATGGTACGCGCTTGGGTGCAGCTATACTGTATGACCTGGCATCATCCTTGAGTATGATCTGTACTGGCTCACACTTCAACAGGCCAAAGTGCCCAAAGGCTGTTTTGTTGATCTCTTCAACTCTTTTCACAAGACCCATTGCATGTGCCACTGCACGTCCAAGGAGATTATTGGCACGTGGTCCCTTGATGACAAATACTCGAAACTGTTATGATACTTTCTTATAGGTAGTATGTGCCATAAACTCGCCTCTTGAATCTAGAATCCCTCCAGGGCTGCACAACTTGGATTCAGATTGTCTCAGCTTTGGTTTTTTTGGAAGTGAGTTGTAGGTTGCTTCCGACATAACTGTTGCATCTGCTCCAGTGTCTATCTTGAAGTGAACTGCCGCTCCACAAATGTTCAAGATCACACACCATGCCTCATTAGCGTCATCACACATAGTTACTGAGCCGAGGAAGAATGCTTCTTGGTATTCTGCATAATCTATAGCTGGTGTTTCATTGAATGTGACCTCATTTACTCTTTTTGAGCAACAGACAATGGCAAAGTGGTCAAGCTTGTTACAACTTCTGCACCGTTTTCCTTTAGCGGGACATCTCTCACCTCTACCATGCCTCCTGTTGCATTTGTGACATGTTTGTTATGCTGTTGTTTGACCAGTCTGATTTGGTTTTCACCACTGATGCTGTCCGTTTCGGTTGGTCGATCCTGGTTTAGAGCCTGATGTCTTGTTCTGTTTAGAAATTTCATCCAAATCTTTGACCGTCTGACTTTGGTCACGTATCTGACTTTTTACCAGTTCCGACTGTCTCGCTATTTGTATGGCTTTCACTAAGGTAAGGTCGGCCTTCATTTGTAGCTTTTCAGAAACCTTTTTATCCAGAATTCCAATTACAAGACGATCCCTTATTGCTTCATCCTTTTGTGCGCCATAGTCACAATGATCGGCAATTTCATACAGCTTTCTTACAAATTCCTCCACGGACTCTCCTGGTTTTTGACTAAGTTGGTGGAAACACGCTCTTTCGTGGATTACATTGCTCTTGGTGACGAAGTAATCATCAAATTTCTGCAAAACTGGGGCATGCTTGTCGGCATCTTCATCATTAGCAAACTCGAACGATTTAAATATTTGTTCTGCTTCTTTCCCCATTGCATATATTAGTGAACTTACTTGAACTGCCTCATCATCCTTATTTAGTTTAGTGGCAATCCTAAAGCACGTGAAACGCTGTTTCCAATCCGACCACTCCACTGGCTTCCCAACCTTAAAGCTCTCCGTGCCTGGAATTTTGCCATTTTCCCTCACTGCAAAAGTTTATGCATCTTTTGGAGTCACATCTGACACCATGTCATGAAAACGAGGAAGTCTCAAGTTGTTACACACATAGGGTTTATTGACACACATTCATAATACACATCAGATATCTTCCATGATAGATCGTGGCATCCCCTATCTCAGGGAGCAGTCCTTATCTACTATTGCAGCTACTAAGGGGAGCAGTTATTAATTAGAACTAACTACGATACCACACAAAGTACGGTATTTTATAATTTAAATCTGATTGCTTGCTTTGTAAATACTTTTCTTGCTGCATACAACCAGAGGGGCTCATATTGTTGCTGACATCTTATCTATTGGTCATACATGTACTATATGTATGACTGATAGATAAGTTGTCAGCAACAATATGAGCCCCTGTGCCTACAACCTATACAAAAAGCTGTTCTGTTCTATTCGTAGATATCTTAAACACCATTTATAAACTTATTCTTGTAATTTTATGCACTATGATATTTATCACAGGGGCTCGTATTGTTGCTTACAACTTATCTATCAGTCATATATGTAGCCTCGAGCAACCACCTTTAGTTCACTTAACGTGAATTTTAATGCGTTCATTATAATATTATGATAATCTATTAAAATAAACCATAAAAAGTGTTAAACTATATTTACTTCATTTAATCAGCATGAAACAAATGTTGGCATTCGTGTACATTAGTTCATAAGTACAGTTTTTCCGAGCGTGTGTATGTTTACTTATTTCCGGAAGTGACATCCATGGTTCGTGACACTCACTAACAAGTCACATGGCATATGACCGGACCATGCCAGTTAGACCAAGGTATGGATATTATTAGTTTATAGTGTCACTGTGTTTTTGAAATTAAAAAAAATAAATTTAAAAATGAATACTTTTTTTTCGTTAATTCTATATGCAGTTTGTGCACTTACATTACTGCTTGCTTGTTCTTTACCATATAGATACATGACTCAATAGACAGAGAGAGAGACAGACATACAGAGGGAGAGAGAAATTTAATAATAGACACTGGTGAATGGATATACATTTTATTATGATTCAATGTCTTTTGATGTAGAATATGTGTTTATTATGAAATAATACTGAGACGAAAAAGTCCGTAGTGAATATACATTTCGAGTGTAAATTTTTCTTCCGTTGTATAAGAACCCCACATGATTAAAACCAAATATTTACATTGGCTATCTAGTTGTATTAATTCCCAAGGTTGGTTTTCCTGTTCAAAATACGTAAACAAAGTCATCGTGTGATCGGCGGTGCTATCTTTAACATATAATAGAAAATTCAAGGCCAAAATGTCTGACACAAATAAGGCATTAGTGAAAATAAAGATTTTTTATTATGATTTGTTTAAATTACATAAAATTACATTTTTGAATCTCATTTTGTTTGATTTTACTATGTAATTAAATTCTGTCGCTCTTTAAGAATGCTGGTGACACAGCTGCTGACATTATTTTGCAACAAGCGTGTTAGATCGCAAGAAACATAGCGCACGATTGAAGAAGACACACGACAACTGGCTGTTGGACAATAGTATATAATAGTACAATTTGTAGTATTATTAAATAGTACATGTATGACTAATAGATAAGTTGTAAGCAACAATACGAGCCCCTGTGATACTTATGTATACAAACTGTTATTTTAAGATCCTTTTTACACTCGTTATATATTTTTCTGATTTTATTGTTTTATTGCACTTTAAACAATTTTAAAATTTGACTTCTTTTTCATTTTTAATAATGAAAATACATATTTATAAACATGAAATTCTTTTTTATTAAATGCGACTAATGTTAACGGAAAATACAATAGCATGTGAAGAAATACTGGGTACAAAACATCCCGGTTATGAAACATCCTGGTTACGAAATGTCCTGCACCCATCTATACATACATAGGTACATATATATATACAGAGATACATACACACACATACATTCATACATACTTACAGGCACTAAGCTATATCCATACAAAAGGAGAGAGACATATATACATTGATATTTATTTGTATTTAAATTCTATGTAGATGTGTCCCATGCTGTTTGATAGCTGAAAATCATGCCAGTGCTTTATCGGTTTCCTGCTTATTTATTCATTCATCTATTTGCCCATCCATGTACCCATCTATTGATCTATCTTTCTATCGTAATACCTCTGTTTGCAACCACCACGCCATATGTCACACCAATATACCAATTTTATTGATCCAAAAGCGTAGATGAGTAATTTGCATTGCATATTGTAATTTGAAATAATGCATATTTTCTCATTTTAAATGTATTAACTTTTACTCGTGATATTTAGCAGGCAGCATTATATGTCAAATAATTGAAGAGTCTGGGACTTCAACAAAGCGTCCACTCAATGTGTGTTTGATTGGAACCGTTGGTGCAGGAAAGTCTTTTTTCATTAACACAGTAGCTGCAGCTCTTAATGGAATACGCTGGCGTGAGCATGCAGCCATTGGTGACTATGGTGGTATGAGAGGCGTGGCTACATATATCCAAAGGTAAATTGTGAATCCCTAACAAATTTCCAGATTTGTATTTATTCCTAGCTCATTTGAGTTAGTTGTTGTTACCAGTGTCCTTCTTGTGTCATGTGTCGTCAGTTGTTTGTAATCCATCCATCACAATTGCGCTTTACCACTCTAAAATCTGTACTTCTGAACAGATTTTGATTAAACTTGGCATATATGTTTGTATCATCAAGATTTCAGAAGCAACATTATGGCGACAGGTTTTAAAAATAAATACTGTGATATGGTATCTGATTGGCTGAGCTTGTTACCAGCCTAGGCGCTGTATTTCTGAACTGTCTGATCAAACTTGGAATATAGATGCTTCTTAGGATTCTGTCGCATAATAGTGGCTGACCTTGTTACTGCATGTACAAGTAGTCCAGACAAATACATAGGCTTATATTTTATCAATTTTGTACGAGTTTGATTAGGAGTAACATCTACGCGTAATAATGAGGTGATACGATACTTCATTGAGTGAGCTTGTTACAACTCTAAAGGCTTTTCTTCTAAAAGATTTATTTTTAAAATCAAAATTGGAATATAAGTTTATATAAGGAAGTTATCGTACAAGTTTGATTATGAGCTGAAACCAAGTGTTGACCGAGATTTTTATCATTCTAAATGCCGTTTCTATGACCAGATCTTTGTTAAACTTTGGTATTATGTGCTTATATAATGCAGATCTGGAATTGGTGCATCCATATACAAGTAGGTCATGTTGAATCTGATTCACAGAACTTTTACAGTGCCAGAAGCTAGGGGTGGGGATGGGTCTAAATTGGTCACATAGGCTGTTACTGTACAACAGATATCCGACATCCATGACTCATTTGTTCATATTGCTGAGATAATATGGCGACTGTGTGGCACAAGTTATTACCATCCCTGAGGAGACTGTACTTCCTGAACAAATGTATCAACTTGGTATATGGGTATATATCATAAAAATATTGAACAAGTTTTCTATTTTTGAAGCAGTATGTATGTATGAATATTATTGTAAATCTAATCTCTGATTGGCTAAGTTTGTTATCACTCTAGAAAAGAACTTATGTCCTTAGAGGGTTATCAGAAAATGATCAATAAGCTTATGATAGCATATTTTAAGGCATTAGGTTATTCTAATTATAAGTAACATTTTCAGAATGATGATATTATTTTGTTACATTTTGACTAGTATTGACTAATTTTTTTATCCTGATACCTTCGTCCTTAAAATAGTTATTTTCCTCAGACTTATAAAAGCCAAAATTGACAAGATAGTTTGCTTAAGGAGTCATGCTTACACACCTTAATGGGTTAGGATAGTGCAGCAAGCTCAGTCTAATGAGCATTAAGAGGCCCACTTGCATCTCTTGTTCTTCTACTGCCACGTTTTTGGTATTCACAAAGACAAACATTGTGGCTTTCAATAGGCATCATGGTGGAAGGAGATTATAGCTTTGCCCATTTTATATGAGGATGTATTTCTGTACCGGTAAGCTTATCTTTGCCTAGTTGTACCAGTTCGTAGTCTAAAAAACCCTGGACTTGAGCCAGCCAGCTAATTTTGGACCCAATTTTTTTTCCGTTTGGTCGTTTTTTGGAAAATTTTGCTAAAAACACTTTGAAAGACTTTTCGACTAAAATTCTGTTTTACCCCAATATCTTAACTTTTACCCTATTTTTCTAAATTATTACCCGATTTTTTTTTTTTAATTAACCAAAAACAACAATTTGAAGCATTTTCACTCAAATGTCTGACTTTTAATGTTTTAATCTTAAACTTATTTGAAAAACACAACCGCCCACCATATGCTCCAATATAAATGAATTATACATTCAAACCTTACCCTCAAATACCCTTACATAAACCTGATTTATTCAATTATTCAAAATGAAAACCAAGGATATAAGATTGTGCATCGCATAGTGAGATATCTACCCCATCTGAAGCCTGTTGTACCCAACGTCCTACAGCAAAAGCCAAGTTATATTGCCATAAAAGGACAATCTGAGATAGAAATATATTTTTCAAATTCAATTGATAACAGAGATGGTAAATTATACATTTTGATACAGATAATAGATTTTGTAGTCGGTTATTACAATATTTAAAGTGATTAAACAGATAATATATTCTATTATGTAAACGATAAGAATGAAACCAATACCCTGTCAATAGCTGATGGTTTTTATAATCTTGACAGCCACATGCAAAATTCAAAGAAGGAATGACTGCTATTAGTGACACTGATGAAACCATGTATATTGAATGCCAGAAACATACCACTAGAGTGTTCGTAACTTGGATTAATAATTAGACAACATATATAATTAACTATAACTGTAAATTACTTCGATTGAGTAGTCAGAGATCTATAAATACATCTACTGAATCAGATACAGTTTGCGGATTTTTGAATCCTAAAACTTGTAAAGTTTCCTTGATTAATTAAACCATACAAAGAATTACTGTAGCAGTTTATATTCTATTCTATTAGAGCTGCTGCCCATTAAAAATGTATTTTTTTTTTTCAAAATGTATTTCACAGTGATTTCATATCTTGAAGTTCTAATAAAAGATTATATAGATGTACTATAAATAGAATAAATAAGTTATTTAAGTTATGCTTCATGACGCTTTATGCAACTTTTTGCAGCCTTCTACAAAAGTTTAGTAGTCACCGCCTGTCCTGGGTCTTTCTGACATGTCTCATTTTTTTATAAACCTTCCTTTGAATATATAGCCCCTATTCCTGTAGCAACAGCTACACCACATATCACAGCATTGGCTAAAGTGGTCCAGGGGTGGTGCCACCACCTGAAGCCCGCACTCCCCTCCCCCCCCCCCACTTAAAAGCATGAAATGACCAGAGTTTCCTATAGTTAGTTCTCTGTAAAGTTAGATGGTAAAATGTATGCCCTGGAAATGCTTACAATACAGTAGCCGTTGGGGCATTTGCCCCATGAACATCCACCAAGGGTTTCATCTCTCAGACACCTTGCCTACTTGTTTATGCCCCAACCCCACACCAAAACGATATTCCTGAATCCGCCCCTGTATCAAGTAATACATTTTGTTTGAGCTTTTGCTGTCATGTGAGTAGGTTTTATTTACATTAGTTCTCTCATCCAAAAATCTATCCTGTATTTGTTTAACTTTTCTGCTTCGGCTTTTCACATTCTTGTGAATGTTTTCCAAGCTGTTTTACCAAGCTCAGCTCTACGAGAATCTCTTATTTTTTGGTAAAGTCGCCTTCTCCGGTGATTTAGGAACCTTTGACTTTTCTTCAGTTTTACTTTAGCTATCTTCCATTTTTTTTCTTTTTATTTTTTTTTTTAAATTTATCAATTTGCATCAAAAATACAGTTTTTGTTTTTCTTCTCAACTTATTATTAAAGCTTGTTTATTTGTTGGAAATCACATTTTTATCAACTTACAAATATCTTAAATTAATAGTATAATCTAGACTGATTTACAGTAGTGTTAAAATCTTATGCATTTTAAAAAACTTTATCAGTTCTTCTGTGTATATCTTTATATATATTTGTAATTTCTTTTTTAACTGAATCACATTTATTTAATACATTTTACTTAAGCAGTTAATTCTACTTTATAACAAATTGTTTCAAAAGCCCAGTCTCAGACTAGATGTTATCCAGACAAAACATTTTAGTTTCTTCAGTAGATAAGGAGCATATAATGGAATTGCTACTGTTTGTACCCAGTTGTTTGTGAACGGCTTTGGAGGCAGGTTCAGCTATAGCTTTTTCAACTCACTGTGACCTTTGAAGCCATGTTCACATTCAGGACGAATTTGAGCCCAAAGGCCTGTGAAGTGGTCAACTAAAAAACGCTAGACCTTTCCACAGCTATTCTATATAGATCAAAGATATATATATATATATATATATATATAGAGAGAGAGAGAGAGGATATTTTCTTTTCCTATGTTAATACCGGATATATTTCATCGTGTGGTACGAAAAACGTGATATTTTAACGAGTGGCGAAGCCACGAGTAAAAATATACCATTTTTGGTACCACACGATGAAATATATCCGATATTAATGCAGGAAAAGAAAATTTTCTTTTTATTATATACCAAAGTTTCTCCAGAATCGAAGCATAGAAGATTAAATTCACTATTCAGCACCACACTCCACCCCACCCACCCCTTTTTTCGTAAATTCACCTCACTTTCATAGGCTGGTCATATAAATATCAGTGACTTAAGATAGCGGCATGATTGGGTTGACCTAATCTGTCGCAGTAATTTTTTTTGTGATCTTTTGTAAACTATTTGATCATATTTGACCACAAAGCAAGTCCAGTTCATCAATGTATTACAGTGGGTTTATCATTGTTGTCAAGGAAGTAAGGGGAAATAACTTCATAGAGATGCGAACGGCGTCGACTCAAATTTCATCAGCAAAAATTAATTTCCATGTCTGAAATGTAATGCAGTTTCTATTTATTTGTTCTAGCTCACAAAATGCTCGTTTTTATTGCTGCAGGTATAACTTCTGTAGGCACACACAATCCAGAATTGCATGGCATGATGGGAAATCTTATATTTTCACATGTGAAAATATAGGAATGAAAAAATCTGAAGGATATATTTTTCACATGTGAAAATATAAGAATGAAAAATCTGAAAATTATTTCGCCAATAAGTTTCTATATTTCACACTAAAGTATATAATATATATCTATATATATATATATATATATATATATATATATATATATATATATATATATATATACACGCACATGCAACTTGTGTGCCCCAGCTATCCGGCATTTATAATTAAACTGTTCATTCAATTGATGGGTCCAACCAAATATTAGTTGTTCACCACAGTGTATGCATTCAGACCTAACACCTTCATAAACTTCACACTTGTATATATTTTCTCCAAAATATATCATATGATGACTTATAACAGAAATGCCAATATATACTGATTTCTAAACTTCATATTTTAAGGGCTGTTCTCTGAAATATATCCTTATATGATTCTTTAAAGTCTAAATGCAAAACAAAACCAACGTTTAATTATAAACTTCACATATGAATGGTCGCTGTATTAAAGAAGACTATTGTTATTAAGGTGGAGACCATCCAATTAGTGAAGACATTTTCTGTTTTCATATAATCAATATGTGCATTACTACCAAATTTATATTTAATCGAAAGTATACCTTTCAATTATAACTTTGCGCTGAAATCACACTTTTATTGGCATTAATAGCATATGGTTTGTTTATACTACCATTATGTTTGACTACTTGCATATTTGGAAATCTTAAAATAGACTGAAGAACATTTCATATTCCGTCAATATAATTTTGCTGGAGACTTTTATTTATTCGTCAATGTTACTGGAAGATAATCAAATTAGGGGATATGCCCACCCCCCCTTTCACTTTGCTGCATCTGCTCAAAGGAGGGAGGGGGTCGCCTTGATATTCAAAGTGCTGGCTTTTAGTTCTTGAAGCTGTTTTTTCATTTCAAGTTAATTTTTGAGGTCTTTATCCTAGAGATTTAAGCAAATGGTAAAATTGTATATACCCCTCTTGGTATTGTATTAATTTTTTTCTTTTGTTTTCTGTTCTTTGTTTCGGGGCGGGGGAGGTGAATTTACAGAAGTTTAAATTAATAAAATTGGGAATATAAAGACTCCCTCATCCCAGTCGCTTTGTTCTGGGTCAGATGGAGTAGGCATTTCACTGTGTGACGTGCTGGCTTTTTATCCTTAGTTTTCATTTGGAATAATTTAATAAATTGGCTTCAGGTAAGGATATTTGAAATTTAGAGAGTAAGGTTAAAATTAGAAGTCATTACGTTTGGAGTGTAAGGTAGGCCAAAGTTTCCTTTGTAAATAATCAACATTTGAACGTGTCAATTAAGAAATTTCAGTAAAAATGCTTTTTAAATTGTGATTATTTTTGAGGTTGTTTATAAAAAAAATCAGTTAATACTTTTGAAACATGCAGTAAAATGTTAAGGTATTAGGGCCAAAAAGTTCAATTTTAGTCGAAAATACTTTTAAATGTTTTTAGCAAAGTTTTGTTTAAATTGATCAATACAGCAAACATTGGGTTAACAAATTAGGTGGCTGACATGGGTCCTAGGCATTTTATACTACTCCAATTTAATATTGCATGCACAACAATGAATAACACTTATAATTTCAGATTTCCAAAATGCTGTCAAGGTGACAATCCAAAATATAATGATGTATCCTTGCCAACTCTTATTGATGTACCAGGATTTCCGCAGGATGAAGAGCCACGCCGCTCTACTAAGGAGATATTTCGGCTAATCTTCTTTGGGAAAATTGGTCACAAAGACTCTCTGCAGGAAGCAAGAGATATTTGTTGGAAGATTAGTCTCAACACACTGAGACGAAAGTGCAGAGAAACTAATAGGGATGAGAGGGTCAACAAAATTGACAGGATTATATTCTTTGCCACAGCTAGAGAGATGCTCCCTGTAGATCTCATCCAGTGTGTCATCAACGCAGCCCAGCCCTCAGGGAGTATTACAGATTACTTCAAAAGATGCAAGTGCATTTAAAACTTAATTTATCCGTTCACACACACACATATATATATATATTTCATTTTTTTCTTCATTTCTCCTGTAACCTTGCTGGTCATAGGGGAGCCACTGATGACTTTGAGAAAATCTCTCTTCATTTCGCCTGGATTCTTCTCTCTAATTCTGCTGTTAGGGTCCATGTCTCACATGCATATATAAATATGGACATATCGAGGGAGCGCATAAGCTTGATCTTGGACCCAAGCGTGATGTTACTGACTTTCCAAATAGGCTTCAGCCTAGCCAGAACAGCTGTTGTCTGCGCAATCCTGGAAAGAACCTCAGGTTTTGAACCTTCATCAGAGGCGATAGCACCTAGGTACTTGAAGGTTGTTACTGTGCCCAGCTTCTGTCCATTCACTCTTATTTCCTTTTGGATGCCACTTGGGTTGTTTGTCATTAGGTTTGTCTTTTCAGCATTGATCTCCATCACATATCTTAGTGATGCTTGATTGAGACGGTTCGCTAAGGTTTCCATTTCTTCTTCATCTCCTGCTAAGTCATCGATATCATCAGCGAAGCGCAGGTTGGTGATTGTTCTGCCTCCAACACTGACACTGCCCTCATGGTCTTCCAAGGCATTGGACATGATCCTTTCCAGGTAGATGTTGAAGAGAGTGGGTGAAAGAAGGCACCCCTGTCTGACTCCGACAATTTTGCCCTCATATAAAGAATGCAAATACTGAATCAATTAAAAGAACAGGATTATCACCATGAACAAGATGAGTGATGCACTACTTAATGTGACAAAAACCTCAGGCACAAGTTCTTCCATTTAATGTTATTTTTCTGTCAAATAAACGTTGCTGTTGAAAAGATGAAAAAATGGATTTAAAGCATTATAAATATAACTTTTTGTGACACTTCAGTTAGAGCTTGCTGCACGATCAACAAATTGAGTCTTTTAGCATAATATAGGTTGTTTCCCTTTCTATGAAAGAGTTTACCTTCCCACAGTAGGTATTTTTATAATAATGCACAATAAAAACATGAGCATTTTAAGCGGATAATAGTTGTTAAGAAAAATAAGCACAAAAACCAATACAACAATACATGGTTCTATTTTGATGTAAATACACAAATTTACATGAATTTGTTGAAAACTATTTCTTTTCAATAAATTTAAACTCAAAAATGCTCATTTCAGCTACATTCTGTATAGTAAAATACCTACCATGGCAAGACAGTCCCTTGCTAGAAAGGGAGGTAACTTCTGCAATGCACAAATAGGGAATTATAAATAAAAATCTAATTTCCACACAAAATATTAAATAATTGGAATTTTTTTATCATGTTACAGCGCTGGTCTTTTCATATTCAACTGATATTTGTCACTAATGATGCACCACTACACCACACCGTTCTTTGTGCATCTTAGATTCAGCAGACCATATATAAAAAAAAACGCGCTATGTTTACACGTTCTATCAATACATTAGAGAAACCAGCCAGAACCAGTGTACTGTGGACCGGAAATGCTCCACCACTAAAATGACTGGTGCGATGATGCATGACAGAGTAATAGGATTAGAATTGTTAAAGAACAGCTGATACGTGTACACAGCAAGCTGTTAATTGATTACCTTATTGTTGAGGAGTTTAAGGCTAAATGCAGGATGTTTTCTGAAGTGTTATAAGTAATAAAGCGATAAAAGGTGGTCCATGATGTCTTCTGAGCCTTTGATGAAAATCGGCCGACCCTTGGCAGAGGGGAAATAAAACGATGAGACCGACCATAAAAAATGATTTCAGCAGACACACTACAGTAATTATTTTGATTTTTTACTTGTTTAATTGTTGTATTGTTCAAAACGTTTTAAGAGGACAATTTGAAACGTGTGCTTTCTCCCAATTCTAAAAAATCAACCGGCTATGAAATATTACAAGTTCAACAATATTTAGATCCCGGAGTTTAAGTGTGTACAGGTGAGTAGCAAAGGTCCTGAGTTAGCATTGTGTTTCGAAGGTATGCATCTTTTGTTTTGTATTTCATAAACTATTTGAAGTTTTCATGCCTAGATAAAATATATCAGATAAAAATATGTTACAAGATAATTGTCCAAGATCAAGCTTATGCGCTCCCTCGTCATGTCCATATTCCTATATGCATGTGAGACATGGACCCTAACAGCAGAATTAGAGAGAAGAATCCATGCCTTAGAGATGAGATGTTATCGAAGGATCCTAAAAATCTCATACTTAGACCACGTCTCTAATGCGGAGGTGTGCACTAAAATCCAAGGTGCAATTGGACCTTATGAAGATCTGCTCACCACTGTAAAGAAACACAAACTAAGATGGTATGGTCACGTCTCACGCTCAACTGGCCTGTCAAAGACAGTCCTACAGGGCACAATGAGAGGAAAGAGAAAACGAGGCAGACAGAAGAAGAGATCGGAAGACAATATCAAAGAGTGGACAGGCATGGACTTTGCAAAGTCCCAGAGAGCAGTGGAGAACAGGGCGAAATGGAGAGAGATTGTCGCAAAGTCATCAGTGGCGCCCCTATGACCAGCAAAGTTACGGGAGAAATGAAAATGAAATGATGAGGGCAAAATAAATTTTAAAAAGATGTTTGCAATAGAATGTGTCTGGTAAGGTACTATTTGAACTCTTCATGCCTTTTTATTGCCACAAAAACTAGCATAAAAGTTATATTGGTTATCGTTCATCAATCATTTCTGTAATTTTTATGAGTAACAATCTCTGTAAAATATCTTTTTGTGTATTGGACAAAGTCACTAATTTTAAGTGTCATGATTCTTTAGAATGAAATAAAATAACAGCTAGTTTTAGTATAGATTTTTGTGCCTGGCTGACTATAAAATATCAAAATGTTCGTACAATTTTATAGGAAAGTTATTATTATTATCAGTAGTAGTAGTATTTATGTCGATCACCATTTTGCTTTATTCTGTTGTAGTCTATATTGAATTGTGTACATTAAAATATACCTAGGATTATCTTTTTGAATTTTTCAGCCATTCCTATTTTTGGAGTTCTCACGCACACAAGCCCCAAGGAAAATGAAAAGACTGAAGACCTTGATAAGATAGCGAAACGATTCAGGCATGCTCTTGGGATCAACGGCCATCGCCTGCTGAAATGTTCAAACTATTGTGACGACATTAATGGTGGAGGCTGCGTAACACCCATTCTACCAGAACTGGATATACCAGTTCTGGAATTCCTTGTTCAGGTAAATTACAATTAAAACAAAGATCAAAAGTGAGACAATTTAATAATGTATATACATTTATTTTGGTAGATAGCATTCTGGTAAATATTTATAAGGCCTGATATAATCAAGATTATATCAAAAGTCAATTACACAGTAAAACACAGTAAAACAAACAGGCTTAATAATGTTCTTTGAACACAGGTCACAAATACAGTAGAATTAAAAATACTGAGATATTACTGTTGCTATTAAAGTTAATGTACTTGTTTGCGAGAAATCTCATAATTCAAAATTCAAGTAAATTGTACATATCTAATATATGTCAGACATGGGCATACTTCATATTGATTATATAAAATCTTTCAGAAGAATATTCCTTATGTAAGCAAACACAAGCATAATCAGGTATCAAGCCATTAAGGCAAAGGGCATAGGGAAGGTTGGGTTTGAAAAGGAAAAAAACAACTGCGATCTCGACTGAACAGTGTCTAAATCACTACTGAAAAGGTGGGGAACTCTTGAGTATCAAAGATGATTTCGTGCACAAAAACTTACGATATCAACCGATTGTATATTTTTGAGCTCCAACCTAAATCAGGATGAGTTTGAATCTGTATTGCTTGTGTACTTAAAATCGAGAAACAATTACTGAATACTAACAGAAGATATTTTTCCTCGTTTATAATCGTTTGGAAACTTTATAAACTCTTCTGTACTACGACAAGGTTGTATAGCTCATAAAAGGCACTAATGATGGCAAAGTTTCTTAAATTAGTCCAGAATGTGTACATACACACTAGCACGGAAACTAGCAGTTACAGCTATTATACAAATTTTATATCTTGGGTTCTCAGTTTTTTAAAATTTATCTTGCGTATTGGATAATCATCCTTTTCTAAAGAATTCAAGCTTTCTTTTATGTGTGTCAGGAGTTACATTTCCCTCACACTTTCCTCAACACCCTCCCAGCAAAAATCGATAAGGCAAAACTGTTTGGGATTTAACATAACGTTGTCTCTGTGGAATACTTCACCCTCCTACAGAAGCGACAATTTGCTTTACGGTCACAGGCAACTGATTATTTTATGAGCTATGTGTGGTGTTATATGAAATACTGTATTTAAAAGACTGAACTTAGCTGATTGGCTGAAAATAATTATGAGAAAAAAATAATGTAATTTTTCCAAAAAAGTCCAGATACGGGTAAACTGTACGCAATAGTAGGCTTGAACCCACAACCATTTTCATTTTATTGCTGTTGCCGCACAGGTTCCACTGGATGTAAATCCGGAGATCTCACTGTATTTTTATAGTGAGCACCAACATTGGAATTTATTTCTCAAAAACAAGCAGCAAAGCATATTATTTTCAACATTTTTAAAAGTTTCCTCTTAGATAGACCATTCATAAGATGTAAGCATGTTTCACCAGTCTTTTTTTTTCAAAAGTTTCATTGACATGAAGAATACGACACATACATGTGATACATTAAATATTGTAAAAGTATTGCAACCATTTTTTTTTAAGACAAGCAATGTAGGAAATTCCAAGCAATTATTTTGTGTCACAGTTAGATGAAATATAAAAGCTAAGGAAAGAAAGAAGAATAGGAAAGAAAAGGATGTATTATTGATATACATACTTTTAAAGTTAGCATACTAATATGTAGTGAAAATAATGGCATTTCAACAGAACAAATATCAAAGCATGCATATATATTCCTTGACAAAATACACCACCAAAGTATTTTTAACAATATGTATCAAATACCATCTTTTCTGTTGGGTAATCTACATTAGAAAGCATATGTCTGCTTGCTAATGTGCAAATTCTGGCAACAAATGGGGAATTCAAAGACCTGAATAGCGGGTAGATAGCGATCTATTAACAGTTTGTACAATGACCATTTTTTGTCAAACTTTTCCCATTTACAATTTCTATAAGCACTATAGTTGTCCACATTGAAATTAAAAACAACAATATTTTTGAACTGAGACAGACTTGGCCTGTCTCTATTAAATCTGCATATATATATATATATATATATATATATAATGTTTTGCATATAGAATTGGTAAGTTAATTACATCATCAGCCTGAGTGTTGTCTGTTGTCTCTAAATCCAAAGCTAAAATCTACTTTTTTAAATTCCAAATTATGTGTGCGACAACACTTATTTTTTATCCGTTGTAAGGTGTCATTTTAAAAAAATCCTTGTTATCTGACAATCCCAAAAATATCAGATATTGTCTCTTCATGCAACATACAGAAAGAATAGAGTTAGTTTGGAATAATGTTAATTCTTTTGAGAAATACATTCGTAGCCAAAATTCTATGTAAAATTTTGAACTGCAACCATCGAAAGTGTGGACATTTTGTAGTTTTATATGGTAGTAAGAAACATAATGGCCAGTCTTTTTTTTTCTAATTCACCAAATTCAAAATTATACTGCCTTCTAGAAGTTAGTATTTCATTGTTTACAATCAATTTACATATACACCTCTACATCCTTTTTATTTTTAATAATAGTATACTCTGCAGTATATATAGAGAAGACTGTTGTAAATTAGAGCCCTAATTGATTAGAATTTATTTTTGTATGACTTTATCCAGTGGCTGTGTGAGGGGGGGGGGATTGTCCCCGGGCACCAGGCAAAGGGGGTGCTGTTGGGAGCTTCTTTTCTTTGCAGCTGTAACAGGGGCTTAGATGGTTGCGGGGGATGGAGGTTGGCAACTGACATAAAAGCTTTTCTCTGTGACAAAGTAGGGGCACCACTAACGAACATTGCTCACAGGCACATCGAACCCTCGCACCACCACTGACTTTATCATTGTAAGTATACATTGAAAATCTATGAAATTAATGTGAATAGAAAACTTAGTTTTAAAATTATCAAAGTTTATCAAAGAACCATCCTGATTAATAAAATCATCCACAAATCTAATGCCGTTCTGAAACCATGGTTTATAATATACACTTTTTCCATCTATTGTAATATAAAGATTAAACCATATCTATGTTTCTAAAAATTGTTCAGCTGTGACCATTTTGAATGATCAAGTTAATTCTATTAATGCTTCAGAAAAAAAACCTCTATTCAAAAAGGACTGAGATCCTTTTTTATTGAGTTAATAAAATCTATCCCAAATAAAAAGAAATTATCAATATTTGATACTGAAAAATGTAATCGACTTTTCCATTTAGACTCCTCAGACAACATTGTCGTAAGCCATGTTAGTTTCATAGCATTCACAAAATTAAATAGATTAATTATATTTACCCCCCCCCCCCATGATAATCCTTCACAGCAATATTTCATTTAATTCTGTGCTTTGAACCACGCCATAAAAACTTATGGAAGAGTGTATTTATTTACTAAGAACCTGTGTAGATGGATTTGGTAATGACAGCAAGAGATGAATAATTCTGGAGATAACTAAACTTTTTATTACTGCTATCTTTCCATATGGAGTTAAAAACCTTTTATTACACTGAATTAGCAGGTTCTTAATTTCTCTAATTTTAGATGGGTAATTAATAAGAGATGTATTTTTGTCCAAGTTAATTAAGAACTTAACACCTGAGACAACAAACTAAGTACATCCCCAATCAAGTGTATACTTCATATTACTATCAGTTATTCTTCCGATTCCAAACCATCTTTGTTTTTTTCAATATTTATACTAAGGCCAGACAATTTTGAATATTTATATAAAAGATGTAAAGCAGACATCAGAGATTTCTCTAAACCATCAAAAGTAAGTGATATATCATCAGCATATTGAGAAAGAACATATGATATACTACATATATTTATTCCCCATATATCTTTATTTTTTCTTATCATATGGACTAAAATCTCTGCACAGAGGATAAAAAAGTATGGGGAACGAGGATCCACCTGTCTATACCATCTTTCGATACCAAACCAAATGGATGCTTGACCATTAATAATTACACAAGATCTGATGTTCCGATAGAAAAGTTTTATCCAATTTGTTATTGGTGTTTCAAAATTGAAAAAAAAAAGATAACTTTATCTATATTTGGCCATGCAACTGAGTCAAATGCCTTTTCAATGTCGATTAAAAGCAGTAGTCTATGTATCTTGTGCATTTTGGTGTAAAACATTGTCATATAAGTTTATTATAATCTCTCCAATGTATCATCCTCTTAGAAACTCATCCTTATGTATGGTTGTGAGTAGCACAGTTTTAACCCTTCTTGCAATACATGCAGAAGCAATTTTGCATGATAGATTTAGAAGTGAAATGGGTCTACATTTGAAATATATCACCTTTTGGTAGGCATGTAATTACTCCTTCTTTCTTTGTGGCAGATAATTCCCCAAGCTTATAACCACAGTTAATAGCCCTCACTACAAACTGTCTAATATCCTTCCAAAAAATGTATAAAATTCTACGGTGAATCCACCAGATCCTGGATTTTCATTAGGCATTTTTTGTAAAACATTTGCAGCTTCTGTATATGCTTTAGGGACATTTTTACTGTAAATCATTCAATCTTAGAATGTCAGAATAATTAAATAGCATCATTTCACTTATGTAGTTTTTATTTTCTAAGTTATAAAAGTATTTGGTCACTTTATCTTCTACTTCAGTTCATAATGCTCTTGACCTAACCCTCACACCATTCATCTTTTTGCTTCAAATATCTTCTAACTCTTTCTTTTTTCATCCAGTTTTTGGTAATTCATTCACATCACTTCTCTCTTCTAAACTGCTTATGTCTACAGTTAGTTGCTTTTCCTGTCGATCTTGCATTTTTGTCCTAGATGATGCTTATAAAATTGTTGTCCCTCTAATTTCTAACAGAAGCATTTCAAAGAAAAGTTGATAATTTATGACAGGTTTGAAATCAGATATAAGTATATTCCAAAAGTATCTAATTGTTCAGCAGCACATACTGATGTTTAACTTTTAAGATAGCTTCTTTTACTCTTTTCACATATTCAGGGTCTTTTATTGGTGAACTATTAAATTTCCAGCAGCTTTTTCTTCTGATTTCCTTTTGGAAACTATCTTCATTTCTTAAAGAGAATGATCAGTTCCATATCCCCGTTCAGTATTTACATTTTCAATAATTGTGAATACATTTTATGACACTAGAAAAAAGTCCAGTCTCACTTGTTTTACTAAGTTACTTTTCCTCCAAGTATACCTGTGGATCCTTATATTATATTCTCTGCATACATCTACTAAATTATGTTCTATACATATATCTAAAACAACTTCTCTTGCCCTTTGGGTTTTTTACATTATTATAATTGAAAATTTTGATCCATCACAAAATTTAAATCCCCTGCTCCCCCAACCCCCAATTAAAACAAAATCAGTTTTAAAATGCAATATATCTTTTATTTATCTCAAGATAAAAATCTTGATTGTCTCTATTTGCTCCATAGATACTAACAAATGTAAATCTGTAGTTTCCAATGGTTATATGCATGCTAAACTTAATACACGTATTATCTGTGGTTTTTTCCATGGAAGGTGAACTGAAAGTTATTATTCCATAATATAGCTACACCTCTTGAATCAGTAGAATATGAACTAAAAAAACAATAATGTCCCCAGGAAGCCCATATAGAATTCTCCCATATTTTAATGAAGTGGGTGTATTGAAGAAAGTATACCTAATACTTCATATTCCTAAGAAAATTAAATACATCTCTTCTTTTCGTAAGATCCCCCGACCCCTGATTATTCAATGTAGCAACATTTATTGACTCAGACATAAAGAAAGTTTATAATACTCTTATTATATTTTTGTGCAGAGTCTATAACAAACTTGTATAAGGCTCCTTTGTTAGATAAACCATGCCCATTGATGATGTTTAACAATAGTGCTGTATATTGTACTATATCAAGAATACTAATAAAAACGTTGATGGTGATGTCATATACCAACCAAGATTGAGATGTGTCATAGCAGAGTAAGATCCAAGACACAAAAAAGGAAACTAACTTGATGTTTCAAGAAATAGTAAGTGGAACAGAAAGCAGAATGAAAGTATGAAGAAAAGAGAAAAAGACAATATAAGAAAACAGACATTTAGAAGTAAAGTGTAGAAAAAGACCAGTGATGACATAAAAAAAACAGAAGGTGCAGCAATAACTAAAAACAGGAAAAAAATAAAGACATATGGAATAAAGACATAAAATGTGGCCAGAACATAGTGCCGCCTTTGCTTCATCTACAGAATGGTATATGGTATCAGGTGTGTAAACATCAAAACGCAAGAGGAAAAGTAGTTCATACATTTGCCACTGTTTAATGTACTGGACTAGTACACAAATATTTCTATTTCATACATTATAAAACCAAAAAACATTATTATATAAAACAGAACAATATTACAATTATAAAAAAATATTTTTAAAAATTGTACAATGTGTAGAGGCAAGGCTAAACTATCATACAGCACAATGTACTACAAATTCTTAAAGGTATGTCATTCACACTCAAGTACATATATAAGTCGATACAGTTATTGAATATTGGGAGATGTTCTCAGGCAAACAGAACTTTGCCTAACTTTTAGCTGAAACTTGGCCTAACTGTTTATCCTGGATGACTGGCTGGTTTTATGTACATAAAACATAGAGTTTGCCAGCAGTAGTTCTAATTTATAAATTGCTACTAAAATAATATAGTTTACCACAGGATTGCATCTATCAGTTTACAGAAATGCCTCATCTTAGGTCTCAATGGACAGGTGTTTTTGGTGAATTTTCATTCAACAATGATATATTGCGGAAAAATGAAAATAAGTTTATGTTCAAGATACAAACAAAAACTAACCAATGATTTTTGTAGAAACATTGCTTGTAAGAGTTTGATTGAAGTATTCAGGTTAATTCCTTTATACAAATTGTGGCTTTTATACTGAATGGACACTACCCCTAATCCGTCTTTTCTACCTTCATTTTTGACAGCAAAGTGCTATTTTTAATATTTTCCTCTGACAAGAATCAGTATGGGCCGTATGCATAATTAAAGTTCACTGGTATTATTACAAATTAGCATACTTCCCCATCACCCCTCAACCATCTTGATTTTTAGATATTTACCTCTGTAGCAGACATACGTAAATAGGTAAACCAAGTCGGCTGTTAATTTGTTGCCAATTTACGCATTTGATCTCCAATGCTAGTCTAACTGTGACAGACGGTCAGCAAACAAGCCAACCCATTTTCAAGCCTAACTCAAAGTAAATGTAAACCAAACTGCAGATTTAGTTTCTGTGTGAATTTATAAACACTTGGCTTATGCTAATTAGGCTCATGCCTTCTACCTTAAAAATTAGGGGGGGGGGGTCAAAATACGAAACTATCCAGTGAGACCTTAAGAATTCACAGTGACCAGTCTGATTAGGGTAAAAGTTTCTTAGTTTCAAAACTTTTGGCAATTTTAAATTAAACGCAACCTTAATATGAGTAAAATTCAAAATGGTTTGTTTTCTATGACATGCATTCATCAATAACTGAGAAGCCATCATATAAAGCAAGAGCTATGAGATACCCTCATACTTCATCTTTCATTTTCCCCACTCAAACCTAAAATTTCCTTATAGCATGTCAGTTTCATTATTTTTCATAGTTAATATACCCTGTAGTGTTAGTGCCTGGTGATATATGGTGATATGTCACAGAACAAGTAGTACAACTCTTCATGAAATCTCAAAATGTAGTGAATAAAAGATTTAAAAGAAATGAAGATGATTCTCTTGTAAATTAACTGCAAATGTACATGCTAAGTGCTTAAAAAGTATGAACGATGCACTGCATATATATATATATATATATATATATATATATATATATATATATATATATATATATATATATACTACCAGCATTCTTTCAATGATTTCATGAAGGTCAAATCTATGCTACAACAGAGAAATCTGAGGTAGAGTATAAGGGAGGCAACTCCTCAGGTAACCCAAAATATATGGACCAATGTTTGTGCACTGAACCACATCATTAGGGAAACTTAAACAATGAAATTCTATACCCAGACTCAGCCCATCTGCTGATAAGACAATATTTATAGAAAATGTGTGTTGTAAGAACACTAAGAATGTCACATTTGGATCATTTTTACACTGGTCAGTTCATATTCTTGATGAAGCTGCTGCTATTTAGAGAAGTTTGTTTTCCCAGTGATTGTAACATGCCTACAGTCAAATCAAAAGCAAATAGAAAATCATGCAAAAGAAATCGGGGGAGGAGAAAATCACAATTTAAAAAGGGACGTCCATTTCACACAACTCACCAAAACTCCAATGAAGTTGATGTGGATACTCCTGTTGCTGTGAAAGCTCCACAGCAACTGGTGTGGCTGACTCCTGAGGAAATCTGTGATGTCGTCCAAGCTAGCAGTATCACTTGGGTAGGTGTGCTACCATACACCTTGAAGCCTAAAATAACATGAAATTGCTGCTTTTTAGCAAGTGTTAGATTGGTGGTGTGTATATAGGCCATTATAACTTAAATTATGTAATTAAGATCAAATCTATGTATTGAAATATTACATCATGAGTAGATAAGAATGTAAAGGCATAACATTGAAACAATCATCATTAAAGTAGGAAAATATAGAAAGTATGAACTGTAAATATTGATAAACTGAATAAACAAATGAAATACATCAATTAAACCACCTTGTATGAAACTTATAAGGTTTTTGTTGTTCATTAGCAGAATGAATCAGAAGTAATACCTGCTAACTCGGACAGTGCTGAGTTAACTCTCTTCTACTATGCTTTAGTATTATCAAATCTATAGGAAGTGTCTGTTTGGAACACCTTACTATGTCAGATTCAGGACATGGAAGTAATAAGGAAATTATCTTTGGCACAGTGAATAACATTCAACAAGACTGAAAAAATGACATCAGTTCTTAAGGTCTCACTGGACAGTTTTTTGGGCGATTTTTCATCTGACGATATATTGCGGAAAAATGAGAATAAGTTTACATTAAAGATACAAATAAAAACTAACCAATAATTTTTGTAGAAAGCATGCTTGTAAGATTTTGATCGAAGTATTTAGGTTAATTCATTATACAACTGGTGGCTTTTATACTGAATGGACACAACCCCCAATACCTCTTTTCTACCTTCATTTTTGACAGCAAAGTGCTATTTTTAATATTTTCCTATGACAAGGCAGCTAAAAGAATCAGAATGGGTCTCATGCATAATTAAAGTTCACTGGTATTATAACAAATTAGCATACTTCTCATCACCCCTCAACCATCTTGATTTTTAGATATTTACCTCTGTAGCAGACATACGTAAATACGTAAACCAAGTCGGATGTTCATTTGCAGCCCAAGTTATGCATTTGATCTCCAATGCTAGTCTAACTGTGACAGACAGTGCTGTGACAGACAGTCAGCAAACAAGCCAACCCATTTTCAAGCCTAACTCAAAAGTAAATGTAAACCAGATTATAGATTTAGCTTCTGTGTGAATTTATAAACACTTAGCTTATGCTAATTAGGCTAATACGTTCTACCTTAAAAATTAGGGGGGGGGGGGTGTGAAAACACAAAATGATCAAGTGAGACTTTATGAACACAGGAAGTGTAGCTGCGTAGAATTGAACACTTCACAAGTTATAATTACAAAGACAATAAATACAAAATGAACTGTAACCCAGACCAGGGATATCCGCAATGCTATTTTTTCTACGGTAAACGAAGCTCCTTTGTTATTTTAGTTATAAAGCATATTCTAGTTAACTTTCTTTTTATAAACAACATCTCCAAATCAACTGATCATAATACTGGTGTTGATTTACATGTGACGAGGGTAGATGCATGTCCATTATAAGAATTTAGATAAAATTATACAAAAATAATGTTAACTGAAACATGCCAGTCTTTAGTGCAGTTTCCCAATCAAACCCGATCATTTAGACGGATCATCAGTAAACCTAATTTGTTTGATTCTGTCATTAGTGAGTTTGGCATACAGTTCGCAATCAAATAACCAGGCATCTTTCACACATTCCTGTTTTTTCTCTTTCTTCTAGAAAGTCCACAGTAGTCTTTGTGATGTCTTGCCTGATCACACACGTAGAACCCTTGAGTTTTTTTTGCAGTTTTGTATGACTTCATTCTTTCTTCTGTCTGGATTCAAATTTGCAAATGACTGGTCTATTTGCATTTTCGCCAAATTTCCCTAGACTGTGCATGATACTGATATCTGTTTTGGTGATGTCTGCTCCAACTTTATTTATCAGCAATGCTACAACTTTCTCTGTGCATTGTTCAGGTGTTTCTTTATTCATTCTGTGGTTCATGCCATAGATTTTGATGTTATCGACTCGTGTGTATTGTTCCAACTCAACCATTCTTCTTTTCAGATTCTCATTTACGATACTGAGACTTCTGATAGATTCAGTTCTCCATCTCCAGTTTCTGCATTTATCTTCTAGACTCATTTTCTGCTGTGGAGTCGAACAGTTTCCCTCTTGGTTTGTTTGTTTCTGTTCTCATTTCTGCTAGTTCTTTTCTTAGCTCTTCTTGTAAGGTTTTTCTTACTCTTTCTAATGCAGATTCAAGTACATTCATTGTGACGATTTCATTCAATTATTCTCCAATGTACTCCTTCGTAGCCATTCTATCCATAACCTTAGCGAGTGCATCCAACGTTAACTCAATGGTACCTTTCTTTCCCATTTCACCCTATATCATCTGACTGTAGCTGGCTTCTTACAAATTGCCACATACTAGATGCTTATTGTGGTGGGGGTAGAAGTGGGATTTGATCCATAGCCCTTGATGAGGTACATGTACTTTGCCCATGGCTTCTCTTTTTTGGTGTTTCAGTTTGGAATTCTCCTCCAGGAGTTCTAACATCTAAGGCCTCAGAACTTTCACTGAGCATTTCTAGAAGTGTTTCCTTCTCTTCTTGACATTCTGGCTGATTATATCGCAGCTATGGGCAAATAAATGGAATGTCACTCTCCTGCATATGTACACTCAGATTCAAAGAAATATTTATTGTGGTCTAGGAAATGGCACCGTATCTAGTCCATGGAGGTGAGACATTCTCTATTCTCACTGATTGGAGTTTGAAAAAAGACATAAACATGTATCTTTTTGTTTAAGAAGCTTCACATAAAGGTCATGTATACACACCTGTGTGCCACCATTATTCACACGTAATGCATGAAGGTCACTGATTCATAACGTATGCACGGAGTCAACATCTAAACACCAAAAGAAGCAAACTGTTGACACAGAGTAAAACTTCTAATGTTCAAAATACCACCTGTATTGTCTCAAGATTAAGTTCCATCTACTTATCTCAGAATTAAACACATATCCATCTCCTTTGTTCAAATATGACCGTCCCCACTGCCTGACCTCTGACCTTAATCGTGTTTCGCTGGTCTTACCACGAAAGTATAGTATGGCCAAACAATAACATTGTGGTCTATGGGAATTGAATTAGTGATCTACACCATATAGTAACAGATACCCAATGGAAAAAGACCTGGATAAAGTATGCCTAACCCTTTTTATCAGCCAGTTAGGGTGAATTTGTTTGTAATTTCAGGAACAAGTTGTCTGTTGTGCAAGATTAAAATGTTTTTACTTACAGTACCAATTTTTAGTCATGCTGAATTATTTAAAAAAATAGTAATCATGGAATAGCTTAATAGGTTACTGTGTAATGCATTTTCTCGGCAGTATTGCTAATAACACGTGTCCCCAAAAATCTAGATGTCGTATACTGGAGCACATAAATATGATTAACAATTCTCAACTTTCAAAGTGGAACTAGATGATTGCAATTATTAAAGGTTAGACATAAAAAGGTAGTTTTTATACTACAGTTTGCCAAAAAGAATATTGCATTTTATTCCTATTTCCTTTTATTTCCTATTTTGTCAGAAGGGGTACATCTAACTGAATAAAACAGGACCACTAAACGAAATTACATGACCACTGTATGTTAAATTTGCTATCTTGCTTCTGGAACCTGGTAATTAATTTATGATCATTCTTTTCTGATTTTTATTTAATTTTCATCCACTTTACAAATGTTTGACTGATATTATTACTGGTGGATCTCCCTCCGCCTCAGGTAAAATTACGCTAATAGTTGAGGAAACATCGTTTTTTGATAATTGATAAAATATTTTACTTGGGATTTCATTAACCCCAAAAGGGACCATTTAGTCTTTTAAAAGTGGTGAAAATTGAGGTCTGTAAAGGATGAGATGTGGGTTCCAAGACTTCCGTTTTCTATGACAATCACTCTACTCACACACCTTAAATATAAACATTTTGCAGATGTGCTATCTTCAAAACGTTAACTGAAACAACTATACATTCGCGGGAGGTTTCAAGGAAAAATGTTGTTGGCTATGAACAATTATGATGGAAATAAAATCTGATTTTATGGGATATGGGCATTTTGTGAAGCTGGCTAAAAAAAAATAATCTGTATGAGAGTTGCCTTCTACTGTAAGGATTACCTCCTGCTTCTGCTAATTAATACAAGCATTGCAGTCTAAAGCAGCCAGAATGGCTCCAAATAGTGGTGGTCCAGCAGCAATAGTCAATGTATATGGATTTTTAGTCTTATGTGTTTCTAAGACAGGTATCAATTGATGTGGTTGGGCACAGGCATTGATAATCCCAATCATTCTGAAATGTGCTATACTCAACTGGTAAATGGCAAAGGCTGCCTAGAGCTGTCACGTTTGACAATGGCAGCCACTCTAACGATCAATCCAAAAGTACAGTTTAGAGTTTGTACAATTGTAAGCCCATAGTTTTGTTTACTTAAAAGTCAATTCTTTTAATTGTTCTTTTGATATTTATCAGTCCATAATCGTAGAATAATATCAGAACTACATCTTTCAATCTATATCTGTGTGACCAAAGACGAAAGATAATTTATCCTACAGTTGGTTATTCAGACATATCTCGGTTAACACCTATGACAGTGTAAATCTCAGCAAATTTGACACTTTAGTGCAGCTATATAAACATAAACACTTCAACAAATCTAGGAAATATGGACATAACTTGTCATGAAAATTAAACATTTTTGTTGTTTTCATTTCAACATTTTTTTCTGACTTAATCGTCTCATAACTTTAACACTTTATCATCTACACCAGACAAACATTGCCTGTGGATGTATCTTTAGTAGTCCCACAAAAAGTCGTCCAACATAGGTCAGTGTGCGCTATTTTTAAAATAAGTAACTTTCTAATAATAATAATAATAATAATTTATTTATATAAGTTTTGCTCAGTGAATACACTAATCTCCCTCCAGGCCTTTCTTAACACAATTTAAACAACATATACAAAAAAACAAGTAAACAGACATTACTAATTTCACTATTGATATAACTGATATAAGTATCTGTATCATGCATATATATATAACCTCCATACTTTTAAACATATGCATTCAAATACTGAGTCGAACACATTTTTATGTCCTCTAGACACACACACACAAATATATATTACTTGCATTTTAAGTGTGACAAATATAACCTGCTGCATCCTATATATTGGTTACACCACATCCTATAATCATCAAACTTGGCACGTGGATCCATATTTATGAATTGTACACCATGATTCAACATACATTATCTGTGACTTTTACCTATGCTGTATCGACTATAGTTCCTCTTGACAATAGTTGACCAATATCATTGATAATATAAAAACAATGCATATTAAATTTCACTCAAATATATGTGTTCAAATTTCTTTCACAACAACAGGTCTTTGATCCTAGCCTTTCTGTTCTTCATGATGATGAGACGTACTTTGGTGAAATGGATGAGATGTACAATGATGAAAAGCATTCTCCATCATTCCTTGGAATATCACCATTTTACCTGGAAATACTTACATCAGTTTTGACTACTCTTCGATCCAGAGCCGAGTTTATTGTCCCAATGATATTGATTTTCGTCATCGGGTTGCAATTAGCCATGAACACCTAGGACAATCGGAGATATCATTATCATAAGAGATACATTTGATCCTTTAGAAATGTTTGTTCCTCAACTAGGATGTTTTTAAAAAGGACAAGGTGTTTTCATGGTTGAAATAAAGTTCCCTTTTCTATTTGCAAATATTTCTAGGGAAAGCTGCAATTTTGCCTTCTGAATATGCGAGACATTTCAGTGCTAATTTTTTATCCTTAAGTCAAATAATTGGATGTTTGAAAAGTACCCACAGCAAAATAGATCCTTGATAGTAGTAAGCAGAAAATGTTTCATCTTTACTGTTTCGGGGAGGGGAGGTGGCCGAATGGTCAAAGGTGCTTGCCTTTACAGATCACCGACATTTCACCATTGTCCATGTGGGTTAGAGTCTCTGGCCTGGTCAACATGGGTATATGAGAAAGCTTGCCAGTAGCCTCCCGTGGGTCAGTGGTTCTTTCCGGTGTTTTCCCGGGTTCTTTCTCCACCAAACATACTGGCCGCCATTTATAGTCTATCATGTGCCAAAATATAGAGCAAACCCATAAAAACCAAACCAAACTCTTTTCTAATTACATGAATGTAATTAAACAAATTTATTTTTGGTGCACAATTATGTCGTTAACAAAATTCAACAGAAAATATCGATGACAAGCTTTTATATCTTGAATAACATGCATGCAAAATTCAAACAATTCAAACTGGCTGCACGTATCGTCAGATGTTTGGAGGTCAGATGATAGACATTGGACTGTAGATGCCAAAATGATTTTCGGCTTATGTGGCTCTCAACATACTCCAAAGCTTATGTCTTCTTGTCAACTTTTCTGTTGGTATCACTGTACCAATTGTTTTTCCATAGACCTTAATGTTAACATTTGGTGAAACAAATATACCTTCTCGGCTACTTTAGTATGCGTGTCACACGCTGTCATTGGGAGCAATGTTAGATTGTCAATTTGACAAGAACAGAACCCGGTACTCTATTGCATTTAACTCTGCTGGAACTAAACAGAGGTAAGAGTTATCCAGTCACAACAGAGGCATTTTCAGTGATGTGTCTCACATTGTTAAAAAAATCATAACAAATACAAAATATGATCTGGATATGAATTAACATAATCTCACATGTTGCCAAGAGACTCAACTTTTTTTAAAACCTGAAAAAAACTACAACTCTTACATAATGCACAAATCACAGCTAGTTTTGTTGTTTATTCCTGAATACAATGCTCCCTACACCTTAAGCTCCGCCCCCATGGGCTTGTGCAATTGGTATCTTTATACCTATTGCCAACCTAAATTTTGTAAATACTCTGTGATATAGCTCGGGACTGTACAAGTAACAAGTGTGCTAAGTCTCGCTTCATAAAAATAATTTTATGAGGTACCAAGCTATGTTTTATATTAATGTTTTTGAAAATGTCATTGAACTGTTTCAACTGCTGTTTTCATACTTGTGCTTTACTACCAAACTATTTCTTTGGAATAAAATGAATTCTTTTAACTATGAGTTGTGTTTTATTCATATCAGCACTTATTAAACTTCACATGAATGATATGGAATAAATCACATTATGTCATATTATGTAATAACCAGGTCAAAGGTCAATGTACTAATTAGTATGTACCTCTCCTACTTCAAAAAGAAGAATTCATCTAAAATAAAGGACTTTATGTTTGTTTAGTAGACAAAGAACTTAACATCAGAGACAGGTGGACATGACTCAATCTTATTATAAAGTATAAGTTTTAAACACTTTACACCAACTGCAGATACATGAGGTCACTAACCCATAGTCCTTGCACCAAAGTCAGCCTACCCATCCTCTCTGTAACACAAATAGAAATCTTCCCTCCTTTGTGTAGTGAATACAATTCATGCTGTGTAGTGAATACAATTCATGCTGTGTAGTGAATACAATTCATGCAGTAAGCCAATATGTCACCAAATGTAGTAGACCACAGCTTCTTAGCACTTGTTTTGGATTTTGGGTGAAATTTGGGGTATAAAATACAAAAAATTGCCATAGAAAAACAATCAGTATGGCAAGTCAAGTGGAGACCTTGAGAGTGATTTAATTTTTGTTCTCAGAGATGCGGAGGCTGCTTCATATAGAATAGTTTATGTTCTCTAGAATGCTGGTATGTGGAGTGCAGCCTCCCGTAAACATGTCAATATGATCCCACACTGTTCTGAATTCTTGCGATGGGACCCAAAGTTTTGAAGAACAGTGTGGACTTGAATGGAAGGAATGGGCAATATGTTACTAATGTGGGTTAGCACTCAGAAATGTTTGGTCTTATATGAGGAACTTCCAAAAGAAACAGTTAAAGAGAAATGAATAGGATTAATTGAAATTCAATACAGGATTATAAATGGGCATATGCAAGTGTCTAACGGAAATGCAGACTTAAAATTTTGTTCTTGTCTGATGATATTACTGCTAGTTCTACAAAAGGGAATGCAACTGAACTTATCTTTATAAACTGCATGAAGAATTTCAAGACAAGACAGTGTACAAAAAGGGGCAATTATTACATGACAATAAAAAAAAATGGGAAGGAAGACCATATCTATAATAAGTTACCTAAAGTTACTCGTACCAGCATATCCTATATGATACAAAGTGATCTAAAACAACTGAAGCACCTTCCTTGAGCCTTGTAGTGTACTCTATTCTGATTTATGGCATGCTTTTCAAGAAGCAGATAGTTACTGTTTATAGGTTCTATCCCAACTTGTATCTCATCTGAATTCAAATAGTCTTTTTATCAGTGTACAGTCTGCATATCACCCTCTGCACAGTACCAAAACTACCCTTATGAAATTAGTTGACGACCTTCTCTCTGCTTTGAATAGTGGAAAGATTACAGTTGCGACGACTTCAATCGTGCGCCATGTTTCTCGCGATCTAACGCGCTTGTTGCGAGATAATGATGTCATCAGCTGTGTCACCAGCGTTCTTAAAGAGAGACAGAATTTAATTATATAGTAAAATCAAACAAAATGATAAGGTAATTTAACGGCAGCACAAAATACACAAAACTACCCAAACTAGCCCCAAACTACCACAAAACTATTAAAATATAACCCAAACTACAGTGATATTACCCAAATTTAGACATAAAAAAATCATGCCTTGTTGGACGTTTCGCCCTCTAGATATATTATAGTACCGGTATATAAAAATGGAAAAGCCCGAGAAAATTCAAATATTATTTATCTAGATACAAACTACAAGAAATTGTATTTAACGTCGGTGGTCTGATTAAAATACATATAACACTAGCTCAGTATGAGCTATTTTGCCGACATAACAATAGTATTTCATAATGGAACAGACAGGTGCACAGATAGTACACTTTTACAGTGTAACAGTACACATATAGACATTACAGTGTCAATGGTAAAAGCGGGTTAAAAGACAATGCAACATAAGATAATAGACAATACAACATCAGATTAAAAGACAATACAACAGTAGATAAAAGACAGTACAACATCAGATTAAACTACAACACAGTAGTAGACAACATGCAAATGCAGATTTTTTAAATTTTTTTATGTATGAACATATGTAACACATCACAGAAAGGAGTACACTTAATAATTTCAATTGGGAATATGACTATTTTATTGCTTAAAAGCATGCACAATGTCTGCGAGTACAGCCGATTAAAAGACAAGACAATATATAAAATGACAGTACAGCAGCAGATTAGACTACAGCACAGTAATAGCATATGTAACACATATCTAGCACATAATTATATAGGTAGGCACGTTCTTAACAAAACCTGTATTAGTCATCGATGTTTAATATTAGTTGCCCTTTCAGCTTTCGGCCGTTTACATAAGCCTGGTTTTTTCGACCAGCAGAATCTTTCGGTTTCTTCAACTTTTATGCTCCATTTGTTGATAGAACAAAATTGGCATTTTTAATTTCTGTACGGAGCTGGGCATTAAGAAATTTTTTTTAAATAAGTTTTTTTCTCGTCAGCAGTCTTTTTGTGTCAAGTGTTTTCATTCATCAAGAATGACACAGATTTCCCAAATAAGTTCCGGAAGTCTAAGTTGTTTCCATTCAGTCGCTTGCTTCAGTTGGTTATTCAGAGATTCGGCATTGTTGTTAGTCCAAAGTTTATAAATGATATGGTTTTTCAATGGATTGAAGACATTTTGCTTAATTTTTGCAGACAAATACCTATCATAGTACATTCTGAAGAATACCATAAGAAAATAAGTTCTGAACTTGCTTCCTTTAGGCGGCGTTGTAAATATATATCTGTAATTTTAACCTACTTTATTCAGTCGCTGCATACCCATCGTGTAATCAAATTCTGCTCCGTCTAATGTGCGACACGACTCTAAATCTCCCCATTTTTTAAGTTCACTGTCAGACATAAACTGACATTTGCTATGAAACCAGTTCTTGCAAAGTGTACATTGAACACAGTCAGTGGCACAACTGAATCTGCATGCACCACAGGGATATATAGAACTACGCTTCTTATCGAAACTTGCCGTCATGTTATATCAAACACAGTAAGTAATATCAAAAATAGCCAAGATCTGCAACGTTCAAGATAGCTTGTATACTGAACAAGAATGTGGCACTGTCTTAAAGTTAGCTATAAATATCATCTTCTCATAATAATGAAACTTCACCGTGCCGATATAGTGTTCTTGTTTCATATGATCTAGCTATTAATCCCAGGATTTACATAATTAGCATACTTTTTGGTTTCGACATCTAGATTTTTTCAACACCACAGTAGTTAGTTCTATAATTTAATAGCTTTGGGTAGTTTGGAGCTAGTTGTGGGTGGTTTTGGGCTAGTTTTTGGTATTTCGTGCTGTCCGTAATTTCATGTAATTTTAAAAAATCATAATGAAAATCTATGTTTTCACGAATGTCTTTTTTGTGTCAGACATTTTGGCCTTGAATTTTCTATTATATGCTAAAGATAGCGCCGCCGATCACATGATGACTGTTTACATATTTTGAACAAGAAAACCAACTTTGGGAATTAATATAACTAGATAGCCAATGTAAATATTTGGTTTTAATCATGTGGGGTTCTTATACAACGTAAGAAAAATTTACACTCGAAATGTATATTCACTACGGACTTTTTCGTTTCAGTATTATTTCATAATAAACATATATTCTACATCAACAGATATTGAACCGATTATAATAAAATGTGTATCCATTCATTATTGTCTATTTTTAAATTTCTCTCTCCCTCTGTCTCTCTGTCTACTAAGTCATGTATCTGTATGGTAAAGAACAAGCAAGCAATAATGTAAGTGCACAAACTGCATATAGAATTAACGGAAAAAATGATTCATTTTTAAATTTAATGTTTTTAATTTCAAAAACAAGGAGACGCTATAATCTAATAATATCCATATCTTGGTCTAACTGGCACAGTCCGGTCATATGCCACGTGACTTTTTAGTTAGTGTCACGAACCATGGACATCACTTCCGGAAATAAGTAAACATACACACGCTGGGAAAAACGGTAATTATGAACTAATGTACATAAACGCCAAAAAATTGTACGCTGATTAAATGAAGTAGATATAGTTGAACACTTTTTATGGTTTATTTGAATAGATTATCATAATATTATAACGAACGCGTTAAAATTCACGTTAAGTGGAAGAAAGGTGGTTGGTTACTCGAGGTTACTTGTGGAAATTGTACATGATGTAAACACACAGCTGACCAAAATGGCCGCACCCACATGCTCGAAAAATCGGCCTGAATTAGTCCAACGTACTCTAACTTTAGCAGATATTAAAATAGGGAAAACGAATTTTGCCAGAGTAGGCAATATCAGATTCTGAAAGTGCAATGAATGAATTACAAAATATATAAAAAGTAAAAAGAGTTATCGACTCGTTTTTTTATACAATTTATCTTTGAAGTCCAGAAAGTGAAATGACCAAGCGAAGCTAGCAGTTTTTTGACAGATGCACATCTGAAGTAAGGCTAAGCTGTATACTCTAGAAACCAACTTCCACCCATTAATCGTACACCAAAATAAAGGAAATTAAAAGTTCTTTTAACAATTCCTAAGATAATACAAGGTCTTTTTTTAAATAGCCAGGATAACCAGTAAGGAAAGCCTGGGAAATTCTTTTTCGTTAAAAATGTATGCAAAATACGAAGCTGTAGAGAACCACCCTACTACCGTAAGCTCCGCCCCCTTCCCCCCCCCCCCCCACACACACACAACATCCCCCCGTCTGGGCTTTTACAATTGGTACCATTATACCTGTTACTAAAAGTGAGTCAAGCTATATAAAGGATAAAACCCAAATTCCTATCACACGATAAAATGATTAGACTCAGTGGTTACTGTATAGTATTTTAGGCAATACATCATTGCAATACAAATGTTAAAATTATTCTCTCAAAATTTTTTATGAATTTGTTAATCAGTTCTCTAGAAATTGTAAATGCGTCATTAGTAATGTGATACAGATAAGAAAAGACTGAATTTTTTTCTTCTTCAGATAGCATGTATTTAGAGGAATTCTGCTCCTAATTATTAAAAAGGAACATGATTAACAACATCTCGCCAATTTTATTCATCCTATAGATCCTGTTTAATGTTCAAAATTAGTTTAAATCTCCAACCCATCAGTGTTCTCAATGCTTGGATTTCGTAATGTATTTCAGAAATTTGGTAACAGTTTAATAGGTAATATCGTTTTGCTTGAATAAGATATACGTTCAAGTGATAATATAAAAAATCCTGTGAATAAAGACCAATCTTGTATTACAACACGTTCTAGAAGAAACAAGTCCGATATGTATCCATTGTTTAATACACAGCTTTTAGCATTATTATAAAAAGACGGATCCAAATGATAACATTAGGGACAGAATTTAAAACTTTAAGAGTTTTATACATGAAACAACGATATAAGGTATCTAAGACTTTTCTTCCAAAATCAGAAAACAGAGGCGTGCTGGAGATTTTGTCTTTTATGCATATTTGATGACACTGAATATTTTGACCTATGTATTTATTTTCAACCTGTAAGGCTTTAGTGAATTCTCCAGCGGAGAATTTTCTTTATTCTGTTAGCAATAACTTTTCTTTCAATTTTATGTCTATACATAGTGTGCATTTGAGTAAGCGAGACCACTTTGCAAAACTTTTAAACAGTTCAACCTTGTTTTAATGAGCGAAGATACAAATTGACCCACTGATAGATTCAAATTCTAGCTCTCTCATATGCACACTACTTGCACTTCCGGCTATATATATGATAATCCTCAACAACTTCTAAATGTATTTTCTATATTTTCTAAAATCTTGTTTCCCTACACGAGAACATTTCTAGACAACATATTTTCAACAACAAAAAAATACCCTTGAGTTACTAGACCATATTGATGATGACGACAGTACTGTACGAAGAAGGGATAAATCACATATTTGATGTGGATACATATACATATTTGTATTCGGCTAAATGTACAATACAAGTTAAAGATAATGTAAACGTTACAAGGTAAATCTTCAGTGATTTGACAAAAACAATTGGCATGGAAAAAATTTAATTTTAAATTGCACATGGTGACTCAGGTTTTGAATCAACTGTATGAATGGCAAAATAGGACATCAATCTGAAATCACTTATACGTTTGAAAGGATGTAACATTCAAACAATTATCAAGCACAGTACATGACACTCGTTCTGCAACTCAGTTTAACGCTCCAGTGAACGAGGATATTTGAAAACGTTTGAAGGAGATAAAAACATTTGTTTACAGAGAAGCCATTAATCCTGTTTTGAAAACTACATTTACAATTTCACAGTGATGACTCACTCAAAATATACAGATCATTGTGTGACATAACATTTTAGCAAAATCAATTAAACTGAACAGCGTGCATGGCAACGGCGGGTTGCTTGCTTTCCTACTGGCATTGAACATACGAATATGCATCGGGTACTGTTCCAGAGTAGCAAATCAGTATACAAATTCCACATTTATTTCCAGGTGAGAAAAGCTGCTGTCTGTAACCAAAATGCCTTTACCCGCTATAAATGTTTTCAAATCAAACAACAACAGCATTGGCATGAACCAATTTAATTCGATGTAAGCCAATTTTAGATTCCAATACAGCATAGCTGGAGTTACAACAAGTGAAAATAACAAATACTTGATCGATACTGAGCCATAAGAATAGAAAACACTACACCAAAGTTTTTGGAAACCAACATGTGATGTTACGTTAGCTGCTTACAAAGTTAAATATGACAATAGAGCAGCTACTGTTGAATAATTTAGGGCATTGTCAGCAGATAAAATGAAGTGTATGGCAGGCAAAGACGAGGCTGTTGGTTGTACATACGTCTTTATGCGAGATAGCAACGGATTAACAGACGAGGGAGCAGAGCATTAGATCATATGCAATCTGTTCTTTAGGTGCAAATGTACAGAACCGAGGAGCTATTAGAATGTCTGTTTTGACAGTATGAGACATTGTTAAAAAGCTAACGGAACTATTAGTTTTATGAGAGGAAGGTTATGACACAGACAAAAGCATCGTAAAACAAATTCCAGCAATATATAGATTCAAAAGTGAAAATTAACTATAATGCTGGTGGTTGCGTATCTAGTCTCCGAGTAACATGATTATGACAGTGGGTACTATAGTTGGATAATAATAATGTACATAAATCCAGCAACTCGTTTAAACTGGGGTTATCATCACTAACGTTGTTAGAAAGAGTGGTGTTCCAAAGGCTGAAAACAATCTGTGATAAAACAACACAACAAGACACACACACACACAAAAACAATGGGTGAAAAGGATGTAGACAAGAAGGACTATCATGTTGCTGCTGCTGATTATATTCCTCAGAAACATGTCACCTCTGGTGCCGATAGTCCTACTGTCACATTTGCAAAGTCTACCAGATTCTCAGACGAGCAATGGGCACATGACAGTTTAGAAATGCCCCAAACAATATCAACAATGAAATAAACATTCAATTTATTTTGATTCTCCTAGTTATGGGGGCTGCTATGGTTTACTTTTGAAAATGGTTTACTAACCTCTTATTGACCTATGGCGTTCTACCGTCAACTACGTAGATGAGGTTTACGAATTCTTCTGAATGCTTCGTTTACACATTTGACCAAGAATGCAAATAACAAACCCAGTAATTCTAAAACAAGTAAAATAACATCTTCGGAGAGGAAAGAACCAATTCAGCCAGTAATATTGAACAAGCAACTTATCACGCCACCAATAATTACAGGTATGGTACTGATCATTTGTTTGGCTAATTCAAGCAAACAATTATTTTCTTCCAGCCTTGTATGACTACGTCAAAAATCATTCTCCTGGAGTAGGTAGATTTTTGGTTGGAGGTGTAGGAGTAGATGCAGGTGGAGTAGGTTATGATGAAGCAAGAAAACCAACACTTCCTATCACATTTGCTATATATAGAGCAAATATTGACATAGTCGTTGTTTTCGCGGAGCTATAGCAGCTATTGGTACACCCTTACACAGTTGTTCCAGCTTTTCACCTAAAGATAATGTTTCCCTAACCTTTGGGTTGATTTTATAGTATTGCCCCTAATATTGTTCCCCAGCTGTGTTACATGTTCAACTACTTGTGTTTTTATTGTTTCAACCCTTTCCAACTGTTTTTGCAATTCAACTTTTTGTCTGGGTCTGTTTCTTTGCTGGTGTACAATTTTAGCCCTTCATTATATTTTTCACACATTCAACAACAAGTTTCATCGGCTATATTTTAGATTTGACAACTTCTGCATTATTTAAGTAACTTCATTATATTGCCTCTTTTTTAGTGAATAATATTTAAACTACAGATGGAAATTCTCCTCTTTGAATTGTTTCGTGGTAAAAATATCTGGTTATCAAAAACAAAAACAAAAAAAAAAAAAAAAAAAAATTTAAGTCACATCTACTTCTCATAGTAATACAACTATTAACCAGGGTTCTCAATAGATTTAAAAACTGAATAGTCATATGACCCTTGACACCAAAATCTCAAAAGTAAAAATGAAATCTTATTAATTTAACTGCTCCATATCTTCCTTCAGCATCTCTATCTCTTAGCGCAGTTTTAGCATATTTTTTAACAGATTCTTCACTAACATTGTAATTGTTATAAATGGCAAAATCTTGTATTATTTTATTAGCAATAATTATGTAAGTATAGATTGTTGACGAGGTGTAAAACCTTCTGTTGATAGGTTAGGCTTATCAATATTTTGGAATGATTGTGTATATATTTATAGTCATCCGTGGTGTAATCTTCAGGTCCTTCATACTCTTTAGTTTCAATATAGTCACCACACTAAACCATTTTCTGGTTATTTATATAGCGAAGAAATTGATAAGTTACAGCTAGAAAAAGAATAGCCCCGTTTCTACAGAACTGAAGATTACAAACAGGAACTGAAATAGTTACTGCACTATTGTTTATTTAAAAAGCGAAGAATTGGATAAGTCACAGGTATATAAAGAATTGGGTTTTATCAAAGGCAAACATAACACCATGCATCCAGAAGGTATGCATAGGAATTTAACATGCCTATTTCAACTGCAATATATGAAGAGAGCACGGGTGAAAACTTGACTCAAAACTATCTGGAACAGATGGACGAGTCACAAACCAAGAAGACGTATGATATCTTTGTAAATGTTAGAGCTGCTCAGATTTACATCATTGTCAGATGACGTAATTGATAGCGTGGCATTATTGATTAACATATTCTTTCCAATCGACAACTTGCACATTTTTCAAAATAAACTTTGTCAAATGGAATTCGAGACTTTCCTGGACTCTTGTCATTTAAGCTTGTATTATCTCTGTCAAACATATAGATTAAAAAAAGACAACAAAAAGAATTGAGGAAATAAGAGCTGTCGAAGACGGCGCAAGGCACAATGTTTTACAAATGCTTGATAAATAAATAGCGTATCATCTGCAAAGCAGAATGTGTACATGTTGCTTCGTTGCTGATGCATTTGTGCGTTTAACCACACATGTTACATAGTTGCCGTTGCAGGAGTAACTGCGTACCATGCAAGAAATGTTTAGAAGGAAAATAGATTAGACACTACTGCTCAATATTATCCTAAGGACGGTGTATGCTAACACAATTTCCTTGGTGATGAAGTTAGTCATCTTGAATGATTCAACTTTGTTCTTGTGATCTACAATCCCTTTCCAAGAAGATATTTTATGATTTACTGATCTGTTTTCTCTTGTTATCATGTACTTAGTATTTGTCCAGTGGAGACATTTTCTTTACGTCAGGATCAGGCAAATAAAACGAGGCACACGGAATTAAACGATAGATGTCTAGTTCATCTGTACTCACATTTGTTAAGGACCTCCGATAGAAGTAAATAAACAACCAAAGCACCATATCACTATAAAACCATGTCAATATCTTACACCCTGATGCCAGAGATGATTTAGCAGACTTTAAAGTATGTGCTTCGATTCTATAACTCCTAGCTAGATAAAAATGATCTCAACTGAAGCAAAACCCATTATTAACTCTGTCTACCATACGGCACTTAAATCTGTTCGCACAGTTGCGTATATCATGATTTTAAAGAAGCTGCTTAAAATGTTAATAGATTCACCATCAAACAACTACACTGAACAAATTTTAAAGCTAATCATCATAGTTTTACTTAGTCACTTCACAATCGACTATCTGATGGCACTTGGACTTTTACCTGACACAATTGTTAACGCTGTAACCACAAATGTATGATCTGCTTTAGCATATCCATTCTTCCTTCGGGAAACGTTGAACCGTCCCTCCAGTACGACGATAACGAAGGAGAGGTCTGGAACAGTTTCTGCCAAAGGCAGTCCAAAATGTGTATTCTCACTGGCGTTTGGCTAATATTTCGGGGTAATAAATAGCAAGATGTCGACTACAACAAAAACTAATATAAAAAAAATTCACCGCGCAACATGAAACTCTGTTCTCACTGTTCCATACAGAATGCTTTTGTAAAAGATATTGAGGTTTATAGTTGGTCCACCAGCAACAACGGATTTTGAAGAAGTTGTAATCATTCCGGTAGTTTAAGCCGGTTCACAATCAACTACCTAGTAGCGAATGGACTTTAATATGACAAAATTGTTACTCAATAAATAGCGTAACCTCCACTGCTGGGAATTGGTAAAAATGCATCAGATGAAACACAACAATGTCTGCCAAAACTTAAAGAGGTAAAAAATTAATTGGTCTTGTATTTTGAACACTGTAAAGATATGAGAAAGAAATACAAAATTGCATACAAAATTTTCAAGTTGGTTAGAGCCAGCTATAGAAACAATTTCAGCGAGAATATGTGTTTCTGCAGCTTTGGAAATAGTTGCAGACGTAATTGTTCCTTCTACTGCTATTAGTACAACAGTGGTAGATATTGCCGCAAAAGCCATTAAGGAAAAATTTATTTACAATAAGGTTTTAAGACATCATGAAATAGTAACACCATATATATCATTAAGTTGCACAGTATCGACGAGAAATAAAGAGATCAGAGACAACGATGCAACGCGTTACTGCTTGTCCAGAATGGAATATAACAATGAACTCAACCTTGAGAAGTTTAGTCTGTTTATCAGCTAAATCAACAATGAGGAGTTTGTTTTGGTCATCAACGAGTACGGCAGATACAAAGAGATGAAAGAACGCATTTAGGCAAAATATGAACACAGAAACTTGAGACATAAAGTAAGCGACGAAATCGCAATAGAAACTAACAGAAAAACAAGTTGAAAAGAAAAAGAAAAAATATAGGAGTTTTTATTTCTCCTATATGAATGTTATTATATGTAGACAACTTTTGTCGCCTGATAAATTAATGTTGCAGTATTTGCAAAGCATAAGCGCTATATTATAATAGAATCAATCACCGAGAAAGAAGAAAATTATTTTACCAATCCAATTAATAGCGAAAATGGCAAACTATGCAACCAACTAAAATGCTAGATTGTTAGCAAGCGAACTATACAAGCATCTGCAGGATAAGATACAATGTACTGGTTTTTGAAACCCAAAAATTTATATATTTTCCTCGACCAGATCGATAACACAAAAATTATTTAAATGGCAATTATTTTACCTGTCTTTGCCTGTTAAAAATTATTTTCACAGAGATTTTGATTAATATAATATTGACTTTACAAATAATTACACAGGGGTACAATAAACAGATTGAATTTTAGAATACGAGTTAAAGATGGAAACGCAATCGCTTCTTTACAATATGCCTGTAATATATAGTTTCCATGTTAAAGTGAATAAAGTAGATCATGTATAGAACGACTGAAGAAATATATCGTATAAGTCCCAGTGAGTTCTTATCTTTAAATACTGAGACAAAAACAGATACAAAGATGCTTCACTAAGTCAAACCTTTAATAGTGACTTAAAGGTGAAATTTAGTGTATATACATCGTGAATTATATGAGCTAGATAAGCTGTAGATATTCTGCTTTTTATGTTTTTGTGTGATTCATCGAAAGATAGAGTCGATAGAACTTTGTTTTCTTAAACAGTACTTTGCCTTGGCTGATTTATGCATTTTAGTATGAACTCATTTTCATAAAAATTTTGTTTTCGTTTAATTCTGGCGAATCAAACGTGTATGACATCATTGGTGCCTAAAGGTAATTATTTACTGCGATCTGTGATTAGTGTAACAGAGGTCAACGTTGTGCGGTGTGCAGCACTGAATTGTTCCAGTCAAGAAATAACCTTTTAAACCAGCAATTTTGCGATCAAAATGATACTTAATCGCTTTAAATAACGATCTTTGTTTTCGCTTATATAGTTTCAATGAACTGGGTTAAGTGACTTTCCGCCTCCTGTCAATGATATAAAGAACGTTTGAAACAAATCTTCCACCATTCATCTTATGAACGATATGACTCGTCTTAAAGAAAAGTTGGAAAAACCGCTGTTTTCGTTATATCGCTAACATTTTATGTAGAACATATATGCTAGGAAAGTTTCATGAGACACTTCATCAGTAAAGTGGCCATGAATTTCTTCAGAAAAATAATCTTCACAGAGGACATCGAATGTTATATTAATCCCATTCAAGAAAATTAAATGAATGAATTTGGCAAGCCAATTTGTTACCTTCTATAAGATTTTGAAAAATTTCTCCAAAATGTATCATTATTTGCGATAAATCACCTTTAGCTGTTTAAAACGGTTCTCATTTAAAGAAACAGGAATATTTTGAGACAAACCAGTATGTCGTTTTCTCAATGACAAAACATACATAGTTTAGTTAAAGAAAGAGCAGATTATTTAGCTAACGTTTGCCAATATATACAAAACGACAGAGCAGAGAGTTAACTCTAAAATAAATGCCATGGTGAGTGACTTGGATAAAGTAAAGAACAGAAATATCTGGAAAAATATATGACTTTACAATCTCAGCTGGAAAAGTTACAGAAAAGTTTAAAAACGAAATCCAACAGAACGATCAAGAAATTCAAACTAAATTCAAAAGGTAATTCATGATTTTGAAACAAATATTACTAGCCTGAACAACAAGATGACAGATAACCCTTGCAAATAGTAAGAGATGCAAAAGAAGCATGATTTAACAGAAATTAGAGAAGAGATAGAAGAAGTTGAAAAGCAAAATGAATGTGTAAACGGCAGCTTGATTAGATCTTTGAAAACAACTTATGATTTAGCTGTTGTTGATCTGAATGCTAAAATCGAAACGTAAAAATGTTACATTCGCCAAATTTTACAACAAATTACACGATGAGATTCAACAATCTAAAACATATTCAAAAACGTATGTTGTTCGAGACGTATTTAATGACATCGGTGTCATATGACCTGGTATTGTCAAAACAGACAAATAGATGAAACAAATGACGAAAGATTTCAATGATTTGGAACAAAACTTTAGCATGGACATAGAGGCTGGTAATACTGAAGAAGATAAAAAGAATAAATAAGTGGTAGCACTGATGCAGTTAAAACCGAAAAAAGGTAAATATGCAGATATTTAAAACTGAACTGAACATGGAAATGGGCATATAGTATATTCCATTTGGAGTTTGAATACGTGAATTAAAGAGAAAATCGATTAGAAAAAGGAGATTTGTGACAAATCCAAAATGGTGCTAGGACATATATAAACAATCCCAACATCTCCTGGCCGTGTTCATATTGTAAATGAAAAAAAGAAAGTTTTATAAGATTTTTTAAGACATTGGTTAACAGGTGTGGAGTTAAAGATGGTCCACCACGTCATGCCGAACACAAGTTACACACAATGGATACTTTGTAACAATGTCATTCATATAAAAAAAATCAGGCTTCTGTATAATTTATATAAATTTTTTGTTGAAAATGGTAAATAAATTCCATCATATATAGATTTTTAAATTGGATTAGAGGCAATCAATCAAAGAACAAATGAATCTACAAAATGAATCAGAATATCAAAGGCGAACAAAGGACAACAGCATTTCAATTCTGTGAACAATATTTAAATATCCTAGAGATCATTCTAAATATTTTGTGTTGAAACCTGGTAGCAGCGGCATAATTTGGTACCCATAAATAGAATCCACAGTATGTTCTTCCTCTGGATTTTAGATTAATATTACACCTACAAAATCAGCTGAGGTGAAAGTGGCAATCATGATTGCAAACGGGAAATTATTTATCTCCTGTCTGATATGATTGCATCCAAATCACCTGAGCAATCGTGTAAAAATACAGAAATAGAGTTGACTTTCTTTTGCGACTACATTACTAGAGAGAGAATTATCAACATAGCAGCCAATATAGTTTTAACGAACCTTACGCTTAATTCTCCCAGAGTGAGCTTGAAGGGTATGTTGATACTGTACAAAAAGAGTGGAGAAAGTGATCCAGGACAAATTTTCAAATCAGCAATGAAAAAGATCTTGGTGACAATACAGGGTCTGCCAAACATGATTTATTGTCAGGATTTTCAATTAAGACAACAGTTTGCAGAATTCACTAAGTATTTCTTTGATGAACCACAAAAGCACATACAATTAGTTACGTACGTGTTAACAAATTTTACACTTACATTCATCGAATCTGGCATGTTTTGAGAAGTACACCCGATAACAGAATGCACGGTAGTGGTCTTAAACAGCTAAGGTCCAACGATGTATTCGATTTCAAATCAACCAATTACTTATTTCGTTTCAGATGGAGTTAATGTTCAAGACAATCAGTTGATATTAATTCTGTTTTAGGCACGTATAAATATATTTTAATGAACTGCATTTGCACGATTACAGTCTTGTAGCAGAACAACAACTGCAAAACCTTTACTTACATGAACGGCAAAGTCTCTTTATAAACAACCTCATACATGTTAATTTGTGTAGTGACTGACTAATTATGGCAAATCTGATAGAGACTGAATACAAAGACTTTTGTATCACATCCTTATATTCTGCTCTGTGTTACAATAGAAAGAGGTTATTCAAAGCTGAACAAGTGATCGTGATATAACCAGAAGATAAATTGAATAAGTGGTTACAGTATTTGGTTGATATTCACCAATGAAGCTCTACTTTATTTTTTAATTGATGAATGAGGCAACATTGACGACTTAAAAATGGAGATAAACTAAATTAATTGGACTAGCTTTTAGAGGTAGACATTTTTGAAATATCAGTGTTGTTTGTGACAGTGCAAAAGTACAAGTATGTGATCAAAATATGTTAGATATGTTTTTTTTTTTTTTTTTTTTTTTTTTTTTTGTTTTTTTTTGGTCGTCTTCTATACCAAGGACAATAAAGCAATGGAAACAATTCTTGAGAAGATTCAAGTTATTATGGACGAAATTAAGCGGAAATCGTAGATACGTTGAAACAGCACAAAAGGAACAAACTTTTAATGAGGTTAGAGTTTCCTTGTCAATACAATGTACACACGTGTCAGTAATGAAAAGTGTTTATATTATCGACTGAAAAACGTTTATCATCGTAAAGTGAAATAGCAACTTTGTTCATTTTGATGTTATGCATCTCGTGATTTTATGATCTAAGTAAATTTTCTGTCCATAATTTTCTACATAATTTTCTATATGTTTAAAAGAGAATATTGGTGCATCTCCAATTTAGATTTTGTCAAGCATTTCATTTTTTCTTTGCAAACTTTCTTTTCTTCTTATTCCGTCTTAAATTAATAGAGTTTTTATCTAAACCTACAACACTTTCTAATCGTAACGCCATTTAGCTCATCCTTAAGAAGTCAAGGAGCCCTTGTATTCATTTGTGGTATGTTAAAAACGTTGCAAGTAAGATAGTTATTACTATCGTTAATTGCGTGTTCTCTTTCATATCAATGTCGAAGTTTTGTGTTTCAGAATAGATGCAGAGAGAACTTATCTCATACACCAATGCCTTAATGTTATTGTTGTAGTTAGGCTCTAATTTCAGAATAATAAATGTTGTACACATACATGTGCCATTTAGATAACTCAAATACAACACCCCTCTCATCCACTCACCCCAGACTAAATTGATTAATTTAATATTCTTGTGCTTTGAACTGACTAGTACCAAGTCATTGCCAATAATTATTCTCCTGGCGAATGGTATATCTTTTTGACATTTGAAAAAAAAAATAATGCACGTAAAGCTTTAGATTTCTATAGTGAATGAATATTCCTCTTTGCTTTAAATGTGCACATCAGTTTTGGTACAGTTGGGTTTGCACCCTTGTAATTATTTATCAATTTATTTTTTAAGGGAGATAACGCATTTTCGTCTACAATTAATTTTTCTGGAGCACGGGGTAGTCATCGAATCGTTCGTCTAGATTTAATGGAATCTCTAAGTCTGCTTTCTAATACACAACCAGTATCACTATTATCAGGTATTTCAAACAGATTTTCTGCTATATATTGAATTTGCTCATCGTTTGCCCGTGTAAAATTATATACAGGCAAGTGTTGAGACATAGCACAACCATATAACCTATTACAATTAGGTATATAATGAATGACCTTGACCTTGACTTTGTGCACTCTTTTCAGCAAATTCTTTATTCGTTTTTGCGTATCTTATTGGTGTCATACTGACACCACCTCGATCATCAAAAACAAACCATACCTGTGCAAAGTTCTCAACTCAACAACGAATACCTTTAAGTTCAGATCATGAGCTAGTTCTAATGAGTTATAATAGTGTGCAAAATCTACCTTATAGTTTTTTAAAATAAAAATACATTCGTAAATTCTTCAAAAACGTCACACAACATGAAAGATTATTTTTCTGACATGATATTGCTGTTGATCACCGAGTGTGTTCAGGTTGAAATTTGAGATCACAATATACGATACTGGTAATCGTCATCGGATATGCTTGAATCATTTAGACTTGAATACAACCGATGGAATAGCTGTTTCGTTAAATCGTTAAAAACTATCAATATATCAATATATGTTTCCATTTTTATGAATTTTTTATCACTAGAATTTTAGCCATATATTTTAGTAACATCCCCATAAACGGAAAGCAACCTACAGATCTAATCTCTGTTCTTACATTTATTTCTTACCATCCATCTTGAACCTACCAACTTTGAAACCCTTGGTGAATGAAATATATTTCCTCGTTGTTATTCGGTATTTTTTTTCCTCATCATCTGGGTACTTTATTACAAAAGTCCTCATGAATACATAAGTAGCATAACCTGACAAATTGTAAATGAAGAGCGGAGTTAATTGTGCTAAAAGATTTAAATTCCATTAGTTATGAGCAGCCCAGCTACACATTAAAATCAGGTGGTTACTCGTCTTGTCTTTAAATGTTTGTTTTTTCTATCACATATGTGTCTTGTATTTGCTGGGTTAATATGTTTTTCATCCTCTTTGATTGCCAGAGGTTTTGCATTATGCGACTTTAATTTGTCGTACTCTACTTTTGCTATCCTGCCCAGCCAGTTCTAAAATACCTCAATCCAACCAGTACCTCTGTGGATGATTCGTCCATATCATTTATGAATTACCTTGAGATATATATCAAACCCTGATGGAATGTGGTTAGATTTTTGCACTGTCAAAGATATATTTCACTGATGCATAGCACTATTTAAATTGTGTGGTGTGCAGCACTGACACTTCGTGTAAGGTACACGTTTCCTCAGACACTATGTTAGCTTTAAAATCACAATAAACAACATATGGAATATTTCATGCTGATAGTTTTTAAATTTGACAACTGATCCCTCTTTAGGTATTGCATCTATCGAGTTGTCTACACTCTAAACATTTTTTCAGATATATTTCTGCCCATGATGTTTATTTATCTGTTATGACACCAATTTATTCGAAGGTAATGGTACCTTCCGCCTTTGTAGTTATTAGCATCGCTTGAAGCGAATATGAGCAACATGCAAACGAGTATGTTGCCATCGAATCGACTCTTTCCGTTTATCGACCCCTGTGAGTCTTTCAAACGTTCACCACACAAAACAACGAAAGTGAAATCAGATTGCCTCAGTATCTCCTGAGAAAAAAGAAAAGAAGACGGCGCCGCCCTCTAAAAGCAAGACAGCTGGATCAAAGAATTGCAAGTACAAAATCGAAGAAATAGATCGGATCGATCGAAAATAATCGCAAACATGGACTAGTGAAATATATAAAGTGTAATAAAGGTATTGTCGTCAAGGCGTACCCATCCACAAACTAGAAGACTGGAATGACGAGAACGTGGCCAGCGCATTTTACGAAGCGGAACTTCGAATGGTACACGTGTATGACAGAACCCTCTTCGAATTTAGAAAATTTTAAAGAAAAGAATATTTCTCGGCAACAAAGATGTTTTGATTGGATGGCTACATTGGCCTAAAAAGTACGAGTCCTGGATTCTCGTGGCTAAAGTAAAAGTTTGCAAAGATACTTAAAGCTTAACAGAGGAAAAGACTGCGACACATCATTGAAACATGCAAATAAAGTTAATTATGGAGCGCCTTTCGGATGGAAAAGATAGCAGAGAGTGCACTTCTGAAAGAACATGTCGACTTGCACGTTGTCACTTACCCATCATGAATGAATAGGTGTGTTGTTAGTTGTGGTCACCTGTATCTCCGTTTTCCTCGTCACGATCTGTCTTTCTTTTCATCCACATAGGAACTGTGGAGGGGACTACAAAATCAGAGTAACACAAGAAAAAGAAGATGATCGTAGCTCGATTTGAATCGGACCCTGAGCGTCTACATCAAGCTGTTTATTCTCCAAGACCATGAATACGCAACAGTCTGCACCCACAACAGATATAATTTTGTGGACATTTGAAGATTCTTCAATGGGACAGCTACGACTCGTTGTGTACTTTGAATCTCCAAAAGTGGTTTACCCTCAAGCAAATGACCACTAGCAAAGATGCCCCCAATTTGGAAGTTTGCACGTATTGGAAAACGAGGACACAACAGATTGGAAAAAGATGGTCTACAGCAGGGGAACCACCTACTGCTACCTGTATCTCAACTATCAAGAGAATTCACCTTAGATTGTACGGCCAAACTGCCACACCCTATCGTACTGGATAATGACTGAGAGTGTTGTCCGAGAGAAGTAGGATTTCCTACTGGCATCGAGAAGGACGTGTTGTACGTGTGGTCCGATCTGTGCGAAGACTCTCTAACTTGAGACACGGGCTATCCCATACTCAGAGCAGAATCCAACAATACAAAAGTCAATAAAGAAAAAACCCAGACCTTCATGTGCTTCACATAGCCCTTTATCTCAAAGGGAACAGAGACAAACTTCAGCGCATCAGAATCTTTATAACCGTGGAAAAGCTGCGACCCGTCACCTTAGAGAGCGTAACTTTCTTTGACCACTTCACCTGAGAAGCGTTTCAAATGCAAGAGACACTTTATACGCATGGTACAAAGCAAGAAAAAGCTAAACGAAACATGACAGTATCTTGCGTATCAAGATAGTTACACACGTAGCTAAAGCCGTTGAAAGGGCCACGTTTGATCTGCGCGGGAAGAAGAGGAAGTCAAGATACCTAAATTCTCTAAGAAGATAAGGAATAAGACGCCTAGCAAAGTTAATAAGAAGAAAAGTCGAGGACCACCAAGTAAGAAGAGAAAGAAAGATACGGAAGTATCTTGGAAGACTGACGCCATAGAAAAGTAGAAAAGACAGTAATGTAGACCACTATTCACAAAAGCCATGGCGGCCACCTGGCTTTCTTCCGTCACTGAAGGAAGAGAATATATCATCCGCAGACCCATCAGTCGACTGATCGAGTGATCAGCTTTGGAATTAACATTTCGGTTACGTCGATGACCTATTTGGATTAAAGAAAACGCACATTTACGTAAAAGACAACATTACCAATAGTGATGGAACGAACGTCACAGCGGACGCGTAAGTGGGACTGACCAACATACCTCTAGGTACCATGTTTTCGCAAGTGAATGTGAGCATCCAAAACAACCCGTCAGTCAAGTGGGACCTAACTATCTGTACAAAAGCGGAACTTGATTTTCTCTTTGACACAGACTAACACCAAAAGATAACACAAAGAGGCACAAGTTAAAACTCTGAGACTCCGCTCTAAACGTTGCCGTCGTCAAAGTCAACCCTGGAGTCTTGCTAAACAGAATGAGGTTTTGAAGCAAGCCAGCGTCTCATACCCTTTCACTCGCTCCATTGTCAAAGCATATGCCGTTACCTAAGGACATTACTCATACATGATCATCGATCTATTTTAAGGTGAAGTACCCAGTCTACAAAATCGTGGATATATTCTCTTCTTCTGCTATCCATGACGATTACATCACAAACCCCTTCTACTTTCAACATTTCAAATGCCACAACGTGAAGTTCTACATGAATGGGCAGTTGATATGGATGCATCCTTTGCAGCCCAGATACATGGCCAACCATTACGTAGAAGCCTACGAAATGTTCATCAAGAAAGGCATTGAGAGAGCTTTCGGCATTACAAGAGACGATTATAACAAAGTGGATATTTAATTTATGTAATCAGTCTGTAATCTGTGTATTAAAGTGAACAGCAGCGCCTTGATAGAGACTTTCACCGCGATTGTGTACACCAAGTTTTCAGGTTTGATGAAGGTCGACGTGGGTAAAAAACGTATTTTTGGAATAAAGATGAAAACGTTAGAAATGAGAAGAATTCTTCATTAACACCCAAACCAGACTTCAATTTGGAGGTGTGAGTGCAGCAGATGAAATATCTGCCATCGTAAATAAAAGACTAAATTCTGCATCGTCAATACAGACGGCATCAATCGGCCGGTAAATCGTTGTGTTGCCTTCTACTTTCCTAAGCGAGGACCCGCGGAGTTTCCGATTCGGCCGAAGAGATACCAGAATATTACCATTACCGTTTTCAGAAACGTAATGGTAGATAATGGACCGAAATACCTTTACAACAATAAGAGAACACAGGGATACGAGACAAAGGGCCTGTGGACAATTTTGTTTGTTTTACGTCTTTTGGACTCAGTACGGACAGAATCCTCTAAAAATTTAGTACATTTAATTTTTCAGCCAAAGAAGGAAAAGCGATGTTTTTAATAGAGCAACTGTTAAAGATTCCTTGGTCTTATATATATATATATATATATATATATATATATATATATATATATATATATATATATATATATATATATATATATATATAGTTTTAGAAGTTACCGTCTATGCAATATGGTTAGGAATGTTAATTATTGTATCATGTTTTCATGTCCAGGATAGTGTCGACTTCTACTGTAAGGCAATACATACAGATGGATCCCCGACCCATGTATCATCATGACACGGTAAGATTTTAAAAGAATTTTCAAAGTCAACTTGTTTTTTGCCTTTCTCTCTTTCTTGCTTCTTTCTTTTAGTTATATGTACGTAGGTGTATGCTTGCTTGTGTGTATAAAATCATATCTTCTTTTTGTGTGTACGTATGTACTTATTTAAATCCGTGTGCGTATGTACGTGCATGTATAATATGTATAATTCGTCTCTCTGTCTTTATATACGTCTGTATGTGTATGTGCGTGTGTGCACCTTGTAAAGTAGATTATATCTGAAGATATATTTTTTTCAGTTAGTCATTTACTCTGAAAAGAATGAAATGATATGTATCTTGTGATAGTCTATGATTTTTGTTATCTTTACATTAAAACCTGGATAGGGTATGTACGTGTGTTCATGTGTGTGTGCCTTGTTAAGTGCATTAGATTTTTAAATAAACTTTGAAGATATATATTGTTTACCTAATCATATACTCAGGAAAGAGCGCAATATATACTTGCTACTTACTGTGATATTTTATCTTTGCATTACAATCTTGATAGTGTGTGTATGTGTGTCAGAGTGCGTGCGTGCTTTTTTTTTCGTATTAAAAGTTTTACCTGTTAAAGTACAATTTTTATATTCTTAGCAACAACAAAAAAATATTGCCGCTTGTAATGTGTTTGTTGCTTTTATGTATATAGTGTAAATTAATTAATCAACAAAATATAGTAGCACTTAGCTTTCATTTGTTGTTTGGTGGAGCTTCGGTGTCAAGGGTGTGAGAGGCACTAAGGGCAATAATCCTTCATCAATAACAACATTAATAAATATAGCTGCAGTACCAGTAACTGATGGATTCTATTCTCGTGCCTCTGCTGCTGTAAGTGTTGTGGTGCTGACATTTTATTCATCTGCTAAAATTTTACGATGATTTTTCTCCATTTACAATATCTCAAGAAAAGGCCTTTTTATAATTGTAGGGTGTAAGTAATTCGTTTTTGTTTCATTTCATGTTTTCAGGTGCATTTGCGTGCATGCAAAAATACCAACAACTTACCTACTTAGTCACTTAAATCCTCCCGTTTCAATGACACATAGGGCGGTCTGATTCCTCCAGGTGGTCCTGTCTGCAGCCAGTTATGGATGTTGTTCCAACTGACGCCTTGTCTCCTGACAGCTTGTGTCCCCATATGTAGCCAATCTGTGCGCGGTCTGTCTGCCTTTCTTTTTCATTGGGTGGAATCCATGTCCACACCTCCTGGGCGATTGAATCATCACCAATCCTTATCACATGTCCAGTCCATCTCAACCTTCGCACCTGAGGATGTCTTCCAGCTTGGTTAGTAATGTTAGCTCTCTGACCTTTTCGTGTGTTACCTTGTCTTTCCAAGAGATGTGCAGAATTCTTCTTAGCCATATGCGATGTGCTGCATCCAACTTCACTGCACATGTCTTTTGCATTGGTCATGCCTCAGCACTACACTGAAGTGTTGAGAGGATCAGAGATTCATAGAGCCTCACTTTCACTTTGATCGATCTGGTCATGATTGCCTAGATTGTCCCCATCTTCCCAAATCCGGTGTTCTCTCTGCCTAGGCGTATTAGGATCTCCTTGTCACATCCACCAGTTTGGCTAATGGTGCTGTCCAGATTGCAGAACTCTTCCAATTCTTCCACCTCTTCACCTCCAACGTATATCTTATCTTGCTTTGCCAAATTTTCAACTGTCATTACCTTGGTCTTGGTCACATTTTGTTAGGTCAATGTTTGGGGCTTCCGTTGCAAGTATCAATGTCATGGTTTGGGTGTCTTCTCGTGACTCGTGCAATAGCGCTACGTCATCTACAAAGTGTCGACAACGCTTTTGACCCGCAACCCATTTTATGCCTGTCGGTTCATACATTGATCTCCTCATAACTCAATCCATTGCTATGCCAAAGAGTAAGAGTGACAGGACACATCCTTGCCTGACACCCGAGCAGATCTCAAAGTAGTTACTTAACTCACCCTCCACTCTCACTGCACATTGGCTGCCCATTTAGAAACTCTTCATATGTTGATGCAATTGCCAGGAATCCCTTATTTTTCAATGATACACCACCGTGAGTCTCTATGTATGCAGTTGAATGCCTTTCTGAAGTTGATGAAGTTAATTAGCACTGGTTTCTGCCATGCAAGGCACTTGTCTATGACTTATCGCAACTTGAAGATCTGGTAGCAACAGGAACGATTTGGCTGGAATCCGGCTTGCTCAGGCCATAAATGTTTGTCGATTGCTTCCCTCGTCCTGCTAAGCATAACAGTGACCATAACTTTTTCATGGATAGATAGCAAAGCTATTCCTCTCCCCTTGGTGCAGGGTGTAAGATCTCCTTTTCTCAGTAGAGGCAATATAATTCCATTTTTCTAGTCAGTATGAACTTCTCTGATTTGCCATACCTTGTTATGTAGTCTGGTAAGTGCGTCTGCCATCACGTCACCTCCGCCCTTCAGATATTTTCCTATGATGTTGTCAATTCCTGCTGCTTTCTTGCCTTTTCTGTTGCAAAATAGGATTTTTTGTACCTAGGTGGGCTGCAAACCCACCGCAGTATCCTCCTCTTTTTGTCAGGGCTTGAACCGGCACTGTCTCTTCATGAGGAATGAGTGGCAACAACTACAATTCCAAACCCTATCAATTTGTTTGAACTAGGCTTTCCTTGTATTTGTTTCTTTTTTCTATTTTAAGCCTCTCTGTTTTTGTTTTGATACATTCTTGCAAATGCTTTCAACTTGTGTACTAAGCTCCATACGAGGTGTATTTGTCTTTTTCGACATTTTAATCAGACTTATTTCACCTTCCATTTAATGTGCAATTTAATTATTAATTAATAAAAGAATTATTTTTAGGTTAGTTCTAAATTAATCCACGTAGTACTTATCTTAGCTTTATATCAGCTTAAAATTATCTCACAATCATATTGTAGGATGACAGTAGTATATTTTGAATAGTAAATATGGCTGAAAACAAACAAAGAAATATAAATAACGAAAACAAGAATTTGGTCAAAATGTATGTTATAAAAACTCATAACTAAATTTAATGCAAATAGTTATTATTGAAAACCTTGTCAAAGTGAGTACAAAAAAAACTTTTAAGAACTGCCATACAAATTGGAGAAAACAAAATAAGGACTACAATAGAAACTGGAGAGAAAGAAAATGAGAACACGTTAGTGGTTACGATAGAAATAAGTACCCAAACGACCCAAACTACATGATATATCATTTTATCAAGACTTATAATTTTAAAGACAATGAGTGAAAACATAAACTGTCATACAAGTTTGAAAATGTTAGGTGTGCCATCTATTGAGTTTTTGCCATAGGTGGTTGAACTTTACGCCACCGGAAGGTGTGGATAAAAGAGATCTCGATATAGATAATTTTATTCCTTGTAATTCTTTTGACTTATCAAACTAAGAACAAAGGACAAAAATGCTTTTAATGGTGAAATACAAGGTACATGAAGGCTAGTGATAATAGATGAAAATGATATAATGTCATCTAAAAGAGAAATCATAGAATACAATAACAAAAATGTTGAAGTTTTTAAAAATGTAAACTTTATTACTGAGGAGACTTTGTATCACTTTTCTGTTCTTGTTCTTCAGATTGCTCTTGAAATTGATTTGATTCAATGTTATCAAAGTAGCACTAAGTTCTGGTAAAGATAGTCTTATTTTAAACGACAAAATCCCACGAAATTATGTAATAACATTTGCTGTCATGTAATCTTCTTTTAATTCTGTTTGTATTTTACTCATCATTTGGCATTAATTTACTAATCAAAGATGTTCTTGCCAGCAAAGCAACATCAGACAACGACTTTGATCTCGCATTAACACAAATGTAATGTTTTCTTAATTTGATTTTCATCCATCATTTGTAACTCATTGTCATTTAGGACCTTAACAGTTATATATTTGTACTTTTTTCCAATTATTATTATAATTTTCAATTCTACCATTATTATTGTTGATCAATACAATAATTTTTTATATTGATATGTTTTCAATGTTATTTTTCTCTGCGTTAAAATCTAATTATTTTTATATGTTTTTATCTGTCGTTTAATTAGCATAACAATGTCAGATGGTGGTGGAAGAGATTTGATCATACAACTGAACGTCATACTTACGAGCATGATTTTCAATTTCATTCTACAACAGTTAATGCCCTATCAATACAATAATTTGTATATTGATCGATTTAAAGCTCCTGAATATACCTCTGTATTTTCAGCTTTATTAGATCAACACAGTGAATCCGCTAAACATGGATTTAACACAGAGGAAACAGCTAATCAAATAATTAAACCTCATTTTAAAGGGATTGATAAACACTGTATTACAAAGAAGTATGTGAAAATCTAATACAAACCTTTTACAAGGGTAATCTTAATAATCTGTTAAAACCTAGGTTATAGCAAATCACAAGATGAACCTAACTTTCTTAGATCTATAGCTTTTACAAAAGAAGGAAGTAGATGTCAACTTCCAATTGTTCAACAAAGCATACCTTTAATATAAACAGATACCAATGGACACAAATTTCAGTTAATGGGATATTGAAATGCAAATAATATATATAAATAAAACATTTGAACAGTTTGCAAACGAAACAGACACTCTTATAGATTAGTTTGAAAAACATTCACCTTCAGAAAGAAGATTGTTTATTCAACAACAACAAAAATATAATTTACAGGATATATAAATGCTGTAAAAGTTGGAGACTCTAACTTACAACATATTAAAGCTGATTTTGAAGCGTATGACAAACAAATAGATGACATCAAGAAAGATTTATACAAAGCAACAGTTAAACCCAAAATTGATAAATTAAAAGTACAGTTGGAAATTGTTGAAAGTAAAAGAGCACAAGTATTTGGAAATCTAACACAGACTGAGACAATGTTTAGACATCTAACACAGATAGAGACAATGTTTAGAGAAAACATTGAAAACATAATTTCAGGAGACAAAAGGTATTGTTTCTCATTCTCCTACTCCTATTTCTGCTAAATATGAAAATACTGCTGAGATTTATTTAAGTCATCCAAAAAAGGTAGCAACATCACAGCCAGGAATAAATGGAGTATAATAAACAGGCTTTTAAAAAAGTTGGACGGATTCTTTCTTTCTTTGCTGATAATGTAATTCTCGTTATTATAGCAGTAGCTTGCTTGCTTGTTTTTTTTTTTTTTAATTTTGGTGTAGACAGGGCAAAAAAAGGTTAAAATTTCAAAACTTATTTTTTTAAAAAGTAAATTATAAAACTCCAACCATTAGTAATATCAGTGCTGTTTGTTGTTGTTGTTGTGGTTTTTCCATATTCTTTTTCTTCTGAATCATCTACAATTAGCGGGGTAGAAATATTGTATTCCCATCCTTCCTATCTGCATAGTTCTTATTATCATTCTTTTCTGTTATATCATTGTCTATTATTGACAACCTGTTGGAGATTGTTTATCAGATGCTGTAATTGTATTTTGACAACATCTGTATTTATATTTGAATTAGTTCCTAATTTAAAACAATCAGATAATTTTTAAGTTATTTTTGTAATCAACAATGCTAACAATTTTCATAACCATATCACTAGATAATAAGTATATACCATCACGACCAACAGCATAGTCTAATCTAACTTTTGAATCCGAGATCTATTTTTAAAACCTTATTGTAATGGTTTCATCAGAGTCATAACCTTGTTTACCTAAAATTAATTTCTCAGATAACTTTTTTGATGTATCTTAAACAGTCGCAAAAGATTGTATAATTGATATTTTATTTTTAACTTGTACACCTAATAAGCAAATCACCTATGATCTAATACTTTGATTTAATCTTACAATACTTATATGTCAATACATTGTCTTGCAAAAGGAGTAAGTCCAGACAATAAATTCATTTTGATCAACATTATTATTAAAACAACTTGTAATTTTGTTTAATTTTATCGTAACAAAATACCCAATCTTCAGTTTCCTCACCTACTACATAGTTCATTGCATCCTCTGTTACATTCATCTTTATTTTAACATAAATTATCAAAGAGCTTGTTTATCTTTCCCTTTTAATATCTCCAGTTATGATTAAGAGAAATGTTAACATTATTACAAATTATGTTAAATTGTTTCAAAGCTATGTTATTATTATTTGAATTCAATGCTTGTTTAATGAGTAAAGGCATTGCACATTCGGTAAATATTTTTTGTATTTGAAAGTAAATGTGAAACCTGTATATTAGTTGTATTAATTCTTGTACACTTTTGTTTCTTAAATACTGATATGATATTCTGCATCCAATTATTGCTTTCCAAACTGCTTAGCTTTACTGATCTTACCAAAACTTCATGTCACGTTGTGATCAATATATTATAATAGAGTCGTACCTCTCAAAGTTTAAAATGTAGTGACCAAAAATATGTAATGGTTTTTAATCAAAATAATTGCTTTCTGTAACATAGTTCCTGTGTAAAAATATGTAATGGTTTTTAATCAATTGCTTTCTGTAACATAGTTCCTGTGTACAAATATGTAATGGTTTTTAATCAAAATAATTGCTTTCTGTAACATAGTTCCTGTGTAAAAAATATGTAATGGTTTTTAATCAAAATAATTGCTTTCTGTAACATAGTTCCTGTGTACAAATATATAATGGTTTTTAATCAAAATAATTGCTTTCTGTAACATAGTTCCTGTGTAAGTATAAGGTGCTGTACTTGTTAATTTTTATCTCATGTCCATTTCAGTATCTGGAGCTGGTTATGACAGGGGTGGTAATTGGATAACATGAGGTTTGCATTTCGTAGTTTTTTTAAAAACAATTTACCATCCTGTCCAAAATCATATAAAAGATCTCCTGTATCATAATATATTTTCTATCCCTATAAATCGGAAATTCTTTAAAGATTTTGTTGTTGTTGTTTTTTTTTGGTTTTTGTTTTTTTAGAAAAATTTTTTTAAAAATATTGTATATGTTAGACGCAAAAATTAGGAGCGATACGTCCATACATGAGACAAATAGAGACTACAAACATATTGATGCTAGACCTATCCAGCGATCGTAATTGCTTTACCAAAGGACGCCAGAAGCTTTTAGATGCACAGATACATCGTACTGCCTTGTCTCACATACGCAAAATTCCAAGTGACCACTAACTGATCTCTCAATGGCACGTTCTCCTTGTACTACTAATTATCAGCAAAAGTCTGTCAAGAGAGATTAGTGTATTCTATAATTGAGCCACTGTAAATAAAGTTTATTATTATCATTGTTATTATTATTATTATTATTATTATTATTATTATTATTATTATTACAGTGTTTTCAAAAGGTATTGCACATTCGGTCAATAATTTTCATGTTTGAAAGCAAACGTGAAACCTGTATAATAGTTGCATTAATTCTTGTACACTTTTGTTTCTTCAATACCAATAAGATATTCTGCAGCCAATTATTGCTTTCCAAACTGCTCGGCTTTACTGATCTTACCAAAACTTCATGTCACCTTATGATCTATATATTATATTAGAGTCATCCCTCTCAAAGTTTAAAATGTAGTGACCAAAAATATGTAATGGTTTTTAATCAAAATAATTGCTTTCTGTAACATAGTTCCTGTGTACAAATATGTAATGGTTTTTAATCAAAATAATTGCTTTCTGTAACATAGTTCCTGTGTACAAATATGTAATGGTTTTTAATCAAAATAATTGCTTTCTGTAACATAGTTCCTGTGTACAAATATGTAATGGTTTTTAATCAATATAATTGCTGTCTGTAACATAGTTCCTGTGTAAAAATATGTAATGGTGTTTAAGCAAAATAATTGCTTTCTGTAACATAGTTCCTGTGTAAGTATAATGTGCTGTACTTGTTACTTTCTATCTCATGTCCATTTCAGTATCTGGAGCTGGTGATGACAGGGGTGGTAATTGGATAACATGAGGTTTGCATATTGTAGTTGTTTTTAAAAACAATTTACCATCCTCTCCAAAATCATATGAAAGATCTCCTGTATCATAATATATTTTCCATCACTATAAATCGGAAATTCTTTAAAGGTTTTGTTTGTTTTTTATGGGGTTTTTTTTGTGTTTTTGTTTTTTTGTTTTTAGAAGAAAAGAAAAAACTATTGTATATGTTAGCAGCAAAATTTAGGAGCGATACGTCCATACATGGGAAAAATAGAGATTACAAACATTGTTGCTAGGCCTATCCAGCGATCATAATTGCTTTATCAAATGACGCCAGAAGCTTTTAGACGCGCAGATATAGTGTACTACCTTGTCTAGCATATGCAAAGTTCCAAGTGACCACTGACTAATCTCTCAATGGCACGTTCTCCTTGTACTACTAATTATCGCCAAAAGTCTGTCAAGAGAGATTAGTGTATTCTATAATTGAGCCACTGTCTATAAATATTATCAGTTATTATTATTATTATTATTATTATTATTATTATTATTATTATTACATAGTTTTCAAGCTCAAGTGATCGTATACACTTTTGTACAGTCATGAAATTTGAAGGGTGTATTCACACTGGAAATCTCAGGCAGAAATTACATCTAGGTAGAAGTGACATGCATGTACTTTACAAGCTTCATTGAATATTTTCATTTTGTTGCGTTTACGTGTAGCTCAGTTTTCTAGGCACTGTTGCATGTATGGTCATGAAACAATGTATGCATTCACCTTTATCATTTATGTTAGAACCCATACGAAGTAAATTTTTGTTGTAATGACCATCTTTTCTTGCTCATGTCTGCAATGATTTTGGATTATGAACCGGGGAAGCAGGCAAGACATAGTAGTCTACAGAATTTCCCTTTGGTTCATTCTCAGCACAGACCTTAACATGTTTATAAAATATAAGCGTGAAAGAAGAGAAATGTTTAATTTGGATATATTTCATTCATGGGAAAAACAGTTACTTCCTCTCTCCTAACTTTTCTAAAGTAACAATGTCATTCTTTAATAGACCCTTACTAACTCATCACATGGCAAAGATCTCACACACAAGAGTTCTGGTTGAAAGAGACTATACAACATACTGAATCATCCATTAATATAATATGCAGTTGTATTAAATCAAATTACCAAAAATAAAGCTCAATAAAACCACTTGTTGTAGCAAATATATGTATTTTGGTTGACATTATACTGTTTGTAAGCTTTGTACATTTACAATATTGGTCAAATTACATTTTACTTTCTAATAAAATGTTTGTTTTAATCTGCAAGCATAGAATATATGTTATATGATGAATATTTGAAAACAAGAGCAAACGTTTTCATGAGTATTGAGGCACTGCATTTTTTAAACATACTACGAGAATCTACATTAACATCTGCAAGATGACAAGTAGACAATGAGCAAATCCCCATTTCAGTGTTTTATATTGGAAGATAAAATTTATGACTAAAATATATCAAATTTCTTCGAGTTAAATAAGTAAAAATTATATGCTAACTGTAAAGTGAAACAAAATTTATAATTATTTTGTTAATTTCTAATTTTTGAAAGAATTTGATTCAGCACTTTGTAGAGTGCCGTGTACTTCTTACACCGCCGCCAAACCCTGCCACACGCCCGACAGATCTCTAACCCATTTTATATCTCTGCTCCATGAATGTATCAATTTCCTATAAAGACCTTTCCCTACATGATGTCGTCAAAGGCCATAGTTGCTTTCAGTCGGTAGATTTTTCTGCCAAGTTTTGTATGATGTATAAACGAGCAGAAAATAAGGCCACATGTTCGAGACCAGTGCGAACCATATAGTAACATGGATATCGGCTGTGGTCTACAGCCTGGAGAGGGATGGGAGCCGCCAGGTTGAAACGGCCCATGATACGCCAATGATGACGAAATGACAATAAATAGATTTCACATACCGGATCGGTCGCACCCCGGGTTACCAATGACCGCGACATCCAATGGACACCAGGACGGAAGTGACAAGTATGCTACTGGTGCATATACCATCAAAGTACGGGCAAGAGATAACATCACCATTGGAACATGGAATGTCAGGACATTAAGACCAGCAGGGAAACTCGAGGAGCTAACCCATGAGATGGGAAGATACCAATGGCACATTCTTGGACTCTGCGAGATGCGCTGGAAAAATTTCTGAGAGAGAGCAACAGATGACGGACACGTGATCTACTTCAGTGGGCATGAGAACAAGCATGAACTTTGAGTCGGGTTTATGGTACACAAGGACATTGTGAGTGCAGTCATGGGTTGTCGACCAGTCTCGAACAGGATGATTAAAATCCGCGTGATGGCATCTCCCTATAACATCACTATCATACAGGTCTATGCCCCAACATCTGACTATGATGACGAGGAACTGGATGAGTTCTACAACCAGCTTCAAACTCTCATAGACCAGACACCCAAGAAGGATATTCTAGTTATTCAAGGAGACTGGAATGCTAAGGTAGGAGAAGACGCACAAGCAGACTGGCGAGAAGCCTGTGGCCCATACTGTAATAAGCAGACCAATGAGAGACTTCGCCACATACAATAACCTAGTGCTAACGAACACCCTTGGCCCCCATAAACTATCCAGAAGATGGACTTGGCACAGCCCAAACGGAAAACATCACAACCAGATTGATTACATCTTGGTGAGAAAGCGCTTCCGGTCTAGCGTAAATATTGCCAGAACACGTAGATTCCCAGGAGCTGATATAGGAAGCGACCATGACTTGCTGATGATGACTATCAAATTTCGTCTGAGGAAGACCAATAAGCCAAGACAAGTTAGGATCAGGTTCGACCTTGAAAAACTTCAAGATCCAAGCGTGGCACAAGCATATGAAGCATCAATAGGCGGCATATTTTAGCCACTCACAATTCTGGGACATGAAGAAATAAACCTAGACTCCTTGATCATCACCTTCAACATGGCAGTAATAGACACAGCCGGAGAGATTCTTGGCAAGCATCGTAGAATAAAGAAGCCCTTGGTCACAGTAGATATCCTCGACCTCTGCGATGTGAGGAGAAAGCTGAAGAGTAAGCGAGGAGACCATGAAGGAGCAACAAAATACAATGAGATTAACAACAGGATTAAGAAGAGCATAAAGAAAGCAAAAGACAGCTGGTTAGAGGACCAATGCAAGGAAGTCGAGAAAAGCCTGAACCAGAATGACAGTAAAAGGGCATACCAGTTGGTGAAAGACCTGACAAAAGATACACAGGGGAGATCTAATACGATTCAAGACAAGACTGGTAAGAGTCTGACAGTAAACCAAGACATTCTTAACAGATGGACGGAATACTTTTCAGAGCTTTACAACCAGGAGACTTCTGGAGACCAAGCTGTACTAAACGTACCAGTGACCACAACAGAGGTTGACCGCCCCATCCTCATGGACGAAGTAGAGGCTGCAGTAAAGGCGCTAAGGACGGGGAAATTAGCTGGGGTAGACAATATACCAGCAAAACTTGTTAAAGCAGGAGGAACATCCATGATGGATGTCCTCACAACAATCTGCAACAAAATCTGGCAAACAGGAGAATGGCGCACCCCATGGACCCAGTCTCTGGTCGTGACTCTTCCTAAAAAAGGGAATCTACAACTGTGCCAGAACTACCGAACAATCAGTCTCATCAGCCACCCAAGCAAGGTTATGCTTAAGATCATCCTCAATAGACTGAAACCCCAAGCAGAGCACATCATTGCAGAAGAACAGGAAGGTTTCAGAGCAGGACGTAGCACTACAGAACAGATCTTTAATCTCAGAATCCTCTGTGAAAAATATCTCCAGCATCAACAGAACCTCTATCATGTCTTCATTGACTTCAAGAAGGCTTTCGACAAGGTATGGCATGCAGCCTTGTGGGCCACCATGCGGATATACAACATAAACGCAAAACTAATCCGCACTATCGAAACCCTGTATGACAAGGCGACTAGTACAGTTCTCGTCAATGGCAACATAGGAGACTGGTTAAGAACCACAGTCGGAGTCAGACAGGGGTGCCTTCTCTCACCCACTCTCTTCGACATCTACCTGGAAAGGATCATGTCCGATGCCTTGGAAGACCATGAGGGCAGTGTCAGTGTTGGAGGCAGAACAATCACCAACCTGCGCTTCGCTGATGATATCGATGGTTTAGCAGAGATGAAGAAATGGAAACCTTAGTGAACCGTCTCAAGCAAGCATCACTAACATATGGGATGGAGATCAATGCTGAAAAGACAAACCTAATGACAAACAACCCGAGTGGCATCCAAAAGGAAATAAGAGTGAATGGACAGAAGCTGGGCACAGTAACAAGCTTCAAGTACCTAGGTGCTATCGCCTCTGATGAAGGTTCAAAACCTGAGGTTCTTTCCAGGATTGCGCAGACAACAACTGCTCTGGCTAGGCTGAAGCCTATTTGGAAAGACAGCAACATCACGCTTGGGTCCAAGAGCAAGCTTATGCGCTCCCTCGTCATGTCCATATTCCTATGTGCATGTGAGACATGGACCCTAACAGCAGAAATAGAGAGAAGAATCCATGCCTTAGAGATGAGATGTTATCGAAGGATCCTGAAAATCTCATACTTAGACCACGTCTCTAATGCGGAGGTGCGCACTAAAATCCAAGGTGCAATTGGACCTTATGAAGCTCTGCTCACCACTGTAAAGAAACGCAAACTAAGATGGTATGGTTACGTCTATCCCTCAACTGGCGTGTCAAAGACAATCCTACAGGGCACAGTGAGAGGAAAGAGAAAACAAGGCAGACAGAAGAAGAGATGGGAAGACAATACCAAGAGTGGACAGGCATGGACTTTGCAAAGTCCCAAAGACCAGTGGAGAACATGGCAAAATGGAGAGAGATTGTCGCAAAGTCGTCAGTGGCGCCCCTACGACCAGCAAGGTTACGGGAGAAATGAAATGAAAATGAAAAGGATATATGTGCATGTCAGCTGAATTCAGCATTGGCCGTGTATGCATGATGTGAATTCTCTGTACATAGCAGTCACGTATGTACTTATCCGCATTTAACATACAGGACAGGCGTGAATAATTTTATATTGGATCTTTAGTTGTACTCTCTTTGTTCCTTTCTCCTAAACTTCCTTTCTTTCTTTCAAGTGCAAAACAACAAAAATTTATGACCTTTATATAAAGGTCTCAACAAATGTTTAGACATCGACTATGCATCCGACAACTTAGTGCGACCTTCATTTTTCAAGGATTACAAACTTATATAAAGGTACCCTGCCTGTAGGTTACACAAAAAAAGAAAATATTTTTATCTTTGCTGAAAATGATAATTATCTGATTGTTAAAATTCCCTAGACTCTACTGTTACATGAGACCAACTTTTTAATATTTAAAGCATGGCTGCAATGTTTGGGAAAAAAATTAATCGCCCTTTTGCTGCTGTAGGACAATCATTAATGCAATCATATACATCTGTATTATGATTTGCAATCATTATCTTCTCAAATCTGTTGTTAAATACAACATTTGTGGAAATAAATGTCAGAGTCTTAATGAAATATCATAATACCATTTTAAATGAAAAGCAGAATAGCTAATTTTACATTGTTCAAATCTAGAGTGGTTTTAACTTTTCAATCAATATTTTATGTAGCTTATGGAGATCTATTAAAGATTAGCAAAAACAATATTTACTAATTTGACACAAAAAATATTTCTGCTTAAAATGGTGTTTTCAGAAGAAACAAAAAAATTACAGCCTATAAAAAATACCAATAAATTAAGTTTTGTTCCATGAATTTGTATCTGTTGTTAAATCACACCAAAATAAATAACAAGAAATATATATGATGTTAGATTCGTGCACCGTCTACATGAATTTATCTTACCTCCATTAAAATGACAAACTCACTTTATGACATTTCCTAGAAAAGATCATTTCTTACCTAAACCAACATGTTGACCCGACAGTCTCATGTTTGGACTCTCTTTCTGGAATACATAATTATTAAAATGTACTGCATGTGTCTTCCACACAGTTATGTGATTGTCTCAGCTGTAAACAGCAAGATGACTTGTTACACTTGTATATTAAATGTTTAAAGAACAGAATTATCAACACACTGAACACAAGACTTTTATTTGTTGACCTATCTGGCACATTCATGGATAAAGCAGCATAAGCGATTTTTAATTTTCAAAACAACTCTTTACAAACTAAAAGAATATGGAAAATCTGCAAACTCTGCCCTAATGTTCTGCAAAGTATTTTTTTCCTAGACAAGCAGAAATGCAAACTCTGCTGTAATGTGCTGCAAAGTATTTTTTTCCTAAACAAACAGAAATGCAAACTCTGCCATAATGTGTTGCAAAGTATTTTTTTTTCCTACACAAACAGAAATGCATGAAATAAATGCAAATTCTGCCGTAATGTGCTGCAAAGTATTTTTTTCCTACACAAGCAGAAATGCATGAAATAAATGCAAACTCTGCCATAATGTGCTGCAAAGTAATTTTTTCCAAGCCAAGCAGAAACGCATAGAATAAATGCAAACTCTGCCGTAATGTGCTGCAAAGTATTTTTTTTTCCTAGACAAGCAGAAACGCATGGAATAAATGGTTCACAACAACAAAACACTCTTGCAAAACATTTATTAACATTTTCAATAATCCTAAATTGGTTGAAACGAGATAAATACCATTGACTAAGGCTTCACTATAGTAAATAACAGTAACACTGTCAATATATGGCATTTTTTTTCCTGCTGGATTTCCATTTAACTTTACCTATACTGAAGGACACACACACACACACACATACACACCATCTAGCTACATATATATATAAATATACAAACAAAGCCCTCTAAAAATACATTCCAGAATAATGTAAATTAGACAAATAAGATGCATGCATATGCATCTATATTTCTAGCATCTTCTTGGTCAGAAACTTGAAAAATTTGATTTTCTTGCAGCTTCTTTAACTGGATTTGTTTGAGTCTCGGTCATGTCCAAATACTGAGAGTCATTATCAAGTACTGTATACTTAAAATTTTATGAATTCTATAAGTACATAATAAAGTACCTCAAGATGTCTTCCTATTAATCAATCTGCCAATTTATCTATGCAAAGACTGGAACTGTCTTTGCCTTTTCTTTTTATGAAGCTCCAGTTTATCAATCTGTCTTATCCTCCTTTTACTTGATCACTTTCCATCTAAGTATAGACCATTTCAGTAAGTGTTGTTACCTCGCCTGAAAATCATTTCCCTTTTCAAGCTCTTCAGTGCAAAGAAATTAGATAAGGTGTCATGAACCAACTTCTCGGGAGCAAAGGAAAGTGAATACGTAACAGGAGGGCAGACAAAGTACAACAGTCGCAGTCAGAAATCGAACCCAGTTTATCTGTCTCACAGTTGGGCACACATACCACTTGATTAAAGGGTCTGTACCTTTTTGATTCCTGACCACAACAGTTAGACTTCTTATCCTGTCCTGTTACATTTGGGGGGGGGGGGGGGGGCGGGGGCTTGTCCAATTCTCAGTAGCTGGTGGCCTGTTAACAATGGATTTCAAACACTTTAAGAGGTTAATCTGAGTGATATTCGAGGACAAATGTCAAGGTATGGAGACAGGAGTGTAGAGGTCTAGGTATACAAGGCCACTTACTAATCAGCTAAGTTGGTCTGGCTCTTTTAGTCTAGTGGTACGTGTGCCCAATAGCATGACAGATGAACTTGGGTTGAATTCCCAACAGCATAAAACTGATGTTCCCTCTATTCATGACAGCTTTGCTCATAATGACGGAGATACTGTGAGATAACTTATCCATACCTCAAGTATTACAAATTTACCCCAAGGCCAATCACATGAAACTGTTTAGTGCTACCTTAAGAGTTTGTGACATACCTCAAGTATTACAAATTTACCCCAAGGCGAATCACATGAAACTGTTTAGTGCTACCTTAAGTATTACAAATTTACCCCAAGGCCAAACACATGAAACTGTTTAGTGCTACCTTAAGTATTACAAATTTACCCCAAGGTCAACCACATGAAGCTGTTAAGTTATTCCTAAAGAGTTGGTGACATATCATAGAAATGTATTTAAATGTATTTTCTTCCTATAAAACAATCTTTAATAAGGAAACAAATATTTGGTGCATAGATCATGAAAAAAGGTTGAGAAATAAAGAAAATATTATGGTTTTTCTAACCTTACTTTCTATTATAGCAATGGTATAAATAAGTGGTCAACTTAATTCTTCCAAAGTTGTTCTGAGACCAATATAATAATCGAATTTAGTACATGTCACTTTTCTGTCATTAAAAAAAATACAAGCTATTAATTGCCTGCAATGTCCTAAATGTAAAAGTAATTCAAAAATTTGGTCATAATTTTACACCCTGAAAATGTATAATTGCTACTTTTTCTTCTAATGTTAACAATTGAACCTAGAATCTTTCCTTAATTTTTTTTTTTTAAATTTTTAAAATTGTTTTTGTCATTGCAAGTCCCATGAGGGAGATGTCAATAAAGTATATGCTGGGATGAGTTTTGGTGGTAGAGATCATGATGTCATTAAAGAAAATAGAGATCACTTAATATCATGATCAATGAATACATGACCCCAGCCCTTTCACTATGAAATAATCATTCCCAAATCAAATGACACTATGTAAAATTTCAAAGAGAGATCTAAAACTGAAAACAGGTGAAAAAAGTATAGAAGTCCAGAAAATATGCTGGGGCAGTGGCTTGCTGTCGTGGGTGATAGTGATATTGATCTCCATGTTTTGGATTCAGGCATAGGTTTTGGTAACATTGTGAAACGTGCAATGTGGGTTACAAAAAGCTGACCAAAATTAGGTGAGCGACTTATCAATGTAAGGTAATTCTAACTCTCTTACCCCAGAAAGTTATTATCAATACACATATTCATCTCTATTATTATTACCAAACCAAATGTGAAAAATATTGATTTCCTTGTCTTATATGAAACTGTGAGTCTCAAGATGTTCATTTTTTATCATGTGATAACAGTATTAAAAACTACTGACATGGTGTTCTCAAACATATTATGCCTAGGTCACATGAAAATATTTGGTTCACATGTTTGTATAATTTCCATGTACACACCTGATAAAAGAGAAATACTTCCAAAAACATTTCAATAACACTTTAGTTGTGTTAACAATGACATTTAGATCATTTTCTATGCATGGTGCCAATTGACTATGACATTTTATATATTTTTTTTTACATTAAATCCACATTAAACCTATCCGGTGTTTGTGATTTATTTTATACCTAGCTCCATACATATAACCCTATTGTAGCTGTCTCCTCTCCTATGAATAACACATCGTAAATGTTCTTCAATTACATACATAGCAGATGAAGCGAATCGATCGACCTGACAAAGATTATCATAAGTAAATAAACATACATTTCAAGTCATGTACAGTACACATATAGCCCTACCCCTGTGCATTCAGGTACCACCAAACAGTATCAGACAAGGACCAGACTCCTGCATGCACCATGTTAGATGAAAATCCACCCACTGCAATACATTACAATGCAATCATCAATATATATATATATATATATATATATATATATATATATATATATATATATATATGAATCTATATATATATACATATATATGCTCGTAAGAGAATAGAGAAAATGTGTAAATAAAATATTCGCATGACGAACATTTCTATTGGTTATTTCACCCATTTTATTTTTCCACCCACCCACCATCCAACAGTGAGTGAGAATCAGTAAGGCTATATGTTCAACCCCAATGCAAATGAAGACCAAATGAACTCATGGAAATGCCAGTAGTAAATGCATATCTACCAAGACCCAAATATGAAAAAAAAATTGAAAGAAAAATATATCATGAAGGAACCGTTTTCGACAAAATTATTTGCGTCGATAGTTACCAATCAAGTGCCCACACACAGTTTGTTCTCATTGGATAACCGCCCGTAACAACTGTGACCTTAAACCTAATTTCAGACCCAACTGCCACAATGGTTTTCCACATAAAACTAATGTTCCACATGGCCTTCCACATGTGGATATACATTCATGACATATTTGCAAATCATGATGGAAATACTGTAGGATAATCTATCCATATCTCAAGTATTAAAAATCTACCCCACGGCTAATGGTATGAAAATTTTTAATGGTACATTAGAGAACTGTCTACTCAGAAATGAAAAATGTATTGTGGTTAAAAGCAAGCAATGTCAATACCAAATGGAGGTAACAACATTTATTGAAATGGCCTATATCTCCAAATCTCCTGACCTACTACCATGTTATCAATCTGTGTGTATCCATTTGTCTGTTTCTCAATCTATGTATTCAAAGGTGAGAATCCAAAGGCAAGATGAGGTTATGAAAAAATGACTTTTCTGTGTTTCATCATAATTATTTTAAGTACAGTATTATTGTTATTATTATTATTATTATTATTATTATTTAATTTTAAACAGAATATCATTATCTAACTTAACACTACATCATTGAATACAATATTAAACAAAACAGCTGAAACACTACTAACGAAGGTTCAAAGCTTTATTCCATTTTAATCTAACAGTCTATACTTGCAAAATGCAAATATTTAGTACTATTTATTTATTTATTTATTTGCTTGTTTCTTTATGCATTTATGTGTGGCTAAAAAGCATATATGAATCCGAAAAATAATGAATATGTTGGACATAATATATTTTTTACATTATATATTAATGTTTTTCCTAGCATAAAATAAATTCAAACTCTCTCTCTCTCTCTCTTATTTATTTGCGCTTCTCATGTTCTTTTGTTCCTTCCCAGCAGCAATTTCTTACTTGTATCTCCAGTCTTCAATTTGACTAGGTCAGCAGCAGCAATGGAAGCAGAAGGCATATTGCCGTTCATAACATTTATCATTGCCATGGCAAAATCTCCCACACTTTCCACATTTTTCATCCGCAAAAACTGGGCATTTGCACGAAACGCATTCAAATAACTCAAACTCTTTGCAGGGTAGTTTACTAACATCTCTTCTTGTCTGTGTGAATTCTTCCATTATCCTTGTCTGTAAGCAATTAAACAGATGTGGTCTCATATTTTTAACATCACAATTTATCACGGATGGATCGTTTCCCTCGGCTAAAGCCCATGCTGCTGCAATAGAAAAGACCCCACAATTTGACACATTTTCTTGCTTCTGAAATTCAGGCATTTCAACCTTTACAGGGTATCTTTGCTCAAACACCATAAGGGACAGTATGGCAAATCCTGTTTCTTCAGAAATAGTCATACACACGGACAGTACCTGGCTGACAGTTCACATTTGAAATAGTTATCCAATGACGACCACCTGCATGGAAAATTTGAATAAAAGGATCTGAATGTTTTTCAAACTTTTCTACAGCATCAATGCAGGCATCCTGTAAACCTTTGATCTCTGGATATTTTCTCTGTATGAATTTCATGGCTTTGTCTACATGATCATCAAGTAACTCGAAGTCTTCGTCTGGTATATGCATTGGGTCCGAGTCCTTCAAAGCAGGTTCACTGAATTGCCTTTGCAATGGCACTGGCTTTCCTCCGGAAGTCCAGTCTTTAATTAAAAAAAGTAAATAAAAAATACATTTATGTGCCATACTGTACTGTACTCTACTGTACACACACACACACATATTCAAGAGTACTGTATAAAGCAATGGATCCTATTAAGTTTAACAACAGTTAACCAGATATTGATTTTTTGAAGAAAAGTTATGGTTTAGTATTTTACCGCACAGCAATACCCTGAAGCTTATATTGTGCCAAGGCAAGTAATGTAAAGTGTTGTGCTCAAGAACACTGCATGGTGAGAATCAATCCAGCACCCTTCAGATCTCAAGTCTTGGAGTGATGTTAACTTCTTTGTTGACAAAGCATTTTGCACAAACAAGTACATGTAAAACTGACTCAAGATAAAAGATCACAACAAATTGCAATGGCTTTTTAAAATCTGTCGTTGGTGATATATGACAAGCTAGTATGCTGCTTCATTATTCATTAGTGTAATAAACAATTAATAACTGTAGAGAAGCCGTTTTAATTTCAAGCTTGATAAAGCTGTTAAACAACTTAGGACAAACATGATCACTAATTACAACAAGGTCGGGGCCTGCATGTTGAGTTCAACCAAAACCTTCATAAATTGATGACAATGACATAGCTCCCACTTGAAACAACTCTACAAAATGCCACCGCCACCAAAAATGTGGGCTCGACATAAACCGTGACCATTTTTATTCCATACACTATATCCCTCATCTAGCCATACATAGATCTCAGAGTTCAAAGTCAACTATATAGGGCTCTCGCACACTAGCGCCCTGATCCACATGACCATAATGTGTGTGTGTACACTAAACATAACTCCCAAACTCTCAGAGTCTAAAGATGTGATGATGCTAATTGATGTAAAACGGTGATTAATTTGTAATAATAATTTTAACTCTGTCAATAAAACTAAAAACATTATGAAAATAAGTGTCAAATTTAAATTTGTGGGAAAAAAACACATTAAACACATATATTACAGAAACTTTCATTGGTTTCTCATAAATAAATCAGAACATAAATATATATGTGTGTGTGTGTTACCTTCATTAGGATGACTTGCAACTGGTAATGTCTTGGCAAAGTTATTGTGTCCCTCTACTGTTAAAACACCAGACTGGAATAGCTCAAATACTTCCTCAAATAACTGAAATATAGTATACATATTTGAAATTCACACATCTATAATTTTATGTCAGTCTGCATAATGTGTAAAAAATTATCTCAGGTTGTTTTTCTGTGTAGCAAAATAAATCGCATTTTCAATATACAGAACATAACACTTTTCTTATGAACAAGTAAAACCAACCAATCTAGTTAAATTTTTGTTAAGCCTAAATATTATGTAACAGCGACTTGATGCTGCAAAATTTGTAGTTTAGGGATTAAAGGGTCACACATTTGTACTCTATAAGGCAGTAGTTCCCTATATCGGTACAGCATTTTGGGTATCAAAAGATGATTTTTAAGGTTGCGATCAAAAAAAGTTTGGGAACCACTGCTATAAAGTATACTGCTCAAAAGAAGCCAAGTCCCATTTTGATCAGCTTCTGATCATCCCTGTGTTTATTTTCCTCCAGTCTTGAATTGAAATATACCCATAACCTAAACAATTAAGCATTCCATCCAAGATGCACAATGCGTCAGTCTATTATTGATTGCAATCGTCTAACTTATCAAGACTGACATCTAGCTGTGGCCCATCTGCAGATGTTGGTCCACGGAACACAGCAATGGCCCATCTGCAGATGCTAGTCCACGGAACACAGCAATGGCCCATCTGCAGATGTTGGTCCATGGAACACAGCAAGTTGATGAAATTAACAGAATCAATTCCTGTATGGAAAGGAATGGAAGGTCAACATGTCCTAAACCTATGATGAGAAGTTCTTCAGTAAGTTAACATTATTTCTGTCTCATGGTTAACTGCATTAGCTTGAGAAGATAATAACAATATATAAATACCGTTTTTTAACAATGATGTCAACCTTTAATATTGAAGGTGCTTATGAACATCTGATCTCCTACATTTGTAGAGTTGCATCCACTGCATTAGCCAGCATATATGACCAACAAGTATTCCAGCCTTACCTTTTCTACGAACAGTATAGGTGTGCATTCATTCTCTCTATAAACGGGAAGACCAGGCCCACCAGCTATGTAAATCTTGAAGTTTAGATTTAAGACTCTTAAATGGTCAATTTTATGTCACACTTACATTTTAGCTAATCAGATTGCTAAAATTTAGACTTAAGTTTAAGCCCAGACCTAAGTTAGACTGGTGAAATCCAGGCCTGATGTAATACAACGTTGTTTCTTTGTCTCATTTTCTAAATCGAGAATCAAGTTGCTGGATGCCAATAAAAAACTAGTTGTTACCGCTTTGTAAGATATGATGAAAATGGAGGAAGGTAAACCATCACTTGAGATGACAGAAATTTCCTTAATTACTAATTACTTGCAAAAGCTATTTATCCATACAAGATACAAACTACTTTATCTTTAAAACATAGTCACTTTAGTCAGAGTTCTGAAGAAAAAAACTCAGGCATAAGTGTATCTTTTTACATTTTAACTGGGTTTTTAATACGGATTTCACAGCAGCGCAAGTGAAACTCCCATGAAAAGGTAATAGTAATTTTAAACAGTTGGATTAATAATCGAGGGTTATGAGTTTTACACCTGTCTAAATATTGGCACATATTGAAAAACCGCAAGCACTGATATGCTGTGTCGATTCATGAAAACGTCTTGTCAAAGTATCAAATTTAAGCAGAGGAAAAAGAAATAATAACTATTACTGCCTACCTGCATTACTTTAAAATCATTTTTATATACAATGATCTGGACATCCCCAAGTGTGGAGTTGGGACGCTTCTGGCCGAATCTGCCAACCTCAATAAGCATCTCTTTGGCAGCAACATCACTGGGATACCCTAGTCTACCAGTGCCAAGCGCGGGAAAAGCTATGCTTCTGTACTTCCTGTTGCTGCACTCAAATAGACAGTTTCCCATGAAGTCATGCAGCATCTGAAACAGACCACAAAAGGATAGAATGAAAACCAGAAGACAGTTCATGCAGACAGGTATATAGTAAGTAAGCATGATTTGGCATTATTGTAACAACCGGGAAAAGGGAAGGAGGATTTCGCCGGCAAGGATTTTTTTACCTCAAAATCAAGCAGAAAACTCTCGAAAAATACAAACATTTTCCCCACAAAAGAAAAATATATACCACCAATACAAAAACCCCACCCAATAAAAAAAATAAAGTAAAAAACGTTTAGCCCAAATACACAAGTATGAATTTTAATTTCATATACAAAGGAAGTATCAAGACTTCAGGCTGAAGGCCTTCCTCGATCAAGCTATAAAATCTAGTACTTGCATTCAAACTTATTTTAGTGTGCTGTACGAAATCAAACAAGGTCATAACTAGATCATGTGACTTACAAGCAGAGTGTATGCAAAGCACATGGATTTCAATAGCAATGATTTTCTATCTAAAAATCATGCAGAAAACCCACAAAAAACACACCCACCAACCCCCCGTCAAAGAAATATATATACCACCAATACCCCAAACACCAACCCCACCCCAAGGGAAAAAAAATAATATTAAAAACGTTTAGCCCAAATACACAAGTATGAATTTAAATTTCTTAGGCAAATGAAGTATTAAGTCCTCAGACTGAGCCCCTTCCTTGATCAGGATATTTCTTGTGTTAAAAATTATTTTAGTGGGCTGTACGAACTGAAACAAGGTCATAACTAGATCATGTGACTTACAAGCAGAGTGTATGTAAGGCACATGATTACTGGTAATACACAAATAGACTTGGATCACAATTATTACTTTCGGGTCAGTACTCACAAAATGTAATCCAAATCTATTTTTAGAGTACTTTTTTCCTATCATTTTTTGGGTGGTGATCCTTGGTTTAGATTTAGGCATTCTTGGTATTGATTTAAAGGAAATTGTTTATTTTTTAAAATATGAGCATTATGGTGTGCTTGACTGTATATTTTGTCAACAATGCACAGTGAGTAATCTGGCATTCATGCATTCCCGGAAGTGAAATCTGTGACCCATGGCATGTTGTTTTATTTACATATCAGTCTCTCAAAAACAAATACCAGTTAACCTATCACAAGAGCTTCACCTTGAGTTCATCTTTGAAGATATTTCATTTGGATTTGAACACAATGTAAAGTTCAGTACTGACAAACAAACATTGGTACTATATAAGGAAAATAAATGTATTAACCTTAAAACTTGACATCGGAATGGCATGTTTATTAATTGAGACAGAGATCTGAAATTTTGGCATTTGACGTATACCAACATTACAAATAGAACTTGATAATTAACAATTAAAATTTTTACATTTTTTTTCTTTACAATTTGAATGTAGAAAATTTTAAAATTTATAAATTTTTTAATTTTGCACATATATTTATATTTATAGTCTCGGTGGGGTTGACGTTCATTATTATCATGTATGTATTTCTACACCATATAAAAGTTCAAATGGTGGATAATTTTCTAATTCTCTCAGAGAAGATATCACTGAGAGTCAGAATGAGGCCGTTATTAAAAACACATTAAGACATCTTTCTACTTGATATTGAGCCTTTAAGTCATTTACACTATTATGGGTCCAATCAGTTAATTTATGTGCTTATGACAGTGTGATATACAAGTAACATATCTGCTTGTATGTACTTCAGTAATTGCTTATAAACATAGTTATATGGTACTTAATGTGAGAATGGAGATGAAAACTCTATAGTAGAGCCTTCTCAGGTTGACTAAGCCATTTTAAACTGTCAGAGAATGAAAAATGTGACAAGAAATATAGGTCAAATGGATAAAAATGTACTTTCCTGGTCTTGTTAACTTGGATGTAGAAAAACAACAAAATTAAATAAGTCTAACACAAAATGCATTCCTTTTTATTCTTAATTTTGGTTGAGACAATGATTGAAAACATGCAACATTGTAACATAAGCTGATATCACATTCTTATGAACCATTCAACTTTAAGTATTATTAATTTTTAACAATGATTGTAAAACGACACTTTGAAAATTACACTAGAAATGTTGAAACAGATCATATGCATTAATTTTGTACAACTGATCTTAACATGGTTACATGTCGCACAAGAGCAATGTCCATATTTATTAGAATGTTTGAGATCACAATTTCATATTAAGTACATTATATAGGATCTAATTGTACCTATAGTTTATCTGACAGGCACATAATTGGCTGTATGCATTTCAAATATCCCCAAATATTATTTCCATCATTAATTAGCTTACGTATAGTAATATATTTTAATTTAGTACTTTGATTGAGGGCGGAATTGTAGCTCATGTTGTATCACATTTCAATGAACCTTTCCACTCAACAACTGTTTACCGACACTTTTAAAAAAATACCCCTGAAATTCTCAAACAGATTATTTATTAACTTTGTACAATTGATATAAGTAAGTACATGGTACATGTCCCCCATGTGCAAATGTCCATCCTTGTTTACAATTTTTGGGGATCAGAATTTAAATTTAGTTGATCTATAATTAATTTGTATCTACAATTGATCTGTCAGGCAGATAATTGCCTGTATGCACTTGAAATATCCCCAAATGTTATTTTCATCATGAATTAACTTACTTATAGTAATATCTTTCAATTTACCACTTTGCCACAGAATTTCCTTGTATACTGTTATGTATTAATTGTTGCAAAAATTATCAAAACTCACCCTCCCCACATTGCCTAAAACTTCACGATAGCTAACCTATTAGTTGTTTAGCCTGTAAATGGCTGAACATACTCTGATAAACATTACTCTGGAAACTTCATATATTTTCTGGATGAAGAGTCACTTTAGTACATGTCCATTACTTCACCTTTCTGAGTGTCACTATGTCTTGCTTATTGTTTTTGCCTGTGTTTGCACATTCATTGTCATGTGAACTTCTCCATATCTAGCACCTCTTCACTTCATCTTACTGATCTATGAAATTAAAAATACACATTTTAACTTTTTCAGATCTGGCCTGATATTTGAAACAAGTTGGAAGAGTTGGATTAGCTTGGAAGCTAATGTTCTCCCCAGGGCCTTTTACCTTAGCAGTTACGCTACTCTGTCATTTCAGCCCGTAATGCTTTAGAACTTGCTACAATGCTATCTGCTTGTGCCACTACGCTTTCATGTTTCCCACTATCCTTATACAATTATTCTGTTAAATAAACATCCTGCCACCTAATTCCAAGACCTATTTCTCATATGATACCTGTTATTACCTATTCTTGGGTATTTAATTAAGATAATCCAGGATAATTACTCACCCACTTAGCCTTGATATTTTGTACCTGGCTTGCCAGACTGCCCGTGCATGACCTTTGATGCAGGTTTCATCCCTGCACTAACACAGACAAAATGGTCAGACAGCGATGGTGGAGTCTACAGGTAGTGTGTGTTATATATATTTCAGTCATTTCAACTACCAGCTACAAACGTTGCACATATTACATTTAAATTTGAGCAAATACTTGTGAAAAATGGACACACCACCTTCAAAAACACATAAAATTACCCAGCACCCGGCTAACTCTGTAATGGCCTGGCTACGAAAATCAGAGAGTGATGTCACCAATGATCATTCCAATTCAGTATAATTCCCCCAAAGAAAGACCTTAAGAAATGAAGGATGGGGTTCAACACTGAATGGAAGTCTTTATATCCTTGGATGGAATTCACTGGATCATATGGTAAGTTTTCAATATTGCTAAATTTTAATTCAGATCTACTTAGTTACCAACAGGTGACATTTTGTGTGGAGGGTGGGTGGGTGGAGGGGCAATATTTTTCCTTTTATAGTAGTAGCAATGGTTGTAGTTGTGATTGTTGTCATTATTATAAATTTTCAGAAAATGTGATGAGGAATGAAAGTTGTATTTTATCCATGAGATGCTTTCTTATATTTACATAATATTCTCTGAGCAAGAGAAAAATAGTTTGATCGGTAAACCTTAAGTGGATGCTGCCCTACTAATTTTTAATTTCTCTTTTCTCTCTATCCAAGCAAGGAAAGGAGCAATTTTTATCTTTCAATTTTACCCGTTTAAGTGTTGGATTATTCATTCATTTATATTTTAAATATTTCGAAAACAATAAACAACTTGTTTGCAACTGGATTAATTAAGTGGTGATATCTTTTAGCAGGGTTCAGATCTTTACTCACCACTAGGCACAAAAAAAATATGTGTGTTTCCAGTCGGCCAACCATCCCTGTTTCTTGTTGCTGACCCTAGCACTTCCCCCCCCCCCCCAGAAAAAAAAAATAATAAAAAGTCACATTGCCAAAATTGATTTGTGCATCTAACTGAGCCGGTTTTGCCCAGTACTTTGAAGTGCTTGAAATATTATTTGATTTATATATAATGTTTAAGAAAAAATATTTTAAAAAAAATACCTGCCTACCCTAATTATAAAACCAGTGCAATAATAAACACACATATCTTCTTTTTTTTTTTTTGCCCTATCAGGAGAGTGCAAAGTTTGATGATGAGAAGGTGTAGTGGCACAATTTAAGGCAGCTTTTGGTACATATCAATGAGCCCATGTCCTTTATACAGACATTGGAACAAAATTACATTTTAGCTCTATTACATTGATTCAATGAAGAAATTAAACAATGAAAAACATATTGATATATTGTTCTTAGTAGAAAGTAATATGTATCATGTTAATTATTCTGTTATGATTAGTTGAAAACACATCACTGTCATGATTAGTTGAAAACACATCACTGTCTTTACTCTTGAAGAATCTGTTCTTGGCAATTCACATCATTATGATTCAGGTAGTTTTGTATCATTTTGAATATCCATTAATAAATTTTATGTTCCTTTATGTTTTATAGAGGGTGAAAGGTCATTCTCTGCAATGAACATAATCAAGAGTACGTTAGGGAACTGGTAGACACAGAGGGTGCTGAATTACCTTATGACAATTAGTTCAAAAGGACTTTGCCTAAAAGACTTTAATTTTAGTGTAGCAATTAAAATATATAGGGAAGTGAAAAAAATGAACAATATCATTAATTTAAATTTAAAAGACAAATTAGTTTGACATTAAATCATGTTACAACTTAGGGAAATAAAGAACAATATAAATATATGTATTTATATTTCATTTATATTAATTTTTCACTTTTATGATGATAATGCACGTTTTTAAAAACGTTTTATGACACTAATGTGTACTTTTCATGATGCTATAAAAACATTCTATGGAGATCACTGGAAGCCAAAAGTTACCAGGATTAGTTCATTGATCTCCCCAGAATTTTTTGACAAAATGGCAGGCATCCTCAGCTTCAAAAGTTAAAATGCAAATATCTAATTTATTATCCAAATATATATAATTATTGTATTATATACAAAAATGTTACTGTGTGGCTTTTTATCAGTAGAGATTATCCCCAAAATAAAGGTTACGTTTTAATTAAAAAATCCAGATTCATCAGTCCTTCAGAATATTTTTTGATTTACGGAAGGTAACTGCTACAACTAGCACACTGTTTGTAAACAATTGTATGCATAGCAAATAATAGCAGCTAAGAGATTCGTATGAATTATTCTTTCAACAAATAAGAATATGTACGGTTTATGAAGTTATGAATACATTACATGTTAATTTATCGTGGTGTATGGAGAGCTATGACCATAGTGAACACCATACACCCTTTGCCTTTGACTTTGAGTATATGGGGTTCACGATGGTCATAGCATTTCATACATCGTGGTAAACTCAGGGTGCATGGGCTTCAAGGCAGTCAAAACATTCTGTACACCCCAGTAAATTCAGGGTATATGGGCTTCAAGGCCGTCGTAACAATCCGTACACCCCAGTACACTAACATGTAGCTAATGCAACCATTACATGATAACTTGTCTGCATATTATGTGGTTTTATTAGGAGGTGAAATCATATTTTTCCCTAATGTAATAATTTTATTTCTATATACTGAAACTGCTATCATGTAAAGCAGTGGTTGCCAACCTCTTTTTGCTGCGACTCTAAACTGGCCATTAACATGACCTCCTGACCCTCAGGCTTATGATATGATTTCCTGCTGCGACTCTAAACTGGCCACCAACATTACCTCCTGACCCTCAGGCTTATGATATGATTTCTTCGGAGACCCCCCTGTGACCCTGATTTGGGTTGCAACCTGAGGTTGAGAACTGCTGATCTAAAGGAATATTAAAAAAAACAAACTTAAAAGGTTTATCAAAAAACAGAGAGATTGTTTACAGACTAAAGAAAATACCAACTAAATTTCAACATACAATAAACACTAAAGTTGACAGTTATGACTCCAATAAATAACAAGTGCCGACTATACAACCAATGTATGGCAGTACCCCTGGGATTGCACCTATAATACATTCCAACAGAAGACCTACCTACCAACCTAGCCACCCCTAAAATAATAAATACATAGATCTACATACATGCACAATAGATATCTACCTATATTCATGCATTCATATATAAATACCTACCTACATTTATACAGACAGAAAGAAAGATAGTATTATGCATGTACACAACAAGGATAATGCATGCACTGAACCATAATGTTTGATGCTGTATATTGATGAAATGTCAATGTTCATTCATTTCTTTAACTTCCATATATTGAACCTGACCTGTTTGGACACAGCCTCATTGTCCCAGCTGAATAGCACACCATGGCAGACGATTTGGCATTTCAGCTTTCCGCCCCTTGTTATGGCAACTTGACCTGGCTCAACTCCTTGTGGGTGCTCCATGTAACATTGACGTTGTAGCTCCTCCCCACCTGCCTCAAGCAGTGATCTAGACACCAAACCATTTTTCAGGTCAAGGTTATTGGAGGTTGTGTTCACTATCACGTCGACCTTGTGACATACAAGATATAAAATAACATATTATCAATTCTATTACTACAAATTAGCTTATAACACCTCTGTTCCCATGCTATTCACTAACATTTTTCAACCCCTGCAGTCACTTGGGTGGATGTGGGTTTACATTTTACAATAAATGATTCCAAATTATTTCCGTTTACATTTTACAGCAAACAATTCTAATCTCATTCTGAATGAGATTACATGTAAAAAAATCTTTATAAGAGCTAAAATAGGCATTTTAATATTGCATTTTACGCGCAATAGATCACTGCATTGAGATAGTATTGAGCTATTGCTTTGTGATTATTGTGTTGTTGCATGAAGACTAATTAAGATGCAATAAGCGTTACATTGTTCATATTCACTGAGCCTTGCATACAATGCATGTGGCAAATGTCACAATGCCATGTAATGGGGGCTGCCTTATTGGTCTTCTTCCAGTCAACCTGGTCCCATGACTGACAGTCATATTTTACGCATACCTGTAACCGATGGCTATCAAACTTCCCATACTGACAGTACACTTGTGGACGGTCCAATTAATAGTGAAGAAAATTCCTGAACATTTCTGAAATACATACTATGAAATGACTTATTTGCGTGTTTACATTTTACTTTCTTTTCTGTTCTTTTTTTCACCACATGTGGTTCTGTAAATATTACTCCGCTTAAGTTTATATCTTCACATATTATTAGTCCTTCATTTTTAATACCCGTCTAAAGATGATGAAAAGTATGTGACATTAGCTAACTATTCTAAATAAACCTTGTATGTATGCATAAATGGGATATATATTGAATTAGCTTCTAAGTATGAGAACTATTGTTGTTGTGGTATGTGTTTCTGCTAGTGTGTGAGAAGGCACTTCACTTAATGCCAGTGTGTTTCAAATTAAGAAAAAGACAAATTTTAACAAAATTACAAACTGATCAGGTACGATATATGGGCAATTGCATGCTTTAGAAGAAGGTACTTCGTTCAATTCTGCTTGATGTTACGATTGTCAATAATCATGAATTTCAAACTAAATATAGCACAACATGCTTAGTGACGGTGAATATGACATGTATATATCCATGTGCTTTTCTAAAGTGGATTTTATGGCCTGTTGAAAAAGACAAGGGTAAATATAGAAAGACATGTGAACAGAGAATATGAAAATATTCGAGGCTGTTCATTTTGGGGATTATCATAATGTTTGTGACTGAAAATTGTGTAATTAATATTATTACCAAAATACGTGTACAATTGTGACATTGTCTTCGTCATAAAATGCTGCTTATAGCCAGTGCAGGCCTCCCAACCTTTTGGTAGCAACTACTGTCAACGTTGTTTAGAACCGACAAAACTCCATTTTATTTGCAAACAGTATGTGCAGATAAACAGCTCATGTTTAATTTCTCCAAGATTTATACAAAATCCACTTCTCCTTGCCACTAAATGGATTATTCATAAGTGTTAGTGGCATTTCTTTTTCACTTTATACAGACTCCACATTACTGTAAACTGCATCAAAGTCTGTGGACAAAAAGGTATGGAATTGTTTTTATAAGTTATTCTTTCACACACTCACTGCTGAATGTTACTGGATACTTTACTGAAAGAAATGGGACATTACTATTACCATAAATTTTAGCCATTTCTTCATAATCAGAGTACCATCCCCCACCTACCTGTACTGAATTGTGCATTACCAATAGCCCTTAAGTTGTGGTACCGCTCTACAGTTTTTATATACTTCTAAGAGAGGGATGAGTATGAAGTGAAGTTGTTTGCATTGGCAACATGCACAATGGAAAGAATTTTGGCATACCTCTATGCTACCTTCATGTACTGTGACTGAAATTTCTTTACATGTGGTAATTATTGAAACTATGGAAAATCTAAATCTGACAGCTATCAAAATGGCTGCTAGTCTGGTTCCCTGCTTCATATGCTCCCTGCGTTGCACTCCGCTATTCATGTAGCGGAGTGCAACGCAGGGAGCATATGAAGCAGGGAACCAGACTAAATGGCTGCTCCCTTGTGCTAAAAAAAACAAAAAACGTTACCTTCGTTCACCCCCCATCCCCCCCCACCCCCCAGCTTGTGTCCCCTACCGTTTTTTAAAACGAAAAGCAACAAGGATATATATATTTAAAAAAAATGCACAAGACTTACTCACTTCATTCATTGATATATAATTTCTAACTCGACTGTCACCAAGCGGTCCCTAATATTGTCATCTTCACCGTGTTTCTAACCAAACTGAAGTTTTCAATGTAAACTAGGAGCCTGCTCACTGTCATTTTAAGGCTACTAAAACTTTTAGTAAAAGAGTAAATTTTCAATTATGGATGGATTCTAGGCCTACAGATACATAGAAGGTAAACACTTTGTCGTTTGCATCCAATGTATGCAATGTCTAATTCTAATATTTCTAAAAAGAATTTTAAAAAAGGGAGAAAAAATATGCCCTTGCATCTCAACATTACGGAAATTTACGGAATTATCAGGAGCTTACGTAACACTATGAACCATATCACTCCTGTTGTGTGAACAAAACATACTCGCCCACGCAAATATGGACGCCGTGTTAGTGTTGAAGTTCTGGTTGGTTGGAAACGCGAAGGTGACAATGTTAGGAATTAACCGCTTAGTGACAATCGAGTTAGAAATTATAATTTAGTAAATGAAATGAGTAAGTTGTGTGCATTTTTTTATATCCTTTCTACTTTTCGTTTTTAAAATCGGTAGAGAGCGGGGGTACAAGCTACCGGGGTGGGGGTAGAGACGGAAATTACAGTCCAAAGTACAATAACTTTAGCAGTTATTAAAATATGGAAAATGAATTTTGCCAGATCAGACAATACAAGCTTCTGAAAGTGCAATGAATAAATTATAGCATAGAATTTATTTATTTATTTATTTATTTTTACCTAGCTAAGCTAGCAGTCTTTTGAAAGATGCACATCTGAAGTAAGGCCAAGCTGTATACTCTATGACCCAAATTACACCCTCAATCGTACACCAAAATAAAATGAATTAAAAGTTATTTTAACAATATCTAAGCTACTATACAAGGTCTGTTTTAAATAACCAGGATAACCAGTGAGGAAAATATGGGAAAATTAATTTTCTTTAAAAATCAAACCCTCCCATGCAAAGTGCGAAACCATAGATCGGAACCTGTACAACCTGTGCAATGTAGGCTACTGATTTGCAACCAAACCTAATAGAAGAGTCCGACAGGAGGCACAGTTGTTGGTATTTCGGAAATCGTTTATCTGGGAAAGGAGTGATCACTGAGAGTCCCAAGAGGTATGCAATCATATAACGCTCAAAACGTTATGTGATGTCTAAGTTAAATCAGATACTTTTACAGACATCTAGTGAAGAAGACTTAACTCTTTCAGTACTTTTAGTGCTCTACGCTGATTATAAAACACGTTCTATTAGCTTTTGTTTGCAATACTCTTGGTGGTGGCTTTGAGGAGAAATTTGAGGATGCAACTGATCTTGGATGGGCAAATAGCTTTTCTTTCATATGCGGACTCTAGGAATCAAACCCAGGAACCAAAGAGGTGCAAACTGAGAATGTTGTCGATGTCCTATGTTGATATAGTGTGTGTGTGTGTGTGTGTGTGTGTTGTAACTGAGGCAACGTTAATCACTAATTACCACCTACTGATGTAAAGATGAATCGGAAAATGGTGATAAAATACTGTTTACCCGAACCTAACAAATCGAGCTCATCCTGTGACACATAACATGACACCCTCACACAGAAACTTACCTGACCCTACTCCACATCTTCGACCGCCTGGCAACCACGCGTACCTTCACCTCCCCACACCCAACCCCGATTCCCTTGGATACTAAACCAAGACGTTTGTACATTTCTAAACTCTAATACCTTTGTCATATCTACAGACCTGTCATGATTCTCCTCAAAGCTTTGAGTTTTTATACCCAAAGATGTTGAAAGAAATACACTCAAGTACAAACGGACGCACGTATCTACGAATGCGCTCACTTGCACACACTAAAGATCATAGTCCCTACCTTTTTTGGAATGATGTGGTCACCAACTAAATTTCAATATTGATACCATATTCGTATACAAGTAAATGTATTATATTTCAGGAATATAAACTGAATAATTATGGGGCAGTAAATTCCAATATTAAACACTAAACAGAATGTTACTCTGAACTCGGTTATCAATACGCAGGTAGGTTCATATTGTATGTATTACATGTGATCCAGGCTGAACTCAGTTATCAATACGCAGTTAGGTTCATATTGTATGTATTACATGTGATCCAGGCTGAACGCAGTTATCAATACGCAGGTAGGTTCATATTGTATGTATTACGTGTGATCCAGGCTATATATTTTCAGAACCATGAAAGTTCTCATTAATATGTGTAGGGTTGTCGCCGCAGTTTACGATACAAAGTTCTTAGGTAACAAACAGAGATTTTTGACAAGTTATGTTCGTAAATTATGTCTTGTAATTATCAATAAAATTTAAGAGGTACAGAGAAAAAGTCCAAATAAATTCGGCAAATCGAGCTTTAAAATATTTAAATGTAAAAAGAAAGCAATATATGGTGAGGTACTTGTTACTAGCAATTTTATAGCATATATGACAAAAAAATGTTCAGTGTTGTATCGGCCATAGAAAATGATTTGAATTCAAATATTCTTATTGCCTTTTTCTACCTTTAAACTCTCTAACTTTATAAAATACTCTTTATATTTAAAACGATGAAGACCTGTATTTGAATTTGTTACAACCAATAGACGATATTTAAAATTTGTTTCACCAAAAAATAGATTACACAAGCCTTAAGCCTGCAAAACTACATACAGCATTTCACTAATGACACCGATTTAATTAAACTCTGTTAAGTCATATAATATCAATTTTGTTTACAAAGCTATAGAAAATAGATATTGCAAAGATGTTTTGGGTCGATACGTGAACTGTGTGGTCCACCACTTACCGTTTGCTTTCCTATTTCCCCTGTGACAAGGGTGATTGTGATACCTCCAAATATCAGTCGATGAGTATCACCCATCTCTGAAAAGGAATAATAGACACGGAATCAAAGTTAAACTTCTAAAACTGGTGGATTATTGTTATTGTTGCTGCTTGTGTTGTGTTTGTTGTTGCTTCTACTTTCTTGTTGCTTCTGTGGTTGTTCATGATGAAGAGCAGGAGGTGAAGGAGGATGCCATTTATCACAGGTGAACCAAAGTGTCGGAGTATATACTAAAACAGAAGGAATCGCATATATCAGACGACAACACGTATTTGGATAACTATAGTATTTGCCAACCCCCTGGTAGTTTATACCCTCTTCAAATTTTAAAAATGAAAGGACTAATGGATATACAAACAATGCTCATAACTTAGTCATCTCATTCATTAATGTATAATTTCTAACCCGATTGTCGCTAGAGGATCCCTAGCTGTCATATTTTTCTCGTTTTAAACCAATGAATTTCGTACAATAAAGATTTTTTTTTCCCCTTCAATTTTTGGAAATATAAATTAAAAATTCCCCAAAGATCCTACCCCTTCACTGAAAATGGAATTTTCCAGTAACGGGAAAATGACTGAGCAGGCTCGTCGTTTACATTGAAAACTTTGGTTTGGTTTGAAACTCGAAAAAGACGACAGTGTTAAGGGCCCCTGGCGACAATCGGGTTAGAGGTTATAACAATAATTGATGAAATGACTAAATTTTGTGCATATTTTATATCCTTCAGGCTTTTCGCTTTTAAAATCGGGAGGGGTACAAAACTGCTGGGGGAGGGGCGGGGGCGAATATTATAGACAAAAAACCCCACCTCTTTTTGATAAATTTTCTAAGCAAAAGTATAATCCTAAAATTTACAAAGTAACACGATTATTTTAAACACACACACACACAGAGAGACACACACGCACACACACACAAGAGTGCTTGTATTATAGCAATATGGGTTAATCCCTGAATATGTGGTTGTTTGAAAAAAGTATCTGGTACATGAGTAGGGAGGGAGGGAAGTGGGTAGGTGGTACCTACTATGTACTTGGTAAGTGAATAGGTGCGTACGAACGTAGGATGAAAGAGAGGTAAGTACACGTAAATGTAAATGTTTCTAGTTAGGTAGACACATATTGGGAGAGATGTACGTATAAGTTCATTATTAGGTAAATGGCTGAAATGTAGTGGGGGCCGACTGGAATGTAAGATGGTAGATTTGTGAGCCTGGATCTGTAGGCATCTTTAATTATTAAATATCGGATCATATTTCATGTGGTTTAAAATTACTTGCTACTCAGATTTAAAATTAAAGTAGCAAAAGCCAACACAATCTATCACATGCAACAAGCAGATAGAGAGGACGATATTACGTGTGAAGAGTAAATTGCCGTGACCAATCTTTAGCCGGAAGCTCTGTTATGTTCCCCGTTTTTTTTAATTAGAAAAAGTCATATCGTATATTATTACTTTATAAACATCCTACCTGTAAGTAAAATATGTCAGGAACAAATGGAATCCACCTTTTCTTCGTAAAAGCTTCACATAATCCCTGTACGTCCTTATTTGCACGTAATTAGGTTTCCATTTATCATACAAGTTAACGTAGACCTTTATAACTTCCGGGTTTGCAACATATATTTATAAGTAAGAAGTGTTCCGTTTATTACACCCTTTGTTACACAGGGACTCGTGTCTTTGTTTGGAATTGACATATATTATTTATAGGCAAATTCTAAGCAACGATACGATCCGCCGTGTTTTGACTATCGGTAACAAGTATTGATCACGTTGATTCTGGGACAACTCGGCCCATAGCAGAGTCGGTCCACTAAGTTCTCGGCCCATAACGAAATTGGCCCATTACGTACTGAGCCCACGATTTATATAATAGTAATGTGGATGTAATGTACTTTGGAAAAGGTCATTTCATATTAATTTTTTTTTTTTATAAATCTTGGTAGGTTTCTTTATGTTCAGTGCATCTGTGTATGATCATTAGTATCATGTTAAAGTACAAGTCATACAGCTCATATTGACATTCAGTAGGATGGCGTACCGTATTCTCGCGGTACTAAACAAGAAACGAATCGCAAATAAAAGAACATAATTTACCTGCTAATGAAAGTTGCATTGCGTTTTTATTTATCATTTATTTCCAATCCTGTATTCTGCAAATTTCGTAAATGAGGCCAATATTGCAATAAACGGCGTCTACTGGAACGTACTGTGTCTTCTGACACATAAATTATCGTGCGTAGCAAAAAATTTATATTACCAATTTTACAATATTTAAAATTTACAATCGTTAAGAGTCTATACAAGTATGTATCCAGTTATACTTCAAAGAGGTAATGCTGAAACGAAAACACAATCTTTCTTCAATACTTGAATTTTAAATATAGTAAGTCCACCATACTTTCCATTATTGATAATAATCAATTGTTTGCAAATAATATGTTCCTCTACTCTCATATACATTGCTACTGTGTATGTCATAAAGCACCTGCTCTTCTATAGACTATTTTGTGGTATATATATATATATATATATATATATATATATATATATATATATATATATATTTGTTTTTCATTTATTACAAAAAAAATCTTTGCAAAATTTCCTCTTCAATTCTGTATATCGTTGATGGTGTTACTTGTCATTAATTTATGGACATGCTATTAAACGAGTAAATTCTTTACTATCTAAAGGCAGCTACGCTGTTATTTGGAAATATCACTATTCCATTTGACCCCTTTTGTTCTCTCTGTGTTAAGAATAAGATTTAACTGCCAATTAGTTATTAATTACAGCTTTTCTCGTGACATAATACAGTGAAACCCCTCAAATCCGAAAACCCCTGGGACCCAAAATTGTTTTCGGTTTCGAGAAGTTTTCGGTTTACTGAGGTTTCTGCAGATGAAAAAACAAAGTCTTTTTCTAAGCGCTTATGTGACGAGAGAGAGAGAGAGAGAGAGAGAGAGAGTGTGTGTGTGTGTGTGTGTGTGTGTGTGTGTAACTGCTGCCAAGTGAAGACCAGATGTTGAATACACACCAACAAATGGGGACTTAAAAATCAAGTGGGGACCCGATTCAAGCCTGCACTTGCCAAAATGCGAATTTAGGCTAATTTTGTATGTTTCATGAAGAAAAAATGAAAATTTGGACTGTCTCAGTTGGCGGTACTTTTAAGACGTGTGTAAGCACGGGTTTACACAAATTACTGTAACCACTATATTTTCGATACACAGTCTCTTCACACTCCATCGTTCACGCATGTGCGAAAGTGATAATGCTTCGACGCATGCGCTGTTGGATGCTGAGCAGAGGAATACCTAGCTGAAGTTCAAGCGGTGGGAAAGAAATGAAGTCGTTTGCAAAGGAGACACTCGTGAGTCCAATTCAGAATTTCTATTCAGAAATAATGGGATTTTTATGGAGTTTAATTTTGCGCTATTTCATTTAGCAGTCCATTTATTGACATGGAATGCAGCTGATGTTTTCATTGATGTGTTACAACTCGCAAGAAATTCAAAATGGCGCATACTAATACAACCAACTACTGAGTAGTGATCCGAAATGGAACATTCAAATAGCGATAACAACGTTGCTAGGAGGGGCTTCCGTCAGCAGAATACCACCATCTTACTGTTTTTTACTGAGATGGTAGCCCTGTTTACGGGCTTCCAATTCTTTTAACTCTAATTATGATTATTTCATGGATGGCGGGAAAATTTACTTCATCGTCTGCACAAATGAAATCAACTAGCTTTCCTTTTAAACCATATGGCCCTGAGAAAAGTTTCTTGAAAAATCCAGAAAATGTGTGGATCGGAGATGGTTTCAGACAGGAGAGGCTTTATTTACGTATCTAAATATGGAATGTGTGGATAATTATTTATGACTTCTCTTCGTTTTGTGGGAATAGAGCTGTATTTTAGGTGGCGGTCTACAGATATTACGTACACAGAGAGTGACATGTAAGGTGAAGTTGTTTGTATTTACAACATGCACAATGAAGAGAATGTTGACATACCTCTATGCTAATTTCATGTACTGGGGCCTGAAATTTCTTTACATACTGTTCTTGTGGAAATTGTACATGATCTAAGCACACAGCTCACTAAAATGGCTGCTCCTATGTGCTCGAAAAATCAGCCTGAATTAGTCCAAAGTACACTACTTTAGCAGTTATTAAAAAATGGAAAATGAATTTGACAGAGTAAGCATACCAGCTTCTGAAAGTGCAAAGAATGAATCACAAAATATATAAAAAGTAAAAGATGTTATCGGCTCTTTTTTTATCTCTTCACATTTTATCTTTGAAGTCGAGGAAGTGAAAATGACCAAGCTGAGCTAGAAGCTTTTTTTTTATAGGTGCACATCTGAAGTAAGGCTAAGCTGTATACTCTATAATCCAAATTACACCCATCAATCATACACCAAAAAAAAGGAATGAATTTTTTTTTTAACAATATCTAAGATATACAAGGTCCATCAATCATACACCAAAAGAGGGAATAAAAAGTTTTTTTTTTTTTACAATACCTAAGATATACAAAGTCTTTTTTAAATAGACAGGATAACCTGTGAGGAAAACCAGGGAAATTCTTTTCTTTAAAACTCTAACTCTATGCAAAATATGAAACTGGAGCGCCACCTTAAAACAAGTATGATAACTTGTGTAATTTCTAATCTTATTTTCATAATCATGTATGATTTTCTCAACAAAACGGTACAATAACATTGATGTTATGCATGAAAATAAGCTAATTATGCCTATTTTCCTCTTGCTTACACAATATGCCTTGTGGCAGTAATGTGTGTGCAGTGACCTTAATTATGGCAAAATTAGAAGTCATAGAACACACAAGAAAAGTCAACTCAAATTTAAAACTGTTGTGTTAAGTGGAAATAAAAAATATAGCAAAATGTTTCTTCTTATTCATTTGTAATAAAATTAAGGAAAAAATGATGACAAAGCAGATTTGCTTTCTTCCATACACTAGTGCTGGAAGAATAAGCAAGCATTTTACCCTTTGACCTCTGTGAACCTGATCTGTTTCATCTCTGTTCAAACTGTAAAATTTATTAGTGACATCTCGGGAAGAATTGCAGCAAGTTTCATGTTCCTGTCTTTTAGCATAACACTGGTTGCTATGTTGAGAAAATGCGATGTGCATTTTTAAAACATCACTTTTCATCAAGGGCGGGGGGTAGCATGTGTGGCTGGGCTTGTGTTGGACTTTGCTACTAACGAATACTGTTCTGTGGAAAAATTGCACTTGAATTATTAAAAAGAGCTGTTTAGATGCTTGTGACTTAAATGTTTCAGCTATACGACCAAAATTAAATCATACAATAATAATATCTATGTGGTCTTTATAACAAATATAAAAATTTGTGCAATTTCTTTTCTTATTTTCATATCATCACGTGTGATTTTCTCAGCAAACATGGTACATTGACATTGATGTTATGCATGAAAATAAGCCAATTATGCCTATTTTGCTCTTGCTTACACAATATGCATTGTGGCAGTAATGTGTGCGCAATGACTTTAATTATGTCGAAATTAGAAGTCTTAGAACACACAAGAAAAGTCAACTTAAATTCAAAACTGTTGTATTAAGTGAAAAACAAAATATAGCAAAATGTTTCTCGTCATTCATTTGTAAAAAAGTTAAGGAAAAAAATTATGACAAAGCAGATTCGCTTTTTTCAATATACTAGTGTTTGAAGAATAAACAAGCATTTTACCCTTTGACCTCTGTGAACCTGATCTGTTTCATCCCTGTTCAAACTGTAAAATTGATTAGTAACATCTCAGGAATAATTGTGGCAAGTTTCATGTTCCTGTCTTTTAGTATAACATTGGTTGCAATGTTGAGAAAATGCAACAAGCATTTTTAACATAGTTCATTCTTCATGTAGGGGTTGGGCTGGACTTGTGTGTGACTTTGCTATTAGTGAATACCGGTACTGTTTATAGACTGTTTTGTATTTGAATTCTGGTTGTTGTTGTTGTGAGTTTAACACCATTTTTGAGCACATGATAACTATACATGGCAGTTAGTATATCTGGTGGAGGAAGACCCCGGCAAGAATCACCAACCACAGGAAATTACTGGCAAACTTTCTCACAGGCCCACATTGGTTAGGGTTACCATATTTGAACTTTCAAAAAAGTGGAGACATATGCATATATATATATATGAGACAAAGAGGAGATTTAAGGACACATTTAAGACCATCTGGCCACTTCACTTGGATTCACCCATTTGTGATTAAAACTTAAACAAGTTGCAGATAAAGTTTAGTAAAGAAAATAAACATGCATTTTTCTTAAAGTTCGTTGTTCTAATGATATCTAATATGTACTTTATCAAATGCAGGTCTTGTGAGAGTACAAAATATGCATGTACTAATTATTGTCTGTGTCCCAACACTTACAGACACAAAATTCAGAGAAATAATCTGCAAGATTGCTCGATGTCACAAAGCAGCAACCAGCTCTTGTTCAATAACCATGTCACTACACTGTCATACACTTCTATGATTACTTTTATGGGCATATTATTTTGTCTCTAAAATGAAATTAAAGCAAAAGTAATTAAAGACTTTATTTCATAATTCTTGGGCCACGTAGCACTTAATGTGAAACCTAAAATAGACCTATATAGTTCACAGCACTTACTCAAAGCATGTCATTTATATCCTCCTTTATTCCTAAAAATATTGCAAGTAGAATTTTGCTTTATTCATCTTGATTATCATATCTCATTTTTCCAGATCACATTTTAGCCATATGTCCGTTGCTATTTTATTTACCTTGTTTCATGTGCTCATGAGGTACATTTAAACTGATGTAAGCAATAGTACAAAGTGATGTAATCCATGTAAAAAAGTTATGAATGCTCAATGAGTATATATAAATATATTGAGCACATAACCACCATATATTCACAAAACTGCCTGATATTTATTAAAGAATTACCAAAATATAGGATAAAATGCTGAATAAAGATCTGACTAGATCATTAGGGATTCAGTTTAGTTTTGTATTTTGGCTTAACACAAATCTCTATTCATTCCACTGATGATTTTAGCATCTCCGATTTTTGGTGGATTTGTCAGGCATTAATATGTTTTTGTTTTCTGACAGCAACACAGGCCAGTTAATTGTTATGTTTCCAGTTAAAGTGACTTGGGTAAAGAGGGAATTTGGTCAGGTGTTTAATGATCCCGTTCTTCAGCAACATTAAACAAAACCAATTAACTCTTAACCCAGTCATTCCTTCTCTCTCTCTCTCTCTCTCTCTCTCTCTCTCTCTCTCTCTCTCTCTCTCTCTCTGTAACTCGAATAACAATGTATACGCAGAAACACTACATATGATAATTATCAGCTTTCAATCTTTTGCCTGAATTTCATTATTCTGTATATTCTTTAGTTTATCATATACTAAATTAGTAGCCATCACTGGTGTAGTACTTTGATGAGTACTTGCTCTTTATTATGTAATATTAGCATCATTACCGTAGTCCGTTATTATGTAATATTAGCATCATTACCATTGCCCTTTATTATGTAATATTAGCATCATTACCGTAGTCCGTTATTATGTAATATTAGCATCATTACCATAGCCCTATATTATGTAATATTAGCATCATTACCATAGCCAAGTAAACATGTACTTACTTAAGATCTCTTACATCAAAACATATTATCCCTGTGTTATTATTGCAGATATTTTCAAAGCATTAGTTATGTGACTTTTTTGTCATTTTTTTAATATATGATTCATAACCAATAGGTGTACTTCAATCAGAACAAACAAGGTCACTCAGATTTGTGAGCTATGAACCATACCTGGGTGCTATTTTCATTGTTGTATTACAGGTACAACATTTTTAACAAGTTGTATATTAAAAGTTTTAAGGCAGAAAACATAATTATTGGTGACCTTTGACAATTTTAATACTGTAAAGCATGAAGTGTCAATTTTGAAAGAAGTTATTGTTAATATAGGTACAACATCAAGGTAATGTTAAATACTTAATTGTGATGAGCAAGGAAATCGAACAGATTTCAAATAGAAATAAGAAGAAAATAGATGAATACTGAACAGTTTGACTGATTTCTCAATTTATATCAATCTAATTTATAACAATTCCATGCTTAATGACCATGAAGTAATATTAAAAAAATAACATTGAGATTGACGGAAGACATCAATTAGCCAGTTGAAAAAGGGCTCTCGGGTGTTCCAAAACTTATAGTACACAAAAAATTGCTATGATTTTGTCCCAATTAAGACTGACATTCATTACTGTATACACTTTTCATGCTCAGATTATCCTTTTTGTCCACTTAGATTATACTTGTACCTCTCTATAGATGTTGGCAGGTACATGCAAGTGTATGGTCCATAATTGTCCATTACAGATTGTTTTGAAATTGCAGCTAGCATTGGTAGTACACAGTGCATTTTTTTTTTCTTTCTTTTAATTGATAATGTTGCTTGTCAGATTCTTTAAATTTGTCCAACTTATTCTACACTTTGTACTTTTCTAGCAAAGGAGAATAAAGCAGTTGGATGTTGCAAAGCAATGGATAGCCTCTTGCAAAGACCCACCAGGATTTTGCATAAAGTACTTTAAAGATAAAGGTTTGTTATTTTCTTTTTCACCTGTAAGGCAGGAATTTTCAGTACTTTTTCTAATATAATGAATGAAAATCAATTTTAAAATGTGATTTTTTCTTACACATTGCCCTAAATTGTTTTAAGAAAACAATGAGAAATACCTACTATTGGCCATGCTGAAAATCTTTACATGTCTATTTCTCCTGAATGGATGTTTGCATCAACATTGGGTTTTCACTCAAACACTATATCAATATGTAGCTGGTAAATGAAAATGGTGCTCAACTGACTGCCAATATGGCACCATAGCCATCTTCACAATCTTGTCAGCACTTCTCTTTTTGCATGAATGGTAGCATTGACAAGGAACGTTCAGTGAACATTCTTTGCAATATTTTTAATTGGTTCGGAGTGAAAGTGATCCATATCCGACCACCAACATATTATTCTGCAGAGTTTTGAAAGCTATATCGCGTATCCTTGGGTCCAAGGCAAAAGTCAATTGCTTTTATTTTTGTACTTCACTGATCTTATGAACACAGTGATTTGTACATATTCAAGTGAATTATCACCAGACTTTGCATTTAGTTGTATTCCGGTGAACAGTGTGACAGTCAGCACTCTGACATTAATTTTCAGGTCAATGTCTGTGACTTGGGTTTTTAGCTGTTCTTGCTTGTAAGTATGAGACAAATAAGTGAATGGATTTTCATCATTTAAGCCTGTTTGTAGATACACCCAGTTTGTGAATAGATCTCAAGAGTACCTTGAATGATACCACAAAGAAAACTTGTTTCTGTTCCAGAAAATATTATCAATAGATCTAAGCAAACTTAACAAGGTCAAGGTCAAAGGCCATGATATAGTATCTTGGACTGCACTTACAGCTATCTTGTAAACATGTTAACTAAAACACATGAAAAAAGTTCTGTTACCAAATTTAGTATGTTGGATTTTCTCCAGAATATCAGAGATGGTTTCAGTACTCTGCAGTTAAAAAGAACAGTCTTATCTTGGATTTCTGAATATTCTTTCCAGCCAAAAAAAGGTTGGTCCCCTCAGGGAACTCTTTTTTTTTCTTTCTTTTTTCTTTCTTTGTCCTCAAAAAAATTATGTCACCTGAATTATAGGGACAGAACATCACTATAGAATTAGAGAATGTTCCCTTGTCTGATAAACCTAGGTTGCAGTATTTGGCTTTGAAGTGAAGATCTTGAAAGAGAGTCAGCTTAATGTTAAATTAATGCCATGCCTATTGTGTATATTTTGTTAGGTCGAGGAATAGTGACTGATATTAAAAGAAGTAAAGGTGAATTTATGCAAGAATATGCAGGGGAAAAAGTCACTGGAGATGAGGGAGAAAGAAGAGAAAGTTCTGTACCCTCAGTGTTCAGATATTTTTACAAATATCGTGGCCAGTCATGGTGGTAAGTGAGTAATATCTGTCATTTAGCACAATTAAACCTGTCACTAGAGGCACCAATGGGAAGAGGCAAAACTGACCTCTGCAAATAGGTTCACCTTTTAAAATTGTTTTTTTAACAAATATTATCGTTATTGTTATTATTATTATTATGTTTTATGTGCACTATACAACAAAAATCATAAATTATGCATATATTTTGTTATCTCCCGTATTTTGGTTCCACACAATATAACTGTATCCTGCTCACTTTCAACCATCCTATAAATTAAATCATCACTGACTTAAATATACACTGATCTTAGTTTACGCTTCAAAAACAATGTCTGGATTAGTCAGTTGATCAACTCACCAAGATCAAAAGATAGTCAGCTTATCTGAGAAGCCTCTGATGAATAGGAAATCAAAAGAAGTCATATATGGATATCCTTTGTGACCCATAAACCTAAACTTCACCTGCTTAAACTACAGACAACCTTTAAGTATTAAATAACCCCTGACCCTAATGAAAAGGGATGTAACTCGTATCTCTTCTCAAAGATGAACTTTTTTCTTTAGAGATAGCTTTAATTCACAGGCAAATAGATAAAGATATCAAACTATACCTGTCACAATAGTACAAGATGTGACTTCCATTTCTGCTGCGATAACACAATTACTTTTCCCACCATCCAGCAAACAAACTGCTTCAACCATCTACCCAAATGATAAATTTGAATTTGATGTATTGACACCTCTGAGTTACACTATCAAAGTGACTGGAGTACCGTAAGTACAAGCGATTTTTTTCTGCCAAGTTTTGTATGATGTATAAATGAGCAGAAAATAAGCTCTCTGTCGATGTCTATACCAATAAAAAGTCCAATGATTTTGTCAGTAAAAAGTCCTAAAATGACAAATTTTTTTCATACGACCAGTTTTACCAGCTAGTTCTCCACACAGGTACATTCATGATCAATGATGCTTGAAATGCTCTGCTCTTGGCCATTGTGAAACGCGTGTTCTGCGTTCCATTATTAGCAACAACAAATTTCTTGACAGAAAATGCTCCCTCAAGCCTTTATTAGTAACCATGTGCATTACATGTGTGTTTCTATGACTTTTTATCAATGCAAGTAAACTAGAGATCTGTTTATAATACGTAGATCTGATGAACACTGATACAAGCTCATGTTCTGTTGATCTTCTGATTCACGAATCAAATTGAAGTTTTCATATTTATGAAAATGAAATATGTCATTTGGAACATATCGTTAGTAACGGTAACTATCATGCTTTACTTCATAGGCTACTCAAGATATGTGGGTCGGGAATTCCAAAGGTCTGCAAAACATTAACTTGTATTGGTTCCTGTCAGATCTCCATTATGTTGGAGATCTCAGTTTTACTCAGACTGGAGTTATTTTTAAGCTGCTTTCTTCAGTTTTAGTGCCTGATTTTGTCTAAATACTTCAATTTTGTTCATATTTATATGCTAAATTCATATACAGTTGTTTTCTGTACTCATGCACGTGTCCATAAGGCATTTCTATTTCTTCAAAACGGTATTTATTCTCTTCATCCCTGCACTTTAACATTTTTGCATTAAATGATTTTTATCGAAAATTGTTTCCCTTTGAAAATCCATTTTTAAAAAGACATCTTTGAAAAGACAAAAGCAGTCCTAGCTTTGATGTCAACTACAACACTTTGTTAACATTTCTAATGTCAAATGCCTGTCGGGAGTCACAGTGACTCAGTGGTTATCATGCCATACTCATGATTGAAAGTGTTCGAGCTCAAAACCAACCATCCTCTACTCCATTGCCTCAGTACAAAATAACCTCCTTGTGTTGCTACACTGTAAAACACCAAAACCAAAAA